>OY986439.1:38381818-38811818 GCA_963920525.1 Dichetophora obliterata
CTGACAGGCATTAAACCCTTTAAAAATAAAAGAATAATTAACAATAGTTCTTTACCCTTTCCACCCCTTCAGACATAGCTGAACACTTTGTCATTCATTATTCAAAACTCAGAGGACAGTCAAAACTTAAATACAAATTATGACGATATGGTGTCGACTGCTATAAAAAAAATAGAGTCAAAATAACAATTGTTGAGTTTGAACACTCATTAACCCACGCCAAAGGAAAGACACCAGGCCTTGATAGAAAATCCTACCCTATGACAGCAAATCTTACATTAGGAGTCAAACATAAACTTTTAGATGTCTACAACCGGATTCTTATCGAAGGTATCTACCCACAAGTATGGCGATCGGCTGTAGTTATCCCTCTACACAAGCCTAAAAAATCCAAATTTGATGCTAGTGGCTATCGGACCTATATCTTTGTTGCCCTGTTTTGGGAAAAACTTTTGAAAAAATTATTACCAAACGACTTATGTGGTTTGTAACTTCCAAGAAACTCATAATCCCAAATCAAATTTCATTTGAAAGTAACCATAGTACAACTGATGTGCTCGCTCATCTACAACATTATGTGTCAACTGCTCTTTTGGGCAAAAATCACGTTACCATTTTGGCGACAGACTTTGAAAGAGCATTCCATCGCATAGAAATACACTTTGTTCTTAGTCAACTTGCTACTTGGAAGGTGCGTCAGAGTACCTTTCATTTACTTAAACTTTTTTTGACAAACCGCAAGTTTTGTCAATCACAGGATTGACTCAACTACTTCCAATTTTTACCCTCTGCACAACGGAATCCCTTAAGATCCTTAACCCATTATCTGTGGTTTTATTTTTTATAGCCTTTGAACAGCTTAGCAAAATTATAATGAACTATAAAAACTTTGAACATTACATATACGCTGATGACGCCATAATATTTTCTAAAACTTCCGATATCTCCACAGTTACTTTGTGTTTAAATCAACTTTTAAGAGACTTAAATGAATGGGGAAAATCTTCTGGCGCCACTATTTCGTTTGATAAATGCAAAATACTTCATATATGTAAAAAGATCAGTTGCACTAACATATCAATTACTTTTAACAATATAAATATTGAAGTAGTCAATAATTTAAGGATTTTAGGAGTTATTTTTGATAAAAAGTTTACATTCAAAAATCACTGTCTAGAATTAAGAAAAAAACTAGCTACCAGGGTTAGTGAGCAGATCAGTTGGGTCTGTTCCGGTGAAGTGATGATTCACCCAAGAGCGCTGGCCTTTCGCTGCCAATCTTGGTAAGTCGAGCTATTTGCATATAACTTTCGGGCAATTTGTGCTCGGGTTTATATGAAAACGGAGAAAAACAAAGTAAGAAGAAAACACCAGTGATTAGTTAGCTTAGGTTATATGTACAAAATTTATTTCTTACGTTTTATTTGTTAGGCTTCAATAGGAGAAAATTACAATGGCTGCTTCTTACTGCATGAAGTACATACACAGGAGCGTTAAAGAAAACTATATTTATGTTGAGGGCAATCAATAAGTGATTGCTTGCTGATAATCAATAAGTGATTATTTAATTGAAATTAGTGGCAATATTTAATTTAATATTTAATTCAACGCGGGTTTACAAAATGAAGCGTATTACTTTCGGAAATCAATTTGTGATAACAAGTAAGAAAGCTAAACTCACTCGTCGGAGAAGCCGATCGAGCGACTCGTTCGTGTATCGAGATTCGATACTGGAACGAGTCGATAAAGTAGTAAGTTAATCTATTACTTTCTTTAACCTTTAGGGTTGCGGCCTAAACAGTTAGCATTATTAAATATTTATCTTCTAAGCATTGCAATATTCATAATTTAACACTTATAAACCTAACTCGATTACTAGTACTATCAAAGATAGATTACGGACTTCCTATCTGCGGTTATTGTGCAAAAAGCCACCTAAAACAAATTTGCGTTCCATACAATACTGCTATCCACAATGTCTTAGCCGAAGCTGGATTACCTAAACTTACTGACAAACTTCAAACTGCTACTTTTAAACTGCTACCAAAACTCTTCAACAACCACAATCCCATCCTACATAAAGATGTTGCCAATGCAATTAAACGAAAACGTGTGTGCAAGGTTAAGTCCATAACCCATCGATGCATTGATACAATTAAGGACTTAAACATTGATCTAAGACCTCAACTTATAAAACAGTCAGTTGTGCCTCTTGGTTAGTAAAAGATACATCTGTAATTCTTAACCTCCAAAAGTTCCTCAAATCCAATACAACACCGCTTATGTATCAGCAATTGTTCTCGCAGTGTTGTAGTAACTTTCCTAACTGGAATTTTCTTTACACTGACGGGTCCAAAACACAAAACTTTACAACTTTTGCAGTTGTATCCAATGATGGTGCTACAATTTTCTCTGGTTTACTTCCATCTCACTGCTCGGTCTTCACTGCCGAAGCCTTTGCCTTGAAGCAAGCGGCGGATTTCGCGAATAAAAATAAAGGTAAACATATAATTTGCACCGATACTTACTCCAGCATAGAGTCTTTGAAAAATGTAAAACAAAATGACCAGTGGATTGTGAACCTCAGAAACACCTGCATTGAAAATCATAATTATTATTATTATTATTATTAATTAATTAAGTACAATAAGACGTAGTCTTTTATAGTACATCAATGAACATATTATGACAACATTAAAAAACTTAAATTAAAAATGAAAAAATTACAATAAAAATTATATTACAATAATAAAATATTCAAATAAATAAACATTATAGTTAATTTAAATCAAATCAAATAAAATGAAAGCTGAATTAAGTTATCAATTAAAAATTTAAAAACTAAAATGTAAGAAAAGATAGGGTACGGGAAAGAAATAGTAGAACGGAACATCGGAATAGAATATAAATTATAAATAGGAAAGAAAAGAAGAAAAAGAGATTTAATTCAAGAAACAAAATATTTAAAAATGGCTCGTTTGAAGTCGTTGCTCGAAGTTATTTGCTTAATATTAATTGGCAAGGAGTTCCAAATTCTAATTATGCTAATAAAAAAGTACCTACTTGTATTAAGATAATTATGCCTAGGGGCAATAAAATTAATACATCTCACGGACTGAAAAAAATTAAGTTTATCATAAAGATATTCTGGACGTTTTATATATATTAGTCGATGCAAAAAAATGAGGTTATGAATTTTAAGATAGTCTAATAAATCACATCCCAATATATTTTTACTTTTCGCAGAAATGTGATCATACCGATGTACACCATAGACATATCTTGCTGCGCTGTTTAACGCTACTACAAGTTTGTGTAGTGACTGTGAGTCAAGTTGACAAAAAATAGTTTCAGAAAAAGATATAAGAGGCATTATAAGTTGCACAACAAGTCTGCGGCGAGTTTCAATTGGGGTATAGGCAAAGGAGAGTCGTAAATTTCTAAGGGTTCCATATATTTTTCCTACAGTATTATTTATATGGCCAGTACAAGTTAGATTAGAGTTCATTATAAAGCCCAGATTTTTAGACTTTTCAACAATTTCTAATTGGTCAAAACCAAAAAATAATGGCGGAATGTCTACAAAGCTAGAGCAATTTCTAGCAACTGCGATAACTTTGGATTTTAAAGGGTTTATTACCAGCGAATTAGCTACAGCCCAATTATTAATAAATAATAAGTCTGAGTTAAGTCTGAAGCTTAAATCTTCTAAGAGGCCAACAGGACGAGACAGGTACAGCTGAATGTCATCAGCATACGCATAAATATAAGCATATTTACTTACTTCAAAAATGTCATTTAGAAAGATTGAAAATAAAAGAGGACCTAAGATGGATCCCTGTGGAACACCAGTGTTAATGGTTTTGAAAGATGAAAAATTATTTCCTACTTTAACTCTTTGTGTTCTTCCGTTTAAATAATGTCTTATTAGACTAGTTGCATTATGACTAAAATTAAAGTACATAGCTAGTTTCTGACAAAGCAAAGTATGATTAACAGCATCAAAGGCTTTCGAAAAATCAATAAGACACAGCAGTGTTATAAAATTTTGGTCATACGCTATCCTGATATCGTCAGTAATTTTTAATATCGCTGTCGAGCAGCTATGTCCAGATCGAAAACCTGACTGAAAAGGCGATAGGAGTTTGTTTTCATTTAAAAATTGAGAAATTTGGTCCGCCATGATCTTTTCGAGCACCTTTCCTAATGCAGGCAGTATGCTTATTGGTCTGTATAGTCAGATGCGTTAGCAGTTTTAGGTATCGGAGTCACTGTGGCAGTTTTCCACATGTTTGGGTACTACAAGTTTGGGTATTGCTATAAAATAAAAATTGTGTGGGTTCCTGGACACGCTGACATTCTTGGCAACGAATGAGCTGATAAAGCGGCCGCAGCAGTAAGCAGATCAGTGGCACTAACCTTTTACTCTGCAACAAACAAAGATATTTCTAGAGATCTCTATAAATATCAACTGCAACAACGCAATCGAGCATGGTCGCAATACAGCCCCCGATACAAAAGACATAATTTTAACGGGTTAAAAACATTATATCCTGCATCTTGTTTCCGACAACAATCAAAACTATTTGTCCTGCTACGTATAAAGCACACTAAGCTGACGCATGAACATCTTCTGTGTGGGAGCATTACACCTAGCTTTCATTTTTGCAACGGCCAACTATCCGTAGAACATCTACTTAAGGACTGCCAAGCACTTACCGCTGTCAGAAATAATATCTCTGGAAACATCATTCCTAGCAATCTGCTTCAATATCCGTCACAGTATAATATTTCTGCCATTGAATTTTTTTTTTATATCATGTAATCTCCTTAAATGTATATAATAACATTATGTAATTATAATATAGTATAATATAAAAACCTTAACATATTACTATTCAGCATATATCTGTAAAATGTTTACTACTTTGTCGAGTCGAAAGCCCTGGTAGCTAGTACTCCCTACCCTTTAGTTATGATAATTGTATTATTGTATCTTATTATAATATATAAATAAATTTAAAGTTTAAAATGCTTGATTCTTGTTAATTAAGACTGATTTGGAATGTTTTTGAATCAAGCAATATAATTTCTTGATACTAGAAATTAACTTCTATTCGTTAATAACCGTAATCGTATTATTGTCAATGTACGATCCGTGTTATGTACCAGTTGATTGAAAAGTATTAAAGGCAAAAATTAGTTTGTTATTCAATATAATCTCACTCAACTTCAATTCACTTATTTCAATGGTACTCCAATATTTGTATACATTCTTTGTTATGATTTTTATTTAAATCATAGAAAATCAACATATTAAATTACAAGGTCATATAAAGGGTGTTTTTTTAGAGGTATAGAACTTCGAATTGAAATAAAATACAAGAAAATCGTTTTAATGTCCATCAATTTGGCTTTATTGGAAGGATAATTTTATGCCATTAATGTTTAAATATGATTTCGGGCATGTGGCCACCACGGCTGGCTCGAATAAAGCCAATTCTACAGGTCCAATTTTCAACCACTTTTTCGAGCATATGGGGCCGTATGTCGGCTATAACGCCACGAATGTTGGCTTCCAAGTCCCCTAACGTTTCTGGTTTGTTGGCGTAGACGAGCGACTTCACATATCCCCAAAGAAAATAATCCAATGGTGTCAAATCACACGATCTTGGTGGCCAATTGACAGGTTCATTCCGCGAAATTATGCGCTCATCGAATGTTTCCTTCAATAAATCGATTGTGACGTGCGCTGTGTGGCATGTAGCGCCGTCTTGTTGGAACCACAACTCATCCACATTCATGCCATCCAATTCGGGAACAAAATAGTCGGCTATCATGGCTCTATACCGGTCTCCATTAACGGTAACTGACTCTCCAGCATTATTTCGGAAGAAGTATGGCCCAATGACTCCACCAGCCCATAGAGCACACCAAACAGTCAGTTTTTGTGGATGTAATGGCGTCTCAAGGGTCTCATGTGGATTCTCTTTACTCCAAATGCGGCAATTTTGCTTGTTGACGTAGCCATTCAACCAAAAATGAGCCTCATCACTGAACAAACTTTTGCGATGAAAATCAGCATCGAGATCAATCTCATTTTCGGCCCATACACCAAAATCACGACGCATTGCATGGTCTCGCGGCTATAATTCTTGCACAAGCTGGATCTTGTAAGGTCGCAAGCCAAGATCTTTGCGCAAAATCTTCCATAAAGTTGATAGACAAAGCTCCAATTGCTGTGCACGGTGGCGAATCGATTTATTCGGGTCCTCTTCAACATTTTGGTCTACAACGGCAATTGTTTCTTCGGTGCGCACTGTTCGACGTCTCTGCGGATGCGTATTATCACAAAGAGTAAACGTAATGCGAAAACGACCCATGGTTAACCGAATTAATTGCTCTGATGGACGATTATGTCGACCATAAAATGGACGGAGCTTGCGGTAAACTTCGCGAGCTGAACCATTATTTTCGAAATAAATTTGCACGATTTGCAAGCGTTGTTCTTTTGTCAACCTGTTCATGATGAAATGGCAAAACAAACTGAACATAAATGACATTAGAGTTGCCAGATTTGACCACAAAATGCCAGTTTTATCTCTATTCGAAAAACAAACCTCTAAAAAAACCACCCTTTAGAAAACTTTAATTTTTATTATTTTTTACTTTTTGTATTTGAATGACAAATGAAGGGCTTATTGCAAGAACATGATAAGCCACATAAAAAATATATTGAAATAATCGACTCTAAAGTTTTGAAAATATGTATATATGTATGAAGAAATGGAATTGAAGACGGACACTTTTACAAATGGATTAGAAAATTAATAGGCAATGCACTGAGTAATGTATTCAGCCTAAAAAATTGATTTTTTAGATCATGTGTAATAAAATAAAAAAGAACCAACTGTTTACCAGCCAGTCCCAAAATCTATCTAGCCCATTCCCTTTACAATAATTAATCAACCAACTTATGTCACAATTCTACTGCTACAAAGCTCTATGATGCCAGCCTTCAAATTGCTGCTAGTCCTCCAAGAACACAAGAGCTTTTTTATTGAATAATTGATGAATTTATCTCAGAAGCACTTTTGGTATTATTTCAGCTTTACATTGCAGCAACTGCCGGCAAGTGTTGCAACGTGTGCCGCGACTTAAAATGCGATTTATTTTGAATCTAAGTAAATAGTTACTTGCGTTCACGTGCGCAGCCATTCATTCCTCAACCATACAAAGTGCTCTATATTTTTCTTCGCTCGTGTTATAATTTTCCACGGTTCAAAACATCAGCGTGTGTCAGCAATAGAAATGCAAACTTCATGTAGATGTTTAATGTCTCCAGAGTTGCCTTCCCCCGTTTGCTCTTCCTGCTCATCTACACTGGCACTGATTACAGTTAACAAATGTGGTTAAACGTGAGTTTATCGAGAAAGCCTATTGTGGCGTCGGCTAGTTTGAGCGGCGACCCTATTCGATATGGTTATGAAATGGTGGCACGTGTCTGAAGGGCGACGCCACTCTTTCCAAATCTTGCTGAACAAGCATAATTCTTTTTTCATTTCGATTTCATTTGTGGCAGCTAATCTTCAGGGCAAATATTATATATTGCAATTGTAAGTTGATTCATCATCTTGTTAACCAATTTGGTTAAGTTGAAAAAGCCTCGTGTGAAGTGTGTGTGTGTGTGTGTGTAAGTAGGAAATGATACAAGAAAAGGTTGAAGTTCGAGGGTTAAATAAAATAACGGAAGCAGCTAAGTTTCTCAGGCTTGTCAAGCGTTTTGACACATAAATTTAAGCAAGTTTTTGGAGAAAAATCTAACAGTTACAACTAGCAAGATAATGAAAAGAAACTAAATATTTTCAATATTAGAAAACAGACAAAATCTTTTGTATATTGTCTTTAGCGTTAAGTAGTTTCCTGATTTACTTCTAAATCAAAATGCATACCATATCAATGTTTTCCCAAAACATTTTCCATTAAAAAATCATTTTTCAATTGGCTATAATTTTCATTTTTTTTCTTATTTTCTTCTTTTCTGTAGATTCATTAATGGGCTCCGCTAGCGAAGATGAGGATGACGATGATCCGCCACATTTGCGTGGCCCAACGCTTGGTCTCGGCGGCATGGGTCCAAATGGTCCCGACTCAGCGGGTGGACCTTTGGGAGCATCCGACATCTCAGTACAAAGCATGAGCACGGATAGTAAAAATACGCATGACGATTCCGATCAGGTAATAAAGCAGATGCTGATGGTTGTATTTTTATTTTTGTTTTTTGTGTGTTGGTGGCATAAATTGCTTGTTGCCTCACTCTTGCCATACCATTTGTTTCATTTTATACAAATGATTAATGAATTGCAAACTTTGTGGACCAGAGCAAATTGTTTGTACAATCAATTATGAGCAAGTGTTGCTATCTGTGTGTGTGTGTGTATGTGCATATATATATTTTTACGCGTGACCTTTCTTTTTGTGCAGGGTTCCTTAGATGGTGATCCTGATGGACGCGGCGATTCTCAGGCGGAGAATAAAAGTCCCGACGATGCGAATGGCTCAAAACGACGCGGTCCACGTACGACGATAAAAGCCAAACAGCTTGAAGTACTGAAAACAGCGTTTAATCAAACACCGAAACCGACACGGCACATTAGGGAACAACTGGCGAAGGAGACGGGTCTGCCAATGCGAGTGATACAGGTGAGTTTGACAGAATCTGCGTTTTGTTTTCGTATAAAATATTTATAAAGACAAATTGGGCTTATTTGAAGCAAATTTAAGATATTTTGCATAGTTTTCTGTTGCAAATAATCATTTGCAACTGGTACTAACTTTAAAAGCGAATACAGATATTTTCCAAAATAGAGATGTGCTATGATGTGCCCAATGTGTTGTATCATGTGTCGCGTTGCTAAAAAACATGATTATTATTATTTTCCTTATCCTCATAGTAAAAAATTTTAACAGGATTATTCTATAAAAATATTCAATAAAATTGATTTTAGCCTATAAAAATTGTCATTCTGGAATAACGAATTGAAAATATTTTTCCGGATCAAAGTTGCTTAGTGATGAAAAGTTGCGTAGTAAGAAAAAAAATGTTGAGTGACGTCATTACAAATGTTCTTCATAATTTTAATACAAATATTTTGATATATTGATAAATTTTTATATAAAATTTATATGAAGTTTTAAATTTTTTTGTAATTTTTTCATTTCTCATGAGATACGTAATTTTTGTTTCATGTACTACGCGTATTTTGATAGCTAACACAATTTTTTACTACATGCGATAAATTTAATTTGTTAGTTTTTAGAGTACTTTTTGAAGTGAAAACTTCTTTAGGCGCGTTGAACGATTTTGGTAGAGGGTAAATCTTTGGTATGCGTCATAGTATTTTTAACCCTAAAACTAGGGTATGATATGTTGGCAGCCCTAGAATTCCAAATGTTTTCCAGTCTATTCCATCATACCCAACGGAAAGAGGTGAAAAATTGAATTTTCTGGTTTTTTGGTTTTCGGAATTTTTTAATTTTTTTAATCTAAAAAAGCCAAAATGATATGTTGGCATCCCTGGAATTCCAAAACTTTTTCTAACTAAAATCAGAAATATTTTTTAAATTATTGAAGTTATTCCAATTTTTTTTTTGTGTTTGAAATGGGAAAGGCTCGAAATCCCTAAAAATTCAATCCCCAAACACAAAATCCTCAAGTTAAAAACCTCAAAAAAAATCCCCAAAAACAAAATCCCCAAAATCAAATCCCCAAACTCAAAATCCCCAAATTATCCTAAATTTTGGAGATTTTTATGTTTTTCTTTCACTTTTTATGTATGTTAAATTATTTGAACTGCTTTTTTTATTTTACGTTATACTTTTTGCCTTATGTTATTTGATATTGCTTGTACACTGATAAAACGAAAATGCCCAACCGAATTTTTGAGGTTGCAGCAACTTAACATTTGTAGTGACATTAACATATCTTGACGAATATCTGCTATAAAAACCAATTTTCATTTTTCACTACCGAATGAAGTGTTCTAATAAGCAAAACATTTTTATGACAAAAAAAAAAAAGACCTACAAAAAATTTTGTTGTTCCAACTAATCTGTTTTCTGGGTGAATGTATGTTCATTAAATAAAATTAAAGTAGTCATTGAAAAATTTATAGTGTGAAAATTATTTCTTGTAATTCTTAAGTAATAATAAAATTTTCAGAAATAATTTCAAGATGTATATAAAATAGAAGAAACCATTGAAAAATCCAATAAGAGAAATGAATTGTTATTTGTGGATGAATACGTTTACCACCTGCATTCCAAAAATGCAAAGCAAGAGTTTCGCTCGTTCTGTGCGCAAAGAAAGCCGCCATTCTAAAAGTGTTGTGATAACAAAATAAAAACATCAACTTGAATCAAAAATGAGGCACCAAATTAAAAAAGTGCCTACGGAACACAACCACGATCCAAGCACTCATCAATTAGCTACAACAAATGTGAGTTGCAATTTAAAGGAAATGGCCAGGTCTTCAGGACTTAAAACATCGCAAATAATAAAAGAAAATGTTATGAACTGCGATCCCAGTTTCCAAATGTTTGTATCTTCCTTCCAAAATCGCAAATTACGAAATCGCAAATTACATGACGTAGTCAGCGGACCGGAAAACTGACAGGACATAAATATCCCAGAACATCTAAGATATTTCGAAGGTGATCCTTTTGTGCTAAGTGAATAAACATATAATACTGGGCACATCATATTCGTTAAAAGCTTTAGGGAATTCGCGGAGCGGGGTTATGAAGGGAACGTCTTTTGTTGCTCCTACGATTTTCCGACAGCTTTTCACAACACAATGCTAAATCGATGGTCAGTTGGTGCCTCTTATTTTTTGTTTTAGGAGCAACAAGTCTAAGCAGGCATACGAAGAATTTTATCATTGACTATTTTTTTTGTCTGCCTTGCAAAATAATCACTTAAATCCAGCAAGAATAATAACAGATTTCGAGAAAGCTATTTATATCATCTGCGGCGGTGGAATATTTCCCCGATGCCTGCTTGTTTCATTTCGGCCAGATTTTTGGAGACATATACAAAAAGAAGAACTCGATAATAATATGGAAATTACGCTATTTGTAGTATGCAGATGATGTCTTACTCCACTACAAAAAGCTAATTGCCAGCATTCAGTATACAGATTTTAAAAATCTAAGAGTTTGGTTTAATTAAAACTACTTAAATGGAAAGGTCAGATCGAACAAACCTAAGCATGTTCCTAAATTTTGGAGTGTAGCTTACTCCTTTAAAGGAAACTTTCCGCGAACTCAAAACTCCATCGAGGCCTGGCATCGCTGTCTGAAAGTTGTTGTTGGAGAAAAAAACTGTGGTATTAACGGAATCATCATAGAACTGGGAAAGGAAATGATTTTAATTAAAACATACTTGGAAAAGCTGCAGTCGGAAGTCCCATATTCACGAAGAAAGCAAATTTAAAACGTCGTCCAAATAGAAGAAAAATTGTTACAAATCGTAGTAATTTAAATAAGCTTGTTTATTTACGATCCATTTCCCATAATATTTCCCTTTCTAATTACAATTGTTACTTTTTAAAATTGTAACGAAAAAATCCAAAAATTGCTGTGAAATGCGTACAAGTTCATGTTTTTGATTGATTGTTAACAAACGCGGCAATCATTTTGCAGTTAGCTTTCTTATACTCAAATGTTCATCTAAAATTGAAACCACTGACCCAATTGATATGCCTACGACTATATGAAGCTATCTGCCACACTTTCACTTTCTGGTTGTCCAATACGAAATCGTGCCTTTTTTATTTTAAACGCCAGACAGACACTTCGATTATTTTTGGAAAAATGTCAAGTTCCAATAGCTATAACTGGTTTACAAATTTTGGTTTGTTTATTTTTTGCACAAAGTAGCTAAAAACTATGCCAAAGTTACCCGTGAAGTCGTTTCTTATAATTTTTGATTTTTGGAAATTTTTTTTTGTAAAAATACCCAAACTTTAAATTTTCAAAAATATTCACTTTTAGCAAGAAAACTTCTTAACGACGAGGTTATTTAACATAGTCACACAACTTTTCGTATCTGTTTTAAGTATAGTTTAAACAAATATTTCCACAACAAATAAATAAATTTTTTTTCAAATTTAGATTTTTGCGATTTTTTTAATATCTACATCCCAGCACAATTTTTGTTACAAATATGACATGCATTCTTAGGGACACTACTTTCAAAAAGCATTCCATAGATCGAATTGTGCTTCTTCTAAGCCTTATCAAGAAGTGCTTTCAAGAAGCATTTTCATAAACCACTTCTCAAAGACATTCAAATAGCATTTAATTTCAATTTTTGTTTTTGATGTATTTTTTCTTTTTCCGTGAGATTTTTCAAACCTCCAACAAAACACAACCACTTCCTACTTCAAACAATAAAATGCCGTGAAAATTGGGAAAATTTATATTTTACGGGGATTTTTTTTTTTAACCTCCAACAAAACCCAAACACTTCTCATTTCCAATACTGAAGCCGCGAGAAATTCGGGAAAAGGGATTTTTTCCGTGGAGTTTTTTAAGCCCTCCTAACCACAAAAACCATTTCATTTCATGGAATGCTTGTAAAAGTTGTCCTCAAAAACACCTTCTAGAATCCTTTCATTTCAAAGAAAACTTCCATTGGAAAAATTCTGGAAGCACTTCTAGAGAAGACTAAGGAAAACATTCCTCCCAATGACATGCATATGTTAAAAGAATGCCTTCTGGGTATGAAAGTGGAAAGGATAGAATTCAAGACTTTTCCTTCCACCTTACCTTCTTTTGGAAGCACTTTTTTTGCTGGGATCAAAGCAAAAATTTAGATTTTTTTCGAAAAGTAAATCAAAAATCATTTGGTACTTGTTAGAACTGATTCCCAAAACGATTCATCACTACACTTAATGAATTTTATGTTTTCGGCTTATGTATGGTATCTCCCAAACAAAAACACAGTGCTAAAACGGCAATAAAATTTAGATTTCCGAGTGGTCTAACTCATGAATATTTGGCTATAACTACATATGAAAGATCGAAGACATCTTAGGGTGGCCATCCAAAATCAGCCAAGCTTAAAAAGCTTATTAAAGAACAACAGAGGCTAACTTTTTGAAATCCTTTAGCAAATCGTTTCTGATTGAGGTATACTCTCACTATGTTTTGGAATTTTCTGCGATCCCCGAGGCGTGTTTCACTGTGTATCTCAAGCAATTCGGGGCATTATAATTTCAACGTTAAAATTTGGTAGCACATGTGCTTCATATTTTTATACCCCCACGTTAAAAAAACTTTATAAGGGTATATTAACTTTGTCACTCCGTTTGTAACGCCGATAACAAGGCGTAACCGGTGTAGAAAAGTATATATATTCTTGATCAGCGTCACCTGTCTGTCTGTCCGTCTGTGGTCACAATAACAGCCGTAATTTTTTAGCTATCGTAACGAAGTTCAATATATTAGTTTTTTATTCAAAGATGGAGGTCAAGCTCGAAAATGAGCCAAATGGGATGAAAACCACGCCTACCACCCTTACAAAGCAACTTGATATCGTTGAGATATATTAAATGTTATTTGAGCTGATTCCTAAGATGATCTAAATCGGAGAAAGTGCGAAAAAGCTGTAGTAGCTGCACTCTATTGTTATTGCATGTAACCAAAATGGTAAAATCTCTTTAAAATACACAAAAACCCGTTATTTTGTTTCTGTGCGTCTAAAAATAATTCCCTAATTTTTTTTTACAACAATAACACATGTCGCTTGGAGTTTTAAGTTTACACATAGGCAATATAACTGAATGAGCTTTATACAATAGTTTTCTCACCTCCAACCACCAAAATTATTTTTGGATTAAAGTTCCGTTAATTAACTTTCCAACGGTAGTTCAAACTTAATATTTGGTTAAGAAGTATTGGAGATATGTACTTAAGTGAAAATCGATTTGACACGTTTTTGCCGATTTTTGTCAATTTTGTGCACTCCATAACTCCGGCAAAAATTAATCAAATTTTTTTCCTCCAAATTAAGTTTTTTATTTCCGTCAGTGATGTTCCATGCAAAATTTCATCCAAATCAGAGATGGTCATAGCGTAAGGCCGGTACGTTCAAAATGGAATTGCTGTTATTTTTTTTTCTCATAGATAATTTTTTAAATTTCTAGCTCAACGCGACACGTGTTAATAAAGTCCAAAATGGTGCTCAAGAAAAACAAACATATTTGTTTTTATAACATTTATAAAAATATCCACAGAATGTGTTAATTGATCAGATAGTATCTAGAATTTGCATTGTTAGCATATAAATTCTAACTTAACTTATAATTTTTTTCAAAATGGGTCTCCCAAATTCTATTGAAATACAAGAGTTGGTTCTGAAGCACTACAAGAATGGCCAACAAAAAATTGCAGAAATAGTAAATTTAAATCGGTGGTGCGATCATCAATAGTTTTGTGTTTGAAAATTGTGCTTACAACAAAGGTATAAATACTCCAAATAAGATTTTCAATGAAAGGAATTTTCAGTGTATCTTGATGAGTGAAAACTCAAAAGTAAGGGGCCCATTTCATGCACGTGATTTCAAAAAGTACCTTGGAAAGAAATCAAATCCCGAAACGATTCTTTAGGTTTTTAGATAAGCTGGTTTTTTGGCCGCAATGCCCGTAAACAGCCGTAACAATAAATACAAACATAGAAAGATCATAATGCAGCTACCATATAAACAAGAATGAATCATTTTGAAAGACCGCAATATTAGCTGATGATTGTAAATTCAATTTATTCGGATCAGATGGCAAGGCGTTTATTTAGCGAAAGCCTAATACAGAACTTCTACAAAAAATTTACGTGATACAGTTAAACCTGGAAGCGGCCGCGTGATACTGTGGAGCTGCATGGCTTCGTCTAGAGTGGAAAGTTTGACTTTCATTGATTCAACTATGAACAAGACAATCTACTTTAGGATTCTGCAGAAAAATATTTTACAAAGTGCCTCAAATTAGTGCATTAAAGAGAATTTTAGATTTTTCGCCGTGCAAAGTCATAGAAGAATATCAAAGTTGTGTCAATGGATTTGGAAAGCTGGTCAAAAACAAAAACACCCGTGTTTCAGCGTTTTCAAAGGCTACACCAGGGGTGTAACTCCAACAGTAAATCTGTCGATCGTACAAGTTAGCGTTTTATCGTTATAACTATCACGAATTATTACTTAACTAAAACTAATAAATACCTGAATTTTTCACTTCTTTACTACAAAAACCAGTGCTTTCTACATTTCAGTGTTTCTATATGATTATGATATAAATTTTTTGATTTACTCAACTAAGTGTGCAGCTTTGCATTGAAAATTCTCTAATTATCTCAACTTCTCTCAAATAAAACTGGTATAATTTTCAAGTCAAAAGTTTAAAGTTATCATATCCGAAGTATTCCGAATTATTCCGAATTATTCCGAAGAATCGGGAGGAATCAGGAGGAATCAGAAAAGTTGTAGCTCAATAAAAATAAAAACATTTAAAAAAGAAATTTTAAAAAAGCGCAAAAAAATGCAATTGGGAAAAAATTTATATATGAAAAGCACGTCTAAAAAGACTCTTTATTTAAAAAAATCTAGTTTGAGTTTATAAATTCTGTTCATAAATAAAAATTGTACAATGATTCGTACACAGCGCACGTATAAAAAAACAAAAAACGGTTTAAGATGCTCAACTTTGGATGACCCTAGAGACCAATCCTTGGGATAATATAACGTGCTTACGTGTTTTTCACATGCTGGGTATATTCAGATTACAAAAATTAAAAAAGGAAGCTCCGTAACTGGCGACCGTAGCCTAGTGGGTAGAGTGCATGGCCCCTAAGCTAAGGAACCGCGGTAGACCGGGTTCAATTCCAGCTCAGACAGAATGTTTTTTCAATTGAATTAATGTTTCTGTTCGGTCATCAACTCACTGCAGACAATATCAAGCCCCAAAGAGTAAAAAAAGAACTGCCATGAAAAGCTTCTTGAGAACATAAGCCGTTCGGAGTCGGCATTAAACTCGTAGGTCTAGTTCTCGATCATTTGTGTTCAAACATTCAATAACACGCACAACACAATTGATAAATTTAAGCTCGATCAAAGTCCTTTCTAGGGCTGAAATGACCAATTTTTTTTATAAGCCCCGTAACTTTGTGGTAATAATCCTGAATGCGAGAATTTTGTCTTTACTTCTTCCAACCTGCGCTGCAGACCTGAAAAATGCAATGTTTCTTGAATCCATGCAAAACCGACAAAATATGTGTTAAGCAAAAAAGAGTATTCAACTTAGTACAAAGCATATTCATCTATCACAATTTGTATAAAATTGATTCTATACATTAGTTTGTTAAGCATATAAATTAAGTGGATCATTTGAGCTTCGAACTATTAGTTTGTTAACATATTTAGTTTTTATTTTCGTCTCTTTGGTAAGTGAATATTTTTTGTTTTTGTTATCTGAATAAACATAAAGTAACTTTTACTGACATGTTGCTTTTATTATTGGGGGTTGGAATTAATTTTAAAGGTTTTTTTTTCGGTTTTTGAGCATTTATTTAGAAACAACGGTACAATGTATATTATTCAAAGTATTGTCCATCGTTAGCTACAACATTTTTCCATCTTTCTGGCAGCATATGGATTCCGCGCCGGAAGAACGATTCGTCTTTTGAGGCAATCCACGAATCGACCCATTTTTTGGTATCCTCGTAAGAAGTGAAGCGCTGCTCAGCCAAGCCATGCGTCATCGATCTGAATAGGTGGTAGTCGGAAGGGGCTATGTCTGGGCTATAAGGCGGGTGGGGTAGCACATCCAATTCTTCAAGCGTTTGCCGACCGTTGATAAGTCGACTCCCAATGATTCTGGCAATTCTTGAAGGGTTTGACACGGGTCTTCATCGAGCAAAGCCTCCAATTTCTCATCTTCAAACTTTTTCGGCTGGCCCGGACGCTCTTTGTCTTCCGTATCAAAATCACCACTTTTAAACCGACGGAACCAGTACTCACAAGTAGAAATCGATGGAGCATAGTCCCCGTAAGCCTCAGTAAGCGTGCGTTGTGCTTCAATCGCTTTTTTCTTCAAATGGAAGCACAAAAGTAAACCTTCCCGCAAATTGCGTTTTGTTGGAACGAAAGTCGACATGTTCACAGAGAAAAAAATATATGTTGTTTACACTTCAGTGGAATGACACATACTGAAAAATGAAGCTTACACAATGTGCTTTGAAATGAATATAGTCACAGGTGTGCCCGATGCGATCTATTGATAGTTACGCCATCTCTTAGAAAACCTTTAAAACTAATTCCAACCCCCAATATATAAAAAATAATAATTTCAAAATTATTAATGTTTTTTTGTATAAGATTTGATTGAACCATTTAAAGTATGAGCCATTGTATATACAACTTTTTGAGTAATAACGGGTATTCAGCAAGTCACAAATAAAAACATTATTAAAATGAATATAGCTAAAATATGAAAGAAGCTAAATTAAAATTGAGATAGAAAGTAATGCCAAGCATTTCTTTTAAGGATTACAATGTTTCAAAAATTTTTGATCACTGAAAAATCTCGCTAAAAAAACCTAAACATCTCTCACACTTTAAGGCGTAAAAAAAATCCTGCAAAAATGGAGAAATCCTGCCAAATAACAACACTGCTTCAGACTTGAACAGATAAGTGTTTCCGACCTGAGCGAAACCTGCTTGACTGAGTGAGATCAGAGCTGGGAATGCGGTCACACACAAACACATCTCTAACAATGTTTGACAATGTTTTTAAGCAAATGGAGAAAGCTAAGAAAAAACTTATTTAAAAAGCATATTTTACGTTATGGCTGCTAAAATATTAATTTTTTTAAATAACATGCTTTTTCATATTTTTTAAGTCCATATCGCGATTATGGTTTTCATAATCGGTAACTCAAAATTTATCCTTATCAGAACTTTTAATCGACTGGAAAGAAAAATTGATGGGCGTGCAAAATACATATTTTTTCTTAAAGAGGTTTTATGCAAAAACTAATTAAAATGCAAACAGTTTTTTATACGCTTCCTTCACGGCTAAGTTAGGCCTTACCTTATAGTTGCCAACTTCCGTTGAAAGGCATGAGTTAGGTCTTAAAGTCAATGAAGCGCGCATTTTGAAATTTTTTGCGCTTTAACCAATTTTTTTTTTTATATTTCATTTGTAAACCTTAAAATGTTTCTTTCATAGCGAATTGAAAAATATGAAAAATATGATGTCGTTAGATCGCATGGGTTGACTGCGAAGTCATGACTCAGTGTCAGTTCAAGTTGAAACTGACGAAAGATGTGAAAACTTAAACAAAAACACAAAAAAAAAAAATATAATTAAGAGATGCAGCATAACATATTGATGAAAAATAGCGGTCTGCCTGCTGGTCTTACAAACTATCTATCGTTAAAACTTTGAGATGCACAGAAGTTTGCGCGTGATTATTTATGACCTTTTTATGCTGATGAGTTGAGTCTCACGTGACGGTTCGGCCTAGGCTCTAAAATAAAGTTTTAAGGCGCACAAGGCACACAAGCAAACACACAAACATGAGTACTCAGTGTAAACTCCAAATGTTGAATACCTTATCAATTCCTTGCGTTGCTTGACTATTGCAAATCTTGCATTACTGTCTTCCCTCTACTTTTTCCCGAGAGTGGACAAACTTTAATCGTTAAGCATTAAACTGTTTTGCACTGCAACTGACAGCCGCACAAACATTTATCAGTTACGCCCGACCACATTCGTTGCTGGCTAGTGGTTACCTCTCTTAATTCTCTTTTTCTGCGAACACACCGCACTCCAATGTAAAAAAAAAACAACGAAAAAGCGTTACGAACAACCGCAGCATGTCGTCAGACCGCAATGCCCCCACAACTGAACATCACAAAAGTGAACGAAAAGGTGGTTTTTTAAAAAATTTGTTTATAAATTTTGAAAATCTATTTTGTGGTAAGGCACTATGAGAAAAACTGCTTGAATATAATTTCCTCAATAGATGCTTCAAGGACACGACTTATGTTTATAAAAAGGCAACTAAAAAATGGTATTAATAAGTAAGTAATGTTATATGTTATTTAATCCAGAGTTAATGCCTGGCAAGGAATTTAAGATTTTATTGGAATTTTAGGTCCGAAATTAATGACTTATATTATATATATTTGATTAAAGATGACAATAATTTCATTCTCTTTAACTCTCTTTTATACCAACCAAGTCTAATAATCGTATGTGAGGGAGAGTTGAAGTAGTGATTTCCCCGGAGAACAAATCAGAGCACAAAACCTTTACTAAAGACACTCAATTTTCTCCAAAAATAAATTCAGTATTTTTGAATTTCTATGCGTGGAACTACTTGAACTTTATAAGAACAATTTAAACTCTTACTCTGTGGACAATTAACAAAACAACTTAATAGCCATATGACAATTTTCAAGAATTTTTCCATGGAGCTATCTTTATAAACTGAATCTTTTGGTCCTATCAGCTTCCCGATTAGAAATTTCGCAGTGCTTTAATGAAAAGCAAGTAAAAAGGGCTTTACTGTTCCTATGAATAGCGCTTTTTAGAAGTGTTTTGCTCCCGCTACGAAAAGCTGTTTGTTTTCGAGATTATTCGTTATCTACTCTGCTACTACTACTCGTACTCGCATCACTAACATCATTTATTTGTATTTTTTTTTTTTTCAAAACAATAAAATTAATGTTCTCTTTGATGTATAGAAATTTAAAAATTTTTATACTTTTAAATTCATCTTCAGTAAGTGAATTAGTAACTAGTTTTCAATTGATTTATTTTAAAATAATTAAAAAATAATTTAAATTTAACTAATTTAAGAAGTAGTTGAAAATATACGTGGTTTTCAATTGATTTATTTATAGTAGTTAAAAAAATAACTTTTATTTAACTAACTAAACAAGTAGTTAAAAACATATGCAGACGAAAGTCAATTGACTTATTTAGCGGACATCACCATACAAAATATGTTAGTTCGTTCTATGGAAAAAAGTCAAAATTTCATCTAGTTGTGGTTGACAATAAATTACTTTTTCAACTACTTTTAAATTAGTTGATTTTCCTAGAGGGCATTTAGGTAGCTTGGAAATTACCTAAATTATTTAAGAAGCTCTGTCTTAACGATATAATTTATTTAAAATTCCATTTAGATCAACTCGCACACAGCCTTAGTATCAGATTGTCAAATGCAATACATGTTTCTTAGACCTTAAACTGTGAATTTGTATGAACTCAAATGTCAATGCGTTATATGTTTTCGTATGGGCCAATTTTCATAAATTATAGCACGTTGATGGTTTAACAATTTATCACAAACTTTCGATTAAATGAGCACCTTGAAAAAGGTCTGCTGATTTGAGAGGAAAGAAGACCATCGCAACAATTTTGAAATTGACCTCTGTTGATAACATAACCAAAGAGAACCTGCTCCAATTTTTATGGATACGTCAAATAAATCAACGCTAAACCAAGCAGACCATCAGCATACCATATTATTTTTTTGTTTTTTTCCTTTGCTCTAATGCGGCGCACTTATTTGTATCAAATGAGCTAAATCTTAAAGATAAAAATCTTTATTCGTTGCCTACAAAGCCTACAAACAAAGCAGCAAATTGAGAAAAAAACCAACAACGACAACAAATTTGAAATAAAAATAATTAAACGAAAAAAAAAAAACAAATAAATCTTGAGCCAACATTTGGAATTTTCGAACTGTAGCGCACAGTTAAGAAAAAAGTAATGCACCATTTATGGCTTATGCTAATTTTAACATTTGGTTAATGTCGCGAAGAACAAATAAACCACAATAAAGCGACGAACCTTAGCAATTAGTTGCATGGCGCCAGGTTAAAGCCGGCGCAAGCGCCCGCGGTTTCCCCTTCCGTTTGGCATAAACAATAGAAAAAAAAAATTAAAATAAAATAAAAATAAAATAACATTAAGAAAAACCACAAGAGCCAGTAATTGATGCAAGTTTGTCAACGCGTTGAACCAATATTTCCAGTTATGTATTTTAAAGCTTAACTCCGCACGATCAGCGTGCGGTTAAGTATGTAGTGGGCGTTAAATTTGTTCTACATACATATTAAGTTTTGTTTTTTTCGAAATCTTAAAATCTTTTTGAAACTTAGAGACTATATAAGAGTCTATGATTTCGGTGATAAAAAGTAGGAACGTGTGGTATAGACGTGATAGACGCCAGAGCATCCGTTGTCACAGCGGAAGTCTATGAAAATGTGATGAAAAGATATACTATGTACAAAAAATAGAGTAACTATAGCTTAAGCGTCGAAATATCAAAATAAAACAATAAACTCTGTCCAGATGCGTCAAAACAGTGGCATCAAAACACTTTTCAAGCGAGTCCCAACGTGAAGGATGCCATCATTTAATACCAAAAACCAGTTTGCTGCTGACAGAAATGATGTTACTTTCCAAACATAACTTTGAATTCCAAGTTCAAAATTATACATTAGAAAGTATGACCCGGTAAATGGTAGTTTTTGTATCGATATTATTTTTAACTTGGTCAATTCTAGCCCGAAAGGTCAGTGTTAGATACATTAAGACCTGCAAAAATGAAAAAAGGGTTTAGTGAGGGAGTTAGGGGCGGTGTGGGTTAAGAAAAGACTAAGAGTTCGGTACCAAAAAATGCGTAGTGCATTGATAAAAATTGGTGGAGAGCATTTCAATGTCGTATCTTTATTAGTTTTTTTATTTATCCTTATTAAGCCTTTTGATAAACCTCTGATTTTTCATTTATAAATATATATCTCAAAAACCGGATGTCTCAGATAATAAGACGGTATATCAAAATGTTCGTATTCAAAATATCTACAATATTTGAGTACATTGTAATGACGTCACTTCAATAGAATGATTGCTATGCCGCAAAAACAGCTACAAATTTATTTTTTGCGTTTACAAAAGGTCACGAAGATGGGCCGGTATGGGAAAAAATATCATATCTAAAATTTTTTTTCATCCATTCGCAAGTTTTAATCACTTAGAAACTTTGATCTGGAAAAAAAGTACCAGAGTGATATTCCCTGGCGTATAGACCCAGTTTAATATTTAAAAAAGGGTAACAAAAGGTACAAAGCTCAATAAAAGTGAAA
Source organism: Dichetophora obliterata (assembly GCA_963920525.1). NCBI lineage: Eukaryota > Metazoa > Arthropoda > Insecta > Diptera > Sciomyzidae > Dichetophora > Dichetophora obliterata. Next base: position 38,404,033 of record OY986439.1, read on the forward strand.
ACAGCAACGGTTGAAAAAGCACTAAACATAAATTTACAAAATTCTTAAATTTTTATTAAAGGGCCCCCCCTTGAGATTTTTTTCAAATTTTTTAGAAGAGGTTTGGAAGTGGCGCTAATCGGTTTTTCAATAGAAACCCGGTTTTTCGGAAGCAAATTTGAAGCAAAAGTTAATCAATAATAGACATTTTCTATGTGTTTGAATCATCATTTCGAAAGAAAATTGTTTAAACTTCACTTTAATGTACATAAATCAGAATTTTCGTTAAATTTTTACGTAATTCAGGTGTCATTTATTGATATCATTTTTTCGTGAAATTATCGTTAATTTTTTAAAAAACGCTTCATAACTTTTAAAAATTCCATCAAAATGAAAAAATGTAATGATGCAGTTTAAATAATGGTAAAATTCTAGGCAATTTGCCGTTATAAAGTTAAAGCCTTTAAAGTTTTTTCGTTGCCTGAAAAATTTTTGAATTTTAACAAAGCATTTTATTTCATTCAACAAGATATTGTGAAAATTTTTTAAGCATCGGCAAGTTAACATTATTTTTAACTTGGTCAATGTCCCGATGTCATTAGCATACGTAAGCAGCATATCACTCTTATAGAATATTGTGCCACTATGTCTCAGATCAGCCAGCTTGGATGATCTTCTCCATCATTAGGTTGAAAAAGTCGCACGATAAGGAATCACCTTGTCTGATACCTCGTAGGTAACAAATGGTGGGGAGAGGTCCTTTCCAATTTTAACTGTGCTGCTGGTGTTGCTCAGTATCATCCTGCAAAGTCGTATTAGTTTTTCAGGAATACCAAACTCAGACATGATACAGTACAGGTGCTTCCTTATTGGGCTGTCGAAGGTGGCTTTGTACTCGACAAAAAAATGGTGGGTGTCGACTGGTTTTTCTTGGGGCTTCTCTAAGATTTGTCGTAGTGTGAAGTGAAGTGAATTGTGGACTTTCTGAAGTCTGAAGTCACACTGATAACGTCCAATCAGTTGGTTTACAATGGGCTTCAATCTTTCACATAAAACTTTCGACAGGACCTTATATGCGATATTAATAAGGCTTATCCCAAGGTAATTTGCACAAATAGGGGGATCGCCTTTCTGGTAGATTGGGTAGAGTACACTGAGATTACAATCGTTCGGAATGCATTCTTCCGACCATTTTCTGCATAGAAGCTCGTGAATGCATTTAAATAGAGCTTCGCCTCCCTTCTTAAACAGCTCAGTAGGTAGCCATCAGCTCCCGCGGATTTGTTATTTTCAAGCCGAGCTATACACGGTTAAAAATCTTGGAATAATTTTTAGTCCAGCTAAAATTGTACTGCATATTTTTTAATCTTGAGGTTTAAAATTTAAACTTTCACAAATACTAACCCATTATTAAAACTTTTCTGTACTATAATTTAAACCAAGGAAATATTTCAATGCTGAAAATCAATATTAGGCTATTATGTTCATATGCTTGTTTATTGCTTTGGATTCGTAAAGCGTAATAGCCCAGTGATTAACGTAATGAGCTTACAAACTGGATGTCCCTGGTCCGAATCTCGCTGTGTTTGTTATTTTTTTTTTTTTTTTTTGTTATAGTTCAATCCAAGCTTGTACTAAATTTTAAAGCAAAGCTGTATTAAAACGATTTCTTAGTATTTTGCAAATACTTGATTTGAAACCAAAGCTGGTGTGGTCATATATAAAGTACAGAAAAGTTTCAATTTTATTCCAAGATTTTTAGCCATTTAGCTGTCAGAACTTCATCATAGTCGGGCAGCGGAGCCTCGACGTTGTCATCCGTAAAAAAGGTTTCCGGAATATCATATCTATTGGCGGGATTGTTGTCTCCCTCCATAACGTCAATGTACTCTGAATATCTGTCACTAGATTCCCGTTTTCATCCTTGAAGGAAGAGGCCCCGGTTTTAAAACCATCGGCAATTCGTATTATATTTTTGAAAAATTTTCGGTCCTCATTCCTGTCGCCACACATCTCAATCTTCGAATTTTATAATTTCATTAAAACAAGGATTGAAATTTTAAATTTAACAAAAAGTATCTTAAAATATAAAAGGATATTGATAAAAAAACGTCTGTGGCGAAATGACAACAGTGGCCTGCTAGTCATAGATAAATCTGATGTTGCCACACTCAGAAAAAAGTTTCTCTAAATATGAGAAAAAAGGCATCATATTTAAAGAAAAATGGTATTGACTTTGCTCCAGAGAATGCTTTTCTCTAAATGTGATCCCAAAAATTCATTAAAAATGGAAAAAAGCATCCATGAAAAAGAGAAATAGTTTCTCATCAATAAAGACACCTTCTCTTTAACAGAAAAATATTTCCTTATAACAGGCTCAAACGTTTTCTTGTTTGTGTCAATTTTTCCCGAAAACAGAGAAATAATTATTTAATTTTAATAAATCTTTTCTTTAAATTGCGCTTATAGTTTCTCACAAAAAACACTTTCTTCAAAAGAGAGATATACTTTCTTAATATTGGTACACCATATTTTTTTATAGTGTACATTTTTTCTGAAACAGAGAAGTATATCTGCTTGACGATTAATTACGATTAAAAATGTCTTTTTGTGAAACATTTGTTTTAATTCAGTTCTACGCAAAGTACAAATATTTAAAATATTTAAATTTGTTAAGAAGTAAAAATAGAATTGTTGTTGTATCATTGTTTTCCGGGACCTCTTATAAATATTCCAGAAATTTCTTCTGAAAAACGATTTCATAAATGCATCCAAGGCATCAGTGGTAATAAGTAACATCGCTTTGGGTAGTTATGTTAAATAAAAAAATTCCTTTTGAAGGAACAATCGTCATAATACGAGTATGCAGAATATGCAACACTCACTTTCACAACATCATTCAATCGGTCTCACGTTTTCTATTTTTTTTAATACCTAGTTCAATATAAGAAAAGATATCATTTTTAGAGAAGAAGACTCTTTTATTTTTGAGAAAGGATTTGTTTTTATTGAAGAAAATGTTTCACATGGTGATTTGTTTATCTACAAAAGAGAAAATTTTTCATTTTCTATAAATTTTTCTCAAAAAATGAGAATTTTTTAGTGCGAGATAAATACTTATTATTTTTAGAGACATGAAATATTTTCATTTCCCACAAGTGAAGAAATTTTTCTTCGAATATGTGAAAATTTTTTCTAATTTAAAAAAATTTTATTTGAGATGGAGAAAATTGCTAAAATCGAAAATAGAGAAATTTTTTATCACAAAAAGATAGGTACTTTTTTCTGAGTGCATGTTTTTTTTCAAATGAAAGAATTCGTTTCGAAATACATAAAGATCCTGTTAAAATTAACGTAAACCTAGCTAGTCTTGCTTTGTATCTGATATTATTTAAATACCTAGATACCTATATTTATGAACTTAAAAAAAATTGTAATAATTTTTTTTATGCAGTTTTACTTAAATTATTTTATTTATGTTTTGCTTTATTAACGCTTAATAAAAAATATTTATGATTAAGACCAATCTACTGTTTAAGTTTTTATATGATTTGCCACTGACTCGAAAAATCCTCTCTTTTTACGAATTTATTTCTTATCAGTTAATTTATTTTTAGTCAGAGCCTAAAATTCTACCAGGGATTGTGTATATTTCTAGTTGTCTTTTTTCACTATTCTTCTTTGAAGTTCAACGAGTTTGCTTAAAATCCCCAAATAATTTTTAACAGAGTTTTTTGTTTCCACTAAAAAGCTTAAATTATTTATTTAAATCAACAATAATTAAATTTTTATTATTTTTCAAGTCTACTGAAGATAAATCGGGAAGCGCCTTCCGAAACAGTCTGTCAATTTTGCTGTGTGACTGACTCTCTACGTAGTTATTGTTGTTATTCTTGGCTTCTTCATAACATATTTGATTTATCTACTGCTCAAAATTGAAATCGTGTAAAATTAAAGAATAGATCGCGATTAATTACAAAAATTTAAAAATATTTGTATTGGTTTCATAATTGAAAATTGATTGATTTAACTTGAACTTTTGATGAAGTGTTCTACCCGCCCCCTCCCCCCCGACCTATTGGACTGTCCTTTTTTTTCCTTTATGGGTTTATTGATAAGAAAACTAAATCCAAAAATTTCAAATATATTTCTTTTCTTAGTTTTATAAGGAGAGTTTCCTTGAATTTTGTATTTTATTCTTTATACTTTTTGCACTGTTATTTTTCTATATTTTCTGTTTAGTTTAATTTGTATATATTTATGGCTGAATGGTTGCTTTTTTAGGACTGTGTACCTTTTTATATTGTTTTTGTCTAAGATAAATTTTTTTAAAAATAACCTTCTCTTTATTCATTTGGCACATAAAATTTTTAAAATCCCTTTTTTTACATATTTTGCATTTGTTCCGTATTGCTGGAAAATAATTCTGGCAACGCTAGTGGAGTAGCAAAATTACAACGGGTGACGATTCCCATAATTTGTCAAAATTTTTGCTAAAAAAATGTAAAACAGAATGATCAGCAATGGTGATAAAATGAAAATGAATTTGATTTTTTTTTTTAATATCAAAGAACCAAGGCATGCGCCTTGTACAAGCAACATTTTGTCTTTGACCTGAAAGGAAAGGGAAAGATTATAAGAGGAAGAAGTGATTGGAACCATACGTGAATTATCGATTAGGCGGAACAAACATGAAAGACAATTGGAATTGAATATAACCGAGGCTAGTGTTATATTCCTTAACCTTACTTAATGCCTTAATGCCTTAACCTTGGCAAGCATTTCCAGCCCTGGGTTGTTCCTGTCCTATAATTCCACATTTTCCAAAATTTTGTTGTGAATTTTTTTTTATTTCCATAATTCTTAAGTGTAGTAAAGAACAGCGAAAGCTAAAAGAACCATGACCGAACCCGGATTTGAACCGGGGACCTCTGAGTTGATAGTCCCTCTCACTCTTCACTAGACTACAAATTCCGACAATTGAAATAATTGATTGATAAATAAAGTGAATGAATCACGGTAAATGGGCCCGGCGACTATTTAAAATCCTGAGGGACTGTGCATTAGGGCGTATCGAATGACAATTTTTAACTGCACTTATATACTATGTATTGATACGGATTATTTTCTAATACTTATATAGATTCCAATTACTCATTTAATTAAATTTTATTTGATTTGACATGTTTTTGAATCAATCAAAATTATTTCTAAGTATTAGCAAATTATGTATCTTGAGAAATCAGTGTGCTTATCTTAAACTTGTAAAATAAGTCAAAAACACATAACTTTGTTTTAGAATCTACAAGAAGGCTGAATAAAGGCAAGATACGTAGATAGTTTGAGAAGTCAGTGACTTTTTGAACTGCCCGCGTAGTACATTTAAATGCGACACAAATAAATTGATCATACAAGTCTATATTTAAAAATAAAATGGGTCAAAAGACTTAAAAATGGGCCAGTATTGTATAAGTCTCTCCAATAATGAGAAATATGCGTAGTCAGGGTATTTTCTAGTTATGTAATATTTCTAGACAACGGAGTACATTTTCACAGAGAATTCAACTTTGATTGAAAAATATATAAATAATACCAAATTTGAATTATCGATAATCAGATGTGCCTCTCAACTATAAAAAAATTGAGAAGAATTTATCAAATTCTACTTTATGTTAGTCTTTTAAAAAAATCGGTCTTACATTGTCAAATGTCCATCAAAAAATCTAACCAAATCTTTTCAGATTAAACACTTAAAAAAGCTAAAAACAAAAACCGAATGATGAAAAAAAAATAATACACGTTCACATAACAAAGGCAATAAAGCCTCATTTGTGTTAAAGGCCATGGCGCACAACATAAATTAAAGTGTTAAAGTCAACTCCGATGCTCCACACAGGTTGAACCATAATAATAATAAAACCATAAAAATGTACAACACAAAGAGTTAAAAAAATGCGACGATTTTGGAATAACAACAAGCGCTAAAGGATTCAAACACACAAAAAAAAGACGACAAAAACCATGAAAACAACAACAAAAACAAGGACAACAATACTTCCAATAACTACCACAAGAGTAGAAGACCAAAAAACTATAACCGAAAGTCGACAATCGACGACAAATAATGAGTCATAAAATCATGGGGACAAATTGTTGCTGTTGAGATCGCTGGCAAGATCGCTGAGATTGTTTGGATCGTTGGGATCGTGGAGTTCAGTGGCGCAGTTTCGGTTTTGTGCCTTCAATTTAATGCTTTGCTAGTGTGACCAGAAATTTGTAAAAATTCATGTTTTGATGCGCCTCAACATATGCAAAGTGTTGTCGGCAAAGTTCTAAAGACGCGCTTGTCGTGTGGCGATCGATGAGATGGACGATCATTGCAAGATCAGCATGTGGTTAAAAACAGTAAAGACAAGAAGAAACAGAAACAATGATGACTTGAAAGTAAGTGGGACTCAAAAAGGGTGATGAGGGCAGCAGCAAAGAGGTCCCGCTGTTTTGAGGGAATTTTACGCTGCTCAGTTGTGAAATTTTGTGAATTTGACGAAAGTAGTTTATAGCCATAAAAAGTTATGAAGTGATGAGGTAAGGTGGACAGAGAGAGAGAGAGAGAGAGAGAGAGAGGGCAAAGTATTACAGCAGTGGAGCACAAAAAACAATTTAGAGATTTCTGCAACTTTATTTCCCGTTTCGGTAACTAATCGCCTTTAAATATGCCTCACTGATCCGTACAGATCATTTTAAAGAGTACAACAACAACAACATCAAAAAACAGAGCGATAAAAAGGTTGAAATATGTGAAGATCATTAAAAAAAACACATATGACATAATTCTGTGTATGTCAACTCATTCGCTTTTGATATCGGATACGGCAGCGTAGAGCCGCTGCCGTAAAACCGAATGGATCGCGCAATGCTCTGCTGCTGCTGCTGCTGCTTCTTGTCAACTGTCAAAAGACTTTGGCTGACTGCTTGGATGACTGTCACCTGCTGCTACTTTAAGAATTTCAAGTCAGTTGTTATGTTTTCGTCATTTTTTTTTTTCATATTGTTTTTGCTGGTTCCGCATTAAATGTCGTTGCGAGCTCATGCTAAAGATCATCGTAAAGATCGGTATGAGGTGGAACATCAGCTTTTCCAGCAAGTCTGCTCAGTTTGGCGGGTTTAATGAAGATGCAAAAGTTGCTGACACTTGTGACAGCTTGAGACAATGACAGCAGCGTGTTATTAAAGCGCATCGATCATGGGGAGACGTGAAAGGGTTTCAAATACTTGTTTTCGGATTTTAACAGATTTTCAACATGCTGTTCGACGTCTCTGTTTGATGATTTGTTTGTTGGTATTTTTATTTTTTCTTTTTTTTTTCATCTTGCCACTGCTGTCAACTGATTCAGTTGTTATTCTCACAACTTAAGGGTTTATTTATGCTTCAGTGCTCCAAAAAAAGGTGTTGATTGTGTCACACATATGCTTTTGGTGTTTGTTTTGTTTTGTTTTTTTCGTTCTTTCTCTTTTAAAGTAGTCTACATTTTTCGAATTTGACTTCAATATCCTTTAACTGTATCGAATGGCACTTCAAAGTGCACAGACCGCCGTAAAATTCTACGCGTTAAGCCGTTAAATACTTCGTTTTGAGTGGCAATTCGTAGAAGTTCACTGACAAATTTCAAGGGTGACTTCATTTGTGGTCTTTGTGAAGTTTGGTACCTGTTGAGTTGTTGAAATGCGTCGTTAACGTCGGCATCCTGGTGGGAAATATCGAAAGGTTTTTGTTGTTGTTATTGTTTTATATTTAGTTCTAAATTCAACATCATGTTGCTCTTGAAAAAGTTGATCAATTAATATGAAAAATACTCTTTTGATTGACGGTTTTCGGAGCTGTTTAAAATTTTTTTGATACACAATGTTTATCATGAAAACTCAAAAACAAGCAGATTACGCTTAAATCTACACATGTAAGTGCACAGAAATGGGTTGAAAAAAAACAAAAATAAAACTACAAATCACATTGTGTGACAATTTCTGTAGTCATTATTATAATAAATAGGGAGCCTTTAAAAAACAAAACTGATTATTACTCAGCAGCAGCTAACGACATAAATTACATACAACTAAATAATAACTAAAATGTAATGGCTAATAAAATTTCAAATAGCTCAGCAACGGCAGGTGATTTATGAGCTACTAATTACATGCTAATTTAAAACATCAACGAACATGTGTTTTATCTAACAATCTTTTAATTTCTAGAACGTCATAAAGAAAAATGGATAAAAATAATTTTTGAAGTGAATCTTTATAATCGTTGTGATTTGAAACTCGATGAAACGAAAAACGGCATTGAAAAACAAACAGATACAAACAATATACCGTTGAGAATGTACACAAACCAACTTCAAAGACATTTCAATCATTGCAGTAGCTGCTGAACTGTCGGAACTATCGGTCTTCTTTTATGACAATAGTAAAAGTCAATTGAAAACAAAGATGGCACTGCAAACGCACTCAGAGTGTCACCTCTTTGTGTGGTGCTTTTCAAAAATATAAGAACAACATTTTAAAGATATGTAACAAAATTAAATAAATGTATTTACAAATAAACGAAAGTCAAAAAATAGAAAGTCAAAACTTTGATTTGCAAGTCTTTTTTCTCATTCCAAGGTAACGATGTTTTATGAAAAAGTCGTATTAAAAATTTTAAAGATATGTGAATGTTGTTGGTGTCAAAATATCACAAACTTTTTAAAATTAAATTAAAAAATATTTCGATGGTACAAAGTATTTCAATAACAAAATTTGCGTTTGTGGAAAAAGGGTCGAAAGAGGCGTAGTCACAACCAAGTATATCTATATCTAATCTTATAAGTATACAATATATTTACTAAAATTGAGTGAAATTCCACCACACCTTATAGATTTTTATTAAGGTCAAACAAGCAAAGAATATTTTGTAAAAAATATAAAAACATTTTGGAAAAAATAAATTTGACCAAAAAATCATTGGGCTCTTGATGTTTCGATGACAAAAATAGTTAAACAACTTTTTCGCAAACTGCAAGAATATTTGCAAATTAATATTATGTCATACACCGAAAAAAAAAATTATGTAAAACTAGCAAAAAAAAAACAAATAATTTCGTTATTTTTGATCCAACATAGTGTTTTGTTATGGGAACAAATTCAGTTTGTTATTGTAACCTCATGGAACGCATAACAAAAAACGATGTACTTCTAACCACGTATTATGTTGTTTTAACAAAATGTTAAAAAATTTATGTATGGCAAAAAAAATTTAAGTTAACGCAATTTTTTGTAAATTTAACAATGTTAAAAAAAATAATTTTTAATAGAAATACAATGCTAGTTTAACGATAATCTTGTTCAAGTAACGAAATAGTTTTATTATTTCAACAAAAAGTTTTGTAACCTTAATGAAGCATTTTTGTTATTATACCAAAATAATATTAAACTTCAACAAAACAATTTTGGTACATTATAAAAAAGTAGCCTTAACAATTTGTGCCTTGTGCCCTATCGTACTTGTAAAAAAAGTAGCCTTGCATTTGTGCCCTTTAATTTAACAATATGTTTTTGTTAAATGTACAGAATTTTTTATTAAAAAGACTTTAAAGATTTTTTTCGTTACATCAACACTTTTATTGTTTTCCCTTGAGATACAATACTTTTTTTATAACATTTGGTTAAGATCAATTTCAAATTGTAAAATTTTTGGAAATGATTTTGCAAATTTCGATTTAATATTTTAGAAATAGTTCTAAACATAGAAACATAAATATTAAACATATTAATATTTAGAAATAGTTCTAAACAAATTGCACACGGCAACACATTCCAAAGGATACCTTAATGTAAAAAAATTAAATTTTTTTGAATAGACTTCTATTGCTTTCACTATTGAAATGAAAACAAACTTAAATCCGTCAAAATATACTAAATTTGCTGTTGCTTTAGGACGCTTTCCCTTATAATGAGCAAACTCGGTTGAGTATTCGAACCATCAATAAGAAGTGTGGCAATCTTGTTTTTCATTTCTGCCACTGCTTCAGCAACTAAAATAAATGATTTTTGGGAATCCAGGATCGAAAACTTAGTTAGGCTCGTTTTACTATTGGAATCTTTGGTAGTCTTCTTTGTTGTAGGAGCCAAAACAGCGTGTATCAACCAAAATATTTCAGCATTTCGTTATTTTAAGAAATTCTAAAAAAAGAATACTAATACATATTGAGTTTTTCAAAAAGCAAAATTTTTTTGAGCAAAATTTCAATCTGAAAATACATTTTTTTCAAAAGGTGTTAACACTTGTAAAAAAGAAGTCATGGAGTCAGCTAGAGTAGATTGGTAGATGGGTACTTAGTCACTTTACAAAAACAAAATGTACGGCATTTGCCAATCTACCCAACTAAACAAGTCAGTGTGGATACCTCTAATAAAATCAGAATCAATACAAAACTTACCAGTTTTCTATGCCAGCTGAATAGCTTCTTCTCAAACGAAATTTTTAGACCTACGGGAATGGTTAGGTATTTTTCAAAAAATATCTTCCAAATGGATCAGTTTAATGTATCTAAGTGCTTTGGAGTCTACTTGATATGCTAGAAGAAAAAAATTATCACTAACAAGAATCCCAACAAGTTTGAAAAAAATAAACTTACCAAGCAAAACAGTGAAGAATTGATTTTGCTCCACTATCTCATTAAAAGCGCCTTTAATTTTATCACAACTTTGAAAATTTTCAAAAAATTTTTCCATTACTTTAAACAAGAAGCACTCACAAATTTAATTTTCTAAACACAACGTATGCACACGACGATTAGAAATGTTATACAAAGACTTAATTTTGAAATATCATTATAATACCTATTTTTTTGATATGTTGACTAAATGTTTTGTTGTGCTCACAAAAAATTGACCACGATACAAACTTTTTTGTTAAATGAACGAATCTTTTTGTTAGGATCGGAACGAATATTGTTAACACTTTCCTGTGTTAGATCAACAAAAATTTTAGTTAATTAAGCCCCGAGTATGCTGTGTTCGCGGAACCAAAAATTTTGTTGAATTTACATACAATGGTGTCAAAAAGCATGACGTTAATGTAACAGTGTCTTTTGTTCATTTTTGGGCTAACTTGGCGTTGCTTTAACAAAACTTTTTTTATCTTTACGTTTTTATGTCTTATGTTTTTTGTAAATTTCAAAAGATATCACTGTGCGCTTTTTTGTATCTTCTTTCTCTGTATTTGATAATTTAAAAGTTTTTCACTTAATTTTGGTATAAGAAATCTCGTGGTGACATTTGTTTTACCACTTTACCGAACATTTTAGAACAAAATTTTGTTTTTTTAAGATATATCAAAAATTACTCATCTATGCACTATACTCATATCTATGCACTCATTTTCTTGTTGATAACTCTTCAACCATTAGGACTTCATTTTGATTTCTTTAGCAAAGTTCTTTCTATAATTCTGGCCAACAACTTTGCTGAATAAATGAATATGAAAAAATCGCTTCCAGTGTGTCTTATCGAGTGATTCTTACAAAAAGTCAAACGAAAAATATTCAAACAATATTGCGTATAACATTTTTTGCTTTGAAGCGTTGAAAGCGGGCAAAACATATGTCGCTTATTAAAGGTCTAAAGACAATTTCAAATGACTTTTCGTTATATATTTGTTCAACACAGTCGTTGGCAAGACTAATAGAAAGAACTTTGCTGAAGAAACCAAAATTAAAGTCCTAACGGTTCAAGAGTTCTCAACATGCAAATGAGTGCATATCTGGACTAATTAAAAAAAAATTTGCACTAAAGTCTTCGGTAAAGTGGCAAAACGGATGTTACCACGAAATTCCTCATATTTAAATTAAGTGAAAAACGTTGAAATTATTCAATACAGATTTTCTTACCACACAGTGTATTTTAACAAAATCAATTTCGTTGAGAAAACAAAATCTTTGATATTTTTGTATTTTTTTTTTTTTTTTAATGTATTACAATAATAGTAAATTGAACGAAATTTTTGTTATTCTGACGAAAAATTGGGCTGTTAGAGCTAACAAAAAATTTTTGTTAAAAAATTTGGGATTATTTTGGGATGGGTGTATGAAAGGTTATAAAGGTAAATGCAATTTTAACATGTTTTTGTTTTTACCAGAAAAGCAAATTTTGAGTCATGTCCTAATACAAAATCAAAAGTTTGAATCTTTTTTGAAAAAAATATAAAAAAATATATACACTGATCAAACGGTGCAGTTAAAATTTTTTTTGTTAAGACCTTTTATTGTAATTTTGAACCAAAATTAAAGTAAAATATATTTAAAAACAGTAGACATGTTTGCATCAAAAGTCGAAAAAATTGATTTGCAAGTCGATTTTTTTCTCTTAGGTAACAATGTTTTTTGATAAAATTGTTGTACTAAAAATTTCACTTCTACCGTGCGAGTCGGCCACACACAAAAATTTTTTTCTTTGTAGTGTCCCAAAAAACTGCAAAAATGGTCTTTTAGTTATAATCAGGGCTAGGATTTCGATGACATGTCATCTTCTTTCGGCTGCTTCTAAGACATTTACTGGTTATTTAGAACACCCATCTATGTTTCCTAAATTCCATATATGAAAAGTTTTTAGGTCATTTTGTCGTCATTTTTCATCGGTTTTAACTTTTAGGGCATTTTTGGTCATTTTTAGCTATTTTTAAGTTATTTCATTGTCATTTTTGGACATTTTTAAATTTTGGAGCATTTTTCGGTTTTTTAGGTCATTTTAGTGTTATTTAAATAGAATTCTTTTCGTTTTTTTTCGTACTAAAAAATGTAAAAATGCCCCTTTTGAAACATATTCCTTTAACAATAGAGTCCTCCCTTCAATCAAAAACATTACATCTCGAAAAAAAAGTAGCTTTGTTAATAGACATCGATGAAAAAAAGCTCTGCGCGTGGTGAAACTAATGAAAGGGTATGTAAAAATATGAAACAAGTGTTAGATAAAGACGCAGGATATGTTAGTTTTTATTAACTCTATTTTTATGCTCTGTTGCTGTATTAAATTTTAATACTATGACATTAGAAGAGGAACTTACATCAGATGACATATCGTCTTTGCAGAAGTAGAAAGAAGTTTTTCTGTTTACAAAAACATTTCGCCAGACAATTGACATTCTTTAAATTTTAATAATTTAAAAATGTACCTTGTAATATATTGTAACGCTATGTATAAAAATTATATAAAATAAATTTTAATTTTTGTAATATATTATTTTTAAAGCTTTATTTTTTTCTGTAATTGTTTGCGTTTTTTAGGTAATTTTTGTCAGTTTTTAGGTCATTTTCTGCAGTTGTTAGGTAATATTTGTCATTTTTTGTAGGTTATTTTTTGCAGTTTTTAGATCATCAAAATCCGAGCCGTGGTTATAACTAAAAGATAATTTTGGCTATTTTTGGGACACTCCAAAAAAAAAATGTTATAGAACGAACACACTTTCAAGATAAGCTTTTATTGTAGGGGGTGTCTTTTTAAAGGACAAACGGACAGAAAGCATAACTCAAAGGATAAGCATATAGGCGGATTCACTGACTACCTTCAGCAAGTTTTGAAAGTTTTTTCGTCTGAAGTTTTGAAAATTGTTGTGCTCTATCCCTTTCCACACACAATGAGAGAGTAACAAAAACTTACTGCACTCTCTTTGACTGGATTAACTTCATTTCAATTTTCTTAGGGTGTTGTTATGGTGCTCGTCATATGATCCCTGGTCATGACACTTTTTACTCTCTTTTTTTGTTTGATGAGCTGTATGACGAAAGTATGTTATGCTGGTGGTCATATGATTCCTGATCACCAGTACACTTTTTGCTACTTGTAGTATTTTTTTCAACCTATGAGTGTTGCTATTAAGCAGGTTTCCTTACTGCTTTCATACATTTCGTACTAAAAATGTACTATTTTCATGCCTAAAGACAAATAATTCCACAACGCAACTCTGTTTTGATCCCATGATTTCATATTTTTGTCGAATCATTTGGTGACAGTGAAAATTTACTCTCTTGCTCTCGCTCTCAAATTTTTAATTTACATTGAAACAACAACAATGCATGACCATGATGAGCCCATGACCGCCACCGTAACATGGGACTTACTGAATCTTTTGGTGAATCTTACTAAATCTGGCGGTGTTGCCAGAATGTAGTTTCTTGAGTTAAAATTAGCATATTTAATTTTTAAAGCTTCAAAATAAAGAAGCATTTCGTCTGGTAATATTGAATTTGACAAAGAAAAACAGAAAACTTGCTGAACGTTTTACATGTCAGTTAATCGACCTGCGGCATTTTCTCACAGAGCTGTCACAAAAAACTTGCTGAAGGTGGTCAGTAAATCCGCCTTAAAGGATCGTTTTAACAGTGCAGTTTTAATCCGGACGGTACTGAAGGAGTAGTATAACGTAGATATTAGCGTCGAAACTGTACGCAGGAGGCTTCGAGACATTGATTCGAGCTCATATGATTAAAACATAGCATCTTCAGCATAGTAGAAAAATACAGGTAGATGCACCAGATGAGAGCATACTGTCGAAAATGTCAAAAAAATCTTTTAATTTCTTTTCTTTTGTTTCCATTCGCCACACTGCTGAATTCGACAGACATGGCAGTATAGAAAAAGAGCACAGTCAGCGCTGCAGCTACCTCTATCCTTATACCTTGATCTTCAGTAATTTGTAGTAACTACCAATAAGTAAAGTGCTAAAAAAAAGCCTGGATTCGGTATGAATAAAAATTTTGTTCGAAATTATATGACTACTAGCTTCGAAAGAAACATTAACTACAAAAATGTGACATATGTTCACAGCTGCTTAAATTCAATAGGGGTATTCACTATTCAGTGCACTTGCAGTGTACCCCTAATAAAGTGAATCTGAAATGTGCTTTAAAATTGTCCTTGGCCGATTGCTTTATCTGTAGTTTACTTTCAACTTCAACAAATCTTTTTATCGCCCGAACAAATAAATATCAAATTAAATAAATTCAATGAATATATGAATTAATATATATAAATAATAGGGCGTTCCAAAAATTATAAAAAAAAAATTTTTTACTTTAATACTTCCACTTGACCTTAGAAATATCCTCTGTGAAGCGCATCTCAATTGGTAAAGGTTTAGTGGTTGCGAATTCATTTTCTAATTTTCCCATACGATTTGTATGGGGAAAAATCAGTTTTTCTGGTAAATTAATTTAGAGCCACTATCTTTTAAGCAAAATGGTTTAAAAAAACACATGTTTCCTCAAAATTTTGTCTGTTATGACATATTAAAATTTCATTTTCATCGGATTATTATTTGATGGTTGCTCAAAACGATTAAAAAATAAAAATATAAATACAAAAAAACTACTTGTTGTAACTTTTAATCCAAAAACATATAACAACCCTATGCATTTTTTCTTCATTGTGCATTTCTAGTTTCACTATCCTAAATTTAAGACCAATAACAATAATAAAAATGGAGTACTTTAACAGATATTGATTTTTAACGAAATAGTTCTAAATAAAAGTATTCATTTATTTAGCTATAAGAAGTGAGCCATAGACTACCAAAAAATAATCAGATGAAAATTAAATTTGGATATGTCACAACAGTCAAAATTTGAGGGAACACGTTTTTTTTAACCATTTCACTTAAAAGATAAAGGCTCTAAATTCAATTTACCAGCAAAACTCATTTTTCCCCATACAAGTCGTATGGGAAAATTAGAAAATGAATTCGCGACCTCTAAACCTTTACCAATTGAGATGCGTTTTACAGAGAGTGTTTTGCAGGTCAAATGGAAGTGCAAAAGCAGCGGACATCAAACACGATTTTTTTTTTGAGACACCTTAATAAATAACTTACTAACAAACTTGTAGCATGCCATTTTGCTTCCAACTCAAAATCAGTTGCAAACACTACTTTTATTCATACCAATTCGGCTAATTTGTATCATTTTTTCATATAAACTAATTACTTTTGAAGTTTTTTTTATTTTGAATTGTAGTAAAGTCGAATCTGCTACTTTTATTCATACAGGCCATTGGCATATGTGGCAGACATCCTGTAAAAAATACGTTTCTGTTCAAAAGAACAAAAATAGCCAATAAAAAAAATAGGCACAGAGTGACTGAAAAAATGCAATTTGTTTCCACTTTGATGAAAGTCCAAATTCAAATTTTTGTGCTTAGTTGAATATTTAAAGGATAACGAAATTAGTTTAACTGTCATTACATTTGACCTTGAACTGTCATTACATTTGACCTTAAAAAAAACTCTTATCTGCTTAAACTCAGTCAGATCCTTTGGGGATACTCATTAAAACAATACAAGTTCAATTTAAGACAAGGCTTGATATTGTTTAAAAACGTATAAGGCTTTGTTTCATAGTAAAAAGCTATAAATTTAAAAGTATTCTACTTTTTTAGCGAATTTCTCTTTGTATCTCTTCAGTTTTCTTTTTAATTAATTGTTTTTTAGTAGATTATTTCATATTTATTTATAGTTTCTAGACATTCTGCCTTACCAATAGTCATCTCTGAATATAGTGTAAAATTTTTGACAACAAATTCTATAGAAATAATGTCAGAAAAGCTCACACTAAATTTAGAGTAGGCATTAAATCGACTATTGGTAAGACCCATTGTCTTTATATTTTTCAATAAAAATCATTTAGAGTCCCATGGAGAAATGTAAATATTGTAGTTTTACTCTAATTATGGTTATACTAATTAAAAAAAATAATGTTTTTCTTTGTAAGAAAGATATTGCTTCCGTCAACTTTTTAACCCTTTTTGACCCTTTTTGAAGTATTTCTGACTATATCTACATTATTAAGAAAATTATCAGTAGCTTATTTCTGAAGTCAAGCTACTTTGGGCTTCTATCATCATTCTTGCCTGTAGTTATAATAATAATATTTTCAATTTGAAGTAATGAGCTAATAGCAATTAATAGCAATTACTTTTACCATATAACTAGTTTTTCGCTACAATTTTCAGTAATTCCTCTAACTCCATTAATTCTATCCGTGTATAAAATGCCGCTTAATAATTTTCCCCATATGTTAAAAAGACAAATTGAGATGTAATCACCTGTTTCAAGACCTAAACACAACATATGCATAACTCTTAATCCCATGCAAAGCAAAAAAACTATACAGTTTAATCAAACGAATTAAAAAAAATACATAAAAATAAAAACAAAACCCGCCCAACCAAGCGCGCAAAATTTATAATGAATGCCAAGATATATAAATACAATATAATATTCAACACGATCGCATTATTATTATTATGGTGATTAACTCTTGCGTCCAGCATGAACGTTTTATAGAGAGGGGTTCGCGGAAATGGTTTATGTGTAGCTCCGAATCGTGACAGATGATGATAATCTTTATCGTTATGTGAGCAACTGAAGCTCAAGTAGCAATCGACACCTTTTCCAGGCGTAATTTTATATGCTGCTTGTTGTTTTTGTTATTGTTCTTACCAAACTCTGCTGCTTATCGACACCTTTTTAATGTGGCGCTGAGCAACAAGTTTTTTGCCGTCGGCCGTTGGCGTATTTATTCTACTTTGGCGTATTTTGATCCACAAAGAAATGAAGTGCATCACGCATTAACATCAACGCGTTGCCGTAAAACCTCTGCAGGGCGCTGCAATTATCAATAAGATCCGGCTTATTTTCCGAACATTATTAATAAGTTTATTCTACATTAATATCAGTTTTCTGTTATTGGAAGAAACAAGATAGTTTTATCATATTTACTTATCTGTAAGATGTAACTAAAAATATAATGAAACATGATTTTCTGTTTGTGAAAGTCATAAACTTTAAAATATCATACACAAAATCTACTTAAATTATAGCTTAGAGCATAGAAAATAAGATTTATAGTAAGTTCTAAAAACTGTATGTAGTTTATGAGTGTATATGTTTATAAGCAGATACTCGGCATATCGAGCCAGATTACGATTGTCAGTTGAGTAAAAAGAATCGGTAGAAAAAGGGAAATCAGGCCAGCAAATTCGACGATATGCCCCGCCCCATATGGGCTTAAAAGATAGATATATCATTGAATCCACGTTCTAATAAAATCTAGGAATTGTTCCATATTTAAGGCAGCATACGGATTCCGTGTGGAAAAAAATTCCTTACAGGTAATAAAATTTCGTCCATTCCTTCTAAGTAAAAAGTAAAGTGTAAGCTTCAAAAGCAATGTCTGGTGGCGTTGGACATACTTTTACAACTTGTAGCCGAGTGTGGTCGTTTTAAAAGATCAATTTGTCATATTTTTGGCATGTTGGGGGCGTTCGAGCTTCAATACTCGACTCAATGGCGTCAACTGCTGTATGTACCGTTTCCCAGTGATGGTTTCATTTGGCTGGAGTAGCTCATAGTAAATCACTCCGAGCTGATCTCACCGGATGTACAGCATTACCTTATTGCCATGAATATCGATTTCATGGTTTTCTGAGTTTTTAGTGGTCATTAGATCTTTATGGCCCTCTTCACGAGTCGATGCAAAAAAACTCTTTCAATTTTGTCTTTGAAGCAGTTCTTCTCATGTGGAGAAACGTTGTTCGCAATATCTTGACTTGAGCTCATACGAAACCCTATTTCCTTGTTTTTGCACCATACCCATAGCCAGGGTTGGCCAGTAATGATTACTTTCGTGTAATAATTACAAAAAAATTACTGATTGCAATTAATCATACACAAATTTATTACTTGATTACACAGAGAAACAAAAAAGACATTTTTTCTGTGGCATAAGTTTTTGGAGTCAATTAAGATACATGGGATAATGAAGTTTTAATCCTATAATTCACAATGTTTTAATTAACTCTGGTTCTCGCGATAGGTCGCGAAATTAAGGTTGTTTCATAACAGATCTTAACATAACTCCAGAACTGTTAGTCTGATTTGGTAAAATTTGGTAAAACCCAAAAATCCGTAGCTTAATTACATCTAAGTGACATCTACATTTTTTTTAATTAGCTGAATAGTTTCGGAAATATTCAGAAAGTTCTTCTGAAAAAAATATTTTTTTATGCAAAATTTAAACTTTTTTGTTATTTCATAATTCATAAAAAATCAAAAACGTCAAAATAGCTCTATTTTGATATTTAGTTATAAACACACATATGTTACGAAGAAAATAAGCCATATTTCATTAAAATCCTATGGGATTTTCTTTGGTATTTTATGCTTATTAATTTCAAATCATCGACGTACAAATTATATGGATTATAAGTAAATTCGTCAAGATATTGAGCTTCAAGTGCTTAAATCTCTAATAATCAAGACGAAATAACTTTTAAGTGTTTAATATATTGGGAAAATTTTATGTTATAAGCGAAAAATGCAATTAATAACTAATAACAATATCAATCAGAATTAGCAAAAATATTTCAAAATTGGTTAGGAAAAACTTTTTTAAGCGATTGTCTGTTGTATTTTTGTTCACAACAGTCCCTTTGTAAGGTCCAGCAGTAGTCTGCCATCATATGGCAATCCCATCGTCCTTGATATCTATTCTCCATTGTCTTGATATCCTGATGAAAACGCTCTCTTTGTTTTATGTTCTATCCACGCTCGACGCCCTTCTTTGCTAGTCTGTCAGACCTCTCGTCAACATTAATGCCCTGGTGACCTAATAGTAAGTGAATCTGAATTTTGTGCAAAAATGTATGCCGCAGAAAAAAATTCTTGTTGTTCCACTGTGTATTTATTTATAAGTTTTTTATCAAAATAAGATATCATCATTAAATGTGAATTAAACCAAAACATACCAATTGATTTTTATAAAATATGGCTTATTTTCTTAAGAACTTTCTGAATATTTCCGAAACTATACAGCTAATTAAAAAATAATGTAGATGTAACATGGAGTTAATTTAGCTGCAAATTTTTGGATTTTTTATTTTACCAAATCAGACTAACTGTTCTGGAATTATGTTAAGATCTGTGATGAAACCTCCGTAATTTTCAAAATAGTGGTTTATCGCGAGAACCAGAGTCAATTCGAATAATCTAAATAATAGGCTAAGATCTTCATCAATGTATATACTAAAAGGGATTACCAAATCCCATGCCGCAGAATCAGTGTTGCCCTGTGTTATTTAAAATAAATCATTTTTTTGAGAAATCAGTAATCATGCAAAAATAATCAGTGATTAATTTAAGTAATCAATCACTTTCCAGTAATGAATGAATTATTCTGATTAAGAAATTTATCAGTAATCAGGCTTAACCATTCATTGATTGCAGATTTCTTTAACTAATATATTGTTTTATATCTGTTTTATATATGTCGTTCAACTGTAAAGCTGAGACAATTAAAATACAGAAAAGGTTTCTGAGCACTATTGTTACCACTTCTTTAACAAAACCAATCTAACAAACATTAACATCACTTATATCTGCTTCACTAATAGCTGCTGAAGAAAATATTGTATTCATGGCAAATAGTAATTACTGGAATAATAAAATTACATACAAGTTTTGAATTTTTTGATTGACGCGAAGAAATCTGTAATCACCGAAAGCTGGGTCTGATTACTGACTACTTGATTTATTAAAAATCATGTAATTCCATGTCACGATTACTTAATTTTTTCAAAAATCATGTAATCATCTTGCATGATTATTTTATTTTTTATAATCTCATATAATTACCTTACCATGATTACTTAATTGAAAGTATTTTTATTTGGTTTTCAATGTGATTTTTTTGAATATTTACAAAAATCAAGTAATCTGTGTAATCTGAATACATGTAATCATAATCATTAATCGTGATTTGTAATCATGGCCATCCCTGATGGCGTCATTATTCAGCTCTCTTGTGCTCTAGCCATGTCAACCACTGTTTCAAGAAAAGTGCTTTTGATGAACCTCGATTGCTGTGTGAAGCATATGAGAACATGTTCTATCAATAAAAACATGTGAGTACTGCTTCTGGCGTTTAAAAAGTGGCAATTTTGACACTAGCGAGAAAGAACGCGAAGGAAGACCAGTTAAGTTTGAAGACGTTGAGTTAGAGTCGTTATTGGAACAATATTCATACTAAACTCAAGGCTATGGGCAGGGATGGCCATGATTACAAATCACGATTACTGATTATGATCTATTTTACTTTTTGAACCCCCAACATATTGTGCACTTGAAGAGTTTAAGAGTTAAATACGGCACAAACACAAGCAAAGCATTTTATTAAGTGTTGAACTGCATTGTGCGTTAATGTAATGTATAGTGTACCATATCGTGATAATCTCTACTCATTTTTTCATTCTATAAAAGCATTCAATCCAAGCAAATATTTGGTACAACAACATAACTTAGTAATAATTTTGTAGTCAATTAAAAAAAAATATACAAAAAAATTATTTTGTTTAGTATATTTATTAATTTATATCGATAGTAGTTAAGTATATGGGCATTTGTATTTGTATTTATTTAAGGATAAATTAACACTGTAAGATACAAAAAGATCTTTAAGAAGTACAACGGTGAAACATAAATAATCAACTTATAGCATATAATAATTATAGACTTACACAATAAAGAATTTATAGCTTAGAACAAAAGTAAAAATAAAAATAGAAAGTATATGATCAACAGATGACACTTGTAAAATTAAAAAGATAAATAATTGATTGCTAATTTATAATTATTTTTTTCAGAGTATTTGTAACATATAAAGTGCAATGATTAAATGATAAAAAGAAAAACAGTTAAATAGTGAAAACTTTAATTAGATTGTTTTATTCGTTTGAGAAATATAACAAAACAGATAGCTTGAATTTGTTAGAACTAGCGATTGATTTAATATTATCTGGTAGTGAATTTCATAGTTTAATCGCATTGACGAAGAAAAGACGCTTAGATTGCAAACAATTGAATTTAGGTATGATAACATTCCCAGTTCGGTTGGAAACAGAGAAGCGCAATTTTTAAAAAAGGTATGATGGTGTCCTGTAGATAATGAGCTTATGCAAAAAAAAAATACAATTTCTCGCTTTCTGATAGTTAGTTATGCTACATCCCAAAATATTCTTACTGAAACTTGAGATATGGTCAAACCGGCTCAATCCGTTAACATATCTGGTCGCATCATTAAAGGCAACAAGTATTTTGTGCGCTGAGTGTGAATCTAAATTACTATATACTAGTTCTGAGTATGTGATATAAGGCACAATTAGTTGTGTAACGAGTCTCTTTTTAGTGTCAATTTGTTTCAAGTACCACTATTGTGATATTTTGTACAGATAGTCTTAGCAAGGTTCTTTTTTCAAAAATTTTTTAAAATCTCATTCAGGTTTTTTTTTAGATAGAATCATTGAATTTTTTGTTGGAATATTTTGGAATATTTTTGCAATGGAGGCAGTCCCGAGATCCCAAAAATCCTGGGATTTTAGGCGGCCTAGCAACCCCGAGACTGTCGGGCCTAAAAAAAGTCTGGGACTCCGGGATTGGCTGCCTTAGTTTGGTCAGTCTATATATTTTTAATTTTTTTTTTTCAAAAAAGCTTTAAACTTTTGATTTCGTATTAACAACATTACTCAAAATTTTCTCTTGTGGTAAAAATGAGAAAATGTAAAAATTGCTTTTCTGACTACATTTTATATAAAATAACATGAATTTGCAAAATCTTCCAGTTTGCGTTGTCAAAACATCAAGGGCTCCTTATGATTTTTTTTTTTGCCCGAATTTATTTTTTCCGAAATGTGGTTTTTATATTTTTTAAAAAATAGTCAAGTCTCAGAAATAGTTTATCTTTGTTACATTAATAAAACTCATTTTCTTTTCGTTTGTTTGTTCGTTTGTTTGTTTGACCCTAATACAAATCTAAAGGGGTGGCCGGATTTCACCCAATTTTAGTACTCATATTGCTTGCATCCTATACTAGATATAGATATACTTGATTTTAACTACGTCTCGTTCGCCCCATTTTCAGCTAACGCAAATTTTTTTATTGAAATTTTACGATCGTAATTTTTTTCAATTTAATTTTAAAAAATTTTGTATATCTGTGGTCGCAAGGAATAACGACTAAACTCAAAGTATCGAAAAAACGATATTTTAATTGCACGAACTACGACTCATTTTTTTGAAATATATGAACCGTTACAAACAAAATATGTGCAGACATAAGTGATGATCCATTCTGAGCTAAAAATGGATATCTGCATACTTCCAAAAATTGGCAATGAAGTAAATTCTATATCGCTTTTTTACGATATTTTGAGTTTAGTCATTATTCCTTGTGACCACAGATATTTTGACAAAAAAAACATTAACATATCTTCTAAATTTTTAGTACGACTTTTTGATAAAGCATCGTAACCTAAGAATGAGAAAAAAAGTCTTGCAAATCAAAGTTTTGACTTTCTATTTTTTCACTTTCGTTTGTTTTAAGAGTTGACGCGTTTAGTGTGTTTGCAGCGCCGTCTATGTTTTCGATTGGTTTTTACAATTTTTATAAAACTAGACCATGATTCAATTATTATAAGGTTATTCATATTTTTTGACGTATGCTTATATTTTATAAACAAACATATTTTGACAATCTGCTAACAGTGTTTTGTGCTGTTGGAAAAAAAGGTATGTTTCAGTGTTTCGCTGTGTAGTTTTTTAGTGTAATAGTTTTTCAATAATTTCTTGCCAAGTTAATAAGAAAAAGAAACTATGTAGGTGTTGCGTCGTAAGTGTATGCTATGTTGTAAGTATATTCTAGGAATTTAGAAAGCTCCTTTGCAAATTTAAAATAAAAAGTTATTTTTGCCATTGCTCAAAATCTAATTAGTGAATTTTATTAATTGAAAGTGTAATTTAGAAGAAAGTAAGTTAAGGAAAAAAACAAATTATAAGGAAATACTAGTGGTATTCAATGAACGCCGTGTTGTCGATGTAAACAGGGTATATGTTCGGTGCGTTTACAGCAGCGTAATTAGCAATAATAAAATTGTAAGGGAATAAACATAAGCAACTTGCGGCACAAAGACGTGGTGTATACAAAATGTGACCAACATTTTCAAAGCAAAAAGAAGTACACGCACAGACTTTAAAAAGAGACACAAAAAAAGTGCATAGAATAAATATAGAAGTACAAAATAGAAGTACATCCACAAAAAATAATGAAGATATTAAAAGATGCATGAATAAATCTATGAAACAAAATGTTTAATTTATAAGAGATTCCAAATTAGATCCAGCTTACAATTCATTGCTTATTAACGTAGTCCACCCGTGTGACGAATTCAAAAAATCAATTTTTTTTTTAATTTTTCGCAAAAGGATATAAAAATGAAATCTTAAAAATATGCTCTAAAAGTCTTAGACCTAAATTGAAAATATTTTTAAAGCTACAGCCAAAAGAAGAGAAAGAGTCGTAAAGTATATTAAAGTGCTGTAAAAACTTTAAACACGTTTTTTTCAAATCTACGTTTTCGAAACTTCGGGTAAGAACTAACTAAAAACTAGTCGACCGATTTGGCTAAAAATTTCACCTGTTGTTTAAGGCATACATAGCTAGTAAGGGAACTTTAAAGCAACCAATTTTTCAATAAGTTAATTTTTTTAAAGAAATTAAAAAAAGTTAGATTTACTAAATTTTTTTACAAGCTCGCCATTATTTATTTCTTTTTTTAAATATACATATTATAGATAGGTGTATTTTGAATAGATTTATGAAAAAATGGTCAAAATTATGTCAAAAAGAAGTACAACAAGTAAAAAGAAGTACTTTTAGCGTACTTCGATACAAGAAGTTCAGCGAGAAAAAAGAAGTAAAACACTCCCAATAGGAGTACGGATGGTCACATTATGTATACAGTACGTATAATGCGTATTAAGCGACCGTGGTTTCATTTTTGTTTCGACGAATTTTTGTTTATTTTTTTTTATTTCTTAACAATTTAAAAAATTATAAATGCACTTACCATTAATGGATCTAAAATTTCTGTAAAGTTCCTAATAGTTTTGTGATGGCAATTTTTTTTTAATACAATTACGCAATTAACTCGATTAGTTAACTTATTTAGAACGCGCCACTAAACGCTCTGTTTTAGGTTTCATAGTTAGGTTTAATGTGTTTATTAAAAAAAACGAACAAAATTATATTTATTTTAGTATTTATATTACTTATATATTTATAAACATAATTTTCATTGAAGTTAGTTAATAAAAATAATTTAAAAAGTTATTAATGCACTAAGAAATCGGAGCAATAAAAGTACTAGAACAAAATTAATAGTAGTCAATATAGTACCAATTAGTATGATATTTGGGCAACCGTGTGCATTTTTAGCTCTAATGACATTGCTCTCATGATTTTTTTTTTTTTTGCTCTCATTTTCAAATAAGCATACCAATTTGAGAAAACGCCATAAAATACGAATAACCTTATAATAATTGAATCATGAACTAGACTCTAAATTTGTCCAACAGTTCAACAGCTACTGCAACGATTAAAATATCTTTGAGATTGGTTTGTTTACATTCTAAGTGGTGTTTTGTTTTTATATGTTTGTTTTTTTTTTAATGTCACAATAAAAACGTTGCTTAAGAAGTTTACCCTAAAAAAAAATTGGGCCTGATATCACAATCGTTATTGAAAAATTATTACGTTAGGTCGGGTTTTGGAAATAAACGACTCAATTATAAATTGTCACGAATATTATTGATATTTTAGAATTAAACTATGCATTTATCATAGATTTTTTCAAGGCACTGATCAGCTTCTTATAGGCAATCACTGGGAATTTAGCCATAGATATCGGAAAGGTTCGAAATACTTAAAAATTCCTCTTTATTCAATATCACCAAGATTATTCCCAGAGACAAAATAATATATCTAACTGTCGAAATAGATAAACCATTATTGCGTTATTCTAAAACTCAGAGATTTCAAAGATCCATTCTTGTTATCGACATCAACTAGAGAAAAAAAGACACTCAACAATATGATTTGATCACAAAACAACAAAAATCAATTCGTCACACCGCATGGATTTAAAGTTGAAGTTAACAGCATAGTATGCACCGACTACATGGGTGAGGGTCATTAGGCAAAAACAAGAAAAAATTTGTTAAGAGAAAAAAACGACAAAAATCGTCAGAAAGGTTTCATCACCCGACCCGCAACATCAAGACACAAAAGCAAACGGCGGCAATATAAAAATAAAATACAATATATATCGATAGTTCTGAATTGAATGAACATGACCAGCGGCGAGGTGAACAACATATGACCATGTTAAACAACCAAGTGGCTGCGGCGGCAACGATGGTGATCATCATGGCTGTATGGCAAACAAACCAACGACAGGCAAAGTCAGTCGACAGTCGAGAACAATTTGCGGACAACGATCATAAAAGTGAATGGCTTACAAGAGAATTAGTTGTTGCCCACAAACACGACAGGTTGAGGTTGGTAAGAACAAAAAAAAATCAGACGTAAGAAACTGCAATGCCGATGATTATGATGGCAGGAAGGACAATGAAGATGATAAACTACTATGTTGCGTTTTTTTTTTTTTTGTATTGGAAGAATATGTGTTACAGTATCTGTAGTAAGGAAATAAGCCACTATTAGGAAAACCATTTCATATATTGTCTTACTGAGTTGTTGGCCAACAAAATAGTGATCGTTTTTATATTGTTTTCAAATTATTTTTAAATGATTCGGCAATTTCTCAGTATGTAGTAGCAGCTACAATCATCTATATTGCCGTAGCTATTTCATTTCTTCAAAATGACGGAAAACAAAAATATCATCATCATTACGATTTACTTACTACCCAATCAAGTTCGAGCAGGAAATGAAAGGGTACCAAAATAGAAAAATCATCTAACGCCAGTCCTTCAGCAGCGAGGCATGCAGAGTGCTGAAAATTGTAGGACGCCGCCGTGCAAAAGAATAGCTTCAATTACAATTCCAATTTCATAGCAAATCATTGAATGAGGCAAAAAAAAAAACAACAAAATTCAACACCGAAAAAATCATTCGACAGCACACCATCATCGATGATCGAGTCATTTTTGTGTATCTACCAATTCCTGAACTTCTTTCTACAGTTGCTGAATATTTTCAACAACATGACTTTTACTATTCACTGTACAGTAACACTTCATTCGTACACTTTATTTCTTCAATTCGATTTTTGATTGCTATGCTGGCAATAGCTAATTAACTTCAACTCTCTTAGTTTCAGTCAGTTTTGTTGGGTATTTTTTGATGATGAACTGCTGCCTAGGCGGCATACAGCGGTGGCTGGCTAACTGCCCTTTTTTTCAGCAATTTGCGGTTGGCTGTTGATGGTTTCTGTTTTCTTCCTCCACTTTTGTGATTGTTACAATGATGTTTGTTGCAATGACTTTCACAAATTTCTTTGATACTTTTATTGCGGCGTTAACGCCTTTTCTGTTGTCTTCTCAAACAATGCCTTTGTTGGCAACAGTAGTGACTCTCGGCAAGCTGGTAGGAGTGCGAACGCGTGTCTCTTGAAGTTGAAGCAGTACCCACTCGAAGCTATCATTTTTAATAAATAGACAACTGATGAGTTGTTGAAATTTTCAACTACTTTTCGGTTCGTTTGATATTGTAGCGCCTTGTTTTTGACCCGCTTTCGATTGTGACCACGCAGCTTAACTTCAAATAAATGCGTTTAATTAGCCGCTTTTGTTATTGTAATGGTTTGTTTGCTTTTCTTGCGATGGTCTATAATTTTTTGTTTTATATAAATGTTGGTTTCGTTTCGTTAATTGGCGGTTAGCGGTTAATGTTGGTCAAACGTTTATAGGTTTAAGTGTATATAATTATTTGTGGTGTTTATAACAAAGATTTCTTGTGAGATCTAAGATACTAGTAACAACGATAACTTTGTTTAAAATACTCTTCTAATTGAGGTGTTGACGTGATGGTTCTACGTGCGTTTCTTTTTTCTCGCGAAAACCGAGAACATCGCGAACCGTTTACAAACTTTCGAATAAAAAATTATTTTTGAGAATGGACCCATATATTTGAAACTGTAATCCTTTTTTATTAAATGGTAAGGGAATGGTCCATAGGTTTGCCATAGTTTTCGTTTAGGTCCATAAAATGCAAAAAGTAAATATTATATAGAAGTCAATATAGCATAAGAAAGCTGTTATTATTAGCTTACTTCAGTAATAATATTAATTACATGTTTCCCCAAATTAAAAAAAATCAGTCTCTTTTAAAAATTATAGACAATTAAAGTTTTTTCTAAATGACCTCTATATTAATTATGTTGACTTTATATGATTTAAATACAAATTCTAAATGTTTGATAGTTTAAATCATACTTGATTTTAAATACAAATTCTAGTTGTTTGATAGTTTAAAATCGTTTATTGAGCTTAAGGTCAAAGTTAGAACAATTAATTGTTCTAACGAATTTTTCCAAAGAAACAACAACAACAACAAAGTTTTTTCAATATGAAAAGGAAAAAATCACTAGCTGATCTGATTGCAATTTCTACTCTGCTAAAAGCGTCATCAGAAATCTTTGTGATACCCGTGCAAGCGCGCGCTAACGCACTGCACCATCGGGGCGATGAGATTTGAAGCGTCAATTTCTCAGTTTTTCCTCCATTTCATAATGTCACATTTGTTGTTGTATTTCTGTTTTACTTTAGTTTCTATGCTTATGTTATTATATGTAGTCCAACAGCCTGCTGGAAGTCTGCACTAACAAAGCATGTTTACTGAAGTTGTTTTTAGAATTTTTGCTGATTTTGTTTTCAGCTGTTTCCGTTTGGTCGAGCTCTACCATTTGATTAAAGTTTTTTCTAAATGACCTCTATATTAATTATGTTGACTTTATATGATTTAAATACAAATTCTAAATGTTTGATAGTTTAAATCATACTTGATTTTAAATACAAATTCTAGTTGTTTGATAGTTTAAAATCGTTTATTGAGCTTAAGGTCAAAGTTAGAACAATTAATTGTTCTAACGAATTTTTCCAAAGAAACAACAACAACAACAAAGTTTTTTCAATATGAAAAGGAAAAAATCACTAGCTGATCTGATTGCAATTTCTACTCTGCTAAAAGCGTCATCAGAAATCTTTGTGATACCCGTGCAAGCGCGCGCTAACGCACTGCACCATCGGGGCGATGAGATTTGAAGCGTCAATTTCTCAGTTTTTCCTCCATTTCATAATGTCACATTTGTTGTTGTATTTCTGTTTTACTTTAGTTTCTATGCTTATGTTATTATATGTAGTCCAACAGCCTGCTGGAAGTCTGCACTAACAAAGCATGTTTACTGAAGTTGTTTTTAGAATTTTTGCTGATTTTGTTTTCAGCTGTTTCCGTTTGGTCGAGCTCTACCATTTGATTAAAGTTTTTTCTAAATGACCTCTATATTAATTATGTTGACTTTATATGATTTAAATACAAATTCTAAATGTTTGATAGTTTAAATCATACTTGATTTTAAATACAAATTCTAGTTGTTTGATAGTTTAAAATCGTTTATTGAGCTTAAGGTCAAAGTTAGAACAATTAATTGTTCTAACGAATTTTTCAAGAATTAATCAAGTATGATTTAAACTATCAAACATTTAGAATTTGTATTTAAATCATATAAAGTCAACACAATTATAGACAATTTTAATTTTTTAATAATTATTTAATATGGTAAATTTTGTAAAGCGCTAAAACAATATTTTCTTCTCCATTAAACTTATCATATTGTACAAATTGTCGGCCTTTGTCGTCTAGTGGAGAGTGCGCTAGACTATCAACCCAGAGGTCTCTGGTTCGAATCCGGGCTCGGGCATGGTTCTTTTCATTTTCTTTGTACTTTCCTACATTTAAGAATCATGGGAAAACTAAAAATTCACAAATAAATTGTGGAAAATGTGGAATTAGAGGACAGGAGCAACTAAGGGCTGGAAATGCTTGCCGAGGTTAAGGCATAACACTAGCCTCGGTTAAAAGCAATTCAAATTGTCTTTCACAGTTGTTTCGCCTAATCAATAATTCACGTATTGTTCCAATCAATTCCTCTAAATAATCTATCCCTCTCTTTTCAGGTCAAAGACCAAACCTTGTTTGTATAAGGCGCATGCCTTGGTTGTTTGATCTTTAAAAAAAAAAAATATACTTATTTGGAAATTTTTGAAGTGAAACTTCTCAGGCGGCGATTTGGTATTGAGGGTATTTTTTAATATTTATGTTAGAATAATAGTAATGAAACACATATCATTCGAAAGGTGCTGCACTACAGATGTGCCGAATTATGTTATATTTTCAATTGATGACCTATGGCCCAAATATAAATGTTGAAAGTTTATATTAATTTTAGCAAGGGCTTGCAGGGCTAGGAAGAAGTAGAATGGTGAATTAGGTATCGGATGAAAGATCTTGGTAAAGAGGCTGCAAAATATGAGTAGATTTTTGACATGACCTTTGATCTTAATTATCAAATAAAAGTTAAACTATAAGAGATGGAAGAATATGATGTAAAAAGGAATTCTATGCATTGATAAAATTTGCAAAAAATTCTTCAGACATCTCTTGCGGATACCCTACAATAATCATTTTTTTATGTTACATGTATGAATTTACATATATTGTGGTTGGTAAATTTCTTATAAATGGTAAATTTTTAAAAATCCCCGGTTCTTGACATCAAATTTTTATTGCAATATCTCGAAATCTATAGATGTTCTCGATAAAACGTACTTTTGTATGAAAAGTCGTTGATTAATAAAAATAACGGTATACATAAGCTTTTAGAAAAAAAAATTTGCAAATAGAATGCTACAATAATTCTCATTATTTTGGCATCAGAGCTATAGCGATGGCTAGAAAACTTAAGATTTTCTTAGTATAATGATAGGCGATACTAGTGAAAAATAATTCGAGTCTCGTCACGTTTTTGGGAAATATACCCTTTAGTTAAAGGTAAAATCAAATACACACTGGTGGTTGAGAACGGCTGCAATGTTATTAAAAACAATGTAGTAATTAACAAAAATATTAACATTTTGCAATTGGTTTTGGCTTAAACTAAACTTTTTCTTGATACATGGCTAGACTCATACCAAGGACTTTATAACTGTTATTTATAAAATCGTTGCTCACACTAATAAATCGCCCGAAAAAAGACATGTTTTCCAAATTTTTAATGCGCAAAAAAGATAAATTAACGTTATTTTTTTCTTTTACTTACTTAAGATTGAATGTTGCTTAAAACCGCATACTAAGATTTTAAATTAACAATGAAAATTTGGAGAAATTTAAGGTTTAAACAAAAAAAACTGCAAAATTTTAAAAAACTCAATTTAATAAAAAATATTTAATAAAATTTTAGCATTTTTCTTTCCAACTAAGATCGTTATATTTTTCATTATGCACTCATTCTGGGTAGCACGTTCAAGTATTTGAAGAACAACTTTTTTGGGAGTATCGACTTTTTTGATCGACTTCTAAACCTTTTTCAAAAAAAAATCCGGAAAAATTCTTAAAACTTTTTTTTTTGTGACGAACTTTCAAATCCGCTTCAGCGAAAAAAAAATTTTAAAAAAGTTTATTGTTTATTAAGGCGCCACACAAAAAAAAAGTTGTCCGGCTCAGTAAGCTAGAATGGTTCGACAAAACCTCTAAAAAGCGCGTTTTGTAAGGATAACTTGTTTGTCATGATATTTTTAGTAAAAAAATTGTCACAAATAGTGTAAATCAAAGAATTACAGGTAAGGTTAGGTTACGTTAAGGTGACGGCAGGTGTTTAGACCAGCCCACTTAGACCAAATTATTGGTCCGTTGTGATACCACAGAATGGAGGAAGAAGGGAGTAATCAAGTGAAACTTTTTGTGTAGGATGTTCTTAATGTGGCAGAAGCTGTAGAAACATGTGATATTAAATCTGAAGCAATTATTATGCCTTAACCTCTGTCAAATCAAGTTACGAAGCGTTCGTCTCCACAAACTTTTCCTGCCACCACCAACTACAAATTTTCGTCGTAAATTGATGTGTTTTAAAGTTACTTCGATTAGAAATAACGAAAGAAAGGTTATAGCGTAGGGACATGGCCCGGCCAGGATTTGAACCCGGGACCCCCGAGCGACAGTCAATCGCGCTACCACTAGACTATCAAGGCCGCCCAAATGTTTGAGGGCGTTTGAAGAATGACAGAGTTTTGCATCAAAATTTTTGGGAAATTTGCCCATTTGTGATTGTGATTTTTTGCATATTTTTTATTTTTTTTTTATTTTTATTAAAATATATAACTCCTCCATCTTTTGCCTGCTTTACCATTATAAGGTATCACTAGAAAGGTGCTGACTGCTGGTTTTTATTTCTGTTACTAATTTACCATTATAGACCCTTTTTGTGATGTCGTATTGATTTTGCCTGATTGCCTGATTTGCCTGATTGAATTGCCTAATGCACATATTCACATAAATTCACATACATAAATTGGTGAGAGGATTTATGTGCAGTAGGGTGGAGTGCGATTGTATGTGGGACAAAAAGGATTTTAAACGTGGCCGGGGGTGCAAAAGTTGTGAGTGGATGCAAATATCATGTCTTTAAAGTTTCAGTTAAATCGAAGTTCATCTTTTGTCTCCACTTTTTATTTAAAAATTTCAATAAAGTAGCAAACAAAAGTATATGTGGCCGACTTGATGCGAATGCAGAAATAGGTTGCCCGCAGAGTAAGCGCCGAAGCAGGCAGGCAGGCAGGCAGGTGCAGAAAAACTATGTGAACAAGCAAGAAAAATTTATTTCTATCTCGTTTCTTCGCAGGGCCTGCCTCCTGCCTGCCTGCTTTGGCTTTTACTCTGCGGGCAGCCTTAGGAGTGGGATAGTTATAGGATCACGAAATTTGGTGATTTATTAAAATTTTTTACTTTTGCTAAATTTAAAGTTTTTAAAAGTTTATACTTTTTCAAAATTTGGTACTGTTTTTAGAATTTGGTACTTTTAACAGTACAAATTTTCATGCTCATCGGATGAACGATTAAGGAATAGCCTATCTTATATATTGTTTGTACTACAGCGTCCTCTGGTGTTTGAGATAGAGCAAAATCGATGTACTCAAAACACGCAACCCAAAACTCCTATTCATACAGTTAAAAATATGAGGATAAATTTTATACTATTTGGTATACATATAAATCCAAACCAAAATTGTTTTAAAAGTTATACCTCAAATCTTATAAATTTTTTCAGACCATTTTTCTCGTTAGACCAATCGAAACCACCATATTTTTAAATTTCCCGATTTCGGTGAATTTTTTTACTTTCGAACCAGAATATATTTTGATTTACTCAAGATATTTTTAAGATACTTTACATGATATCCATATAAAATTTTTAAATTATATTTGCGTTTATAATATTGAGTGGTATAAAATTTATAAATTATTTATAATAAAAAAGTTTATACCACACAAATGATATAAAAAAGATAAAATTTACCTTCAAATTTTTTACTGTGCACAAATTTTCATATTACTCCGATAAGCGGTTTAAGCTTAGTATGCTGTAGGAACGAAAATTTTTAGGCATTTACTTCTACACGCTAAATTTTGGTGTAGATTCAACACTAACACATACTTACTAAACGTGTTTGTTGAATGTGTTAGCTGAACATTACCCAGTAAAAAAGTGGATCATCTTGTGAGCGATCTGGGAGTGCTCCCTGAGGAGCAGAGGGTGCTCATTATTGATCCAAGCTAGGTGAATTTTGTGTTCGCTTTTAAAATTGCGTGTCCTAGGAAGGGTAACGCTTCCTTCAACATCCCAGTGGAGCTCAAAAGGAGCTCAAAAATAAATGATCCGAATGGTTCAGCAAAGAAACATTTATTTTATCTCAAGTAGGCTTCTCAAGACCCTATGGTGGCGATGAAATTAATTGGCCAAATCGTGAAATTTATAACGCCATCACAAATTACGAATCGTTTTTGATTCTATTTAAAAACTGTACTTTTATTGCATCAGTCGCAACAGCGGATGCACAAAACGCAATTACCGTTGACTGGCTGCACTTCACGACCTCGGCGTTGAAACGACGAGAATCGAATGAAAGGAACATTTAAAATATTTACTTTTTCACAGAAAATAATCATAGAGTTTCCTAAAAAGCACATGTTTCACTTTTTGTTATTTTTTTTCATTAATTGCTCTCCTATTGATCTTATAAAACAGAAAAGGAGCACAAGGGCACAAGTTCTCACTTTTTGATCCAATAAAACAGCAAAAAGAAACCCTTGTTACCCCTCATGGGAGCGATCGCATATTTTTTTACTGTTCCACGCCAATTAAATGTACGGACATATAAAAGACAGCGAAATTTTGACATTTTAACTATCCAATCATGGTTGTGAACTTGGCTGCATTGAGCAGATTTAAGGTTCAACTACGTACCAAACAACGAAAAAAAAATTTCGCTACCTTTTCGCTGTCAAAAACGTAATGCATTTCTTACGGAAGATTTCTTTTCGCTTCTACAGCATACTAAGCTTAAGGAATGAAACTCGGAAATATAATACTTCCGTTGCATCACTTTCGTATATATCAAAATAATTTACATGTGGTTTCATGGAGTCACAAATCGGTGCCAAAGAAGTATAACTTAAAAAAAAAACTACTTCTGACTTGAACGAATCAAATTAAATATCATAGCAGGCTTGAAAATCGATAAGTAATTGGAATAATTTTGCAGCAAAAAAATTTTGTAGCTCAAAAGTTCAGTCTATTTGGTGTTGCGTTGAGAGTTTTTGTAACTATAAACATGACAAATAAGCGTAAGTAGTTCTCAATTGGCCAATTTTTGAACAATCGTCTGATTTAATGGAAAATCGACATCCTTCTAATATATCAAAATACTACGAGTTAATTAGAGCATCTTCTAAAATATCTTGTAAACTCCGAACCGTTGATTTTATATCAAAGAATATGGTGAACAAAATCATATTAATTTGGGAGAAAGCATCTATCCTGATAACAGCGTTACAAAGAACAACTGCCAAAATTAAAGAGTTCCATCTTAAAACTCAAAACTTGAAGAAGTCATCAACAAAACCAAAATTCACTATTAAAGCTCAAATTTTTAGAAAAGAATTCGAAAACAAACTTTTCGACATACCATATGTCGCTGCAATTGCGAGAATTTGTATAATTGTTGTTCCACAAATAAAGTTATAATTTCAGAAAGACCTTTCTTGTTGGACCAAAGAGGTTCACGAAATATGGTTATTGGTACAAATATAACAAAAAATATGCAAAAGAAAAATCATAGAAAAGAAGCCGATCAGAAACGACTTACCTATGCTCAAAATAATGCTTCTGGTTCAAACACAACTGGTTCTTATACTACTTCTATTTGTTCTTTCCATACTGCTTCATATATAAATATAGTTTCGGATTCTGAAAATGATACTGGCGAGGATGAAAGTGCTTCTCAGGTTATTAAGAAGGCACTTCTTCCAAGAAATAAAGTAGTTTATTCTAATGTAGCGTTAGCTTGTGACAGATTTGGGATTTCTGATCGAGCAGCAGAAATAATAGTCAGTGCAACAGCACAGAATTTAAAAATTGTTACTTCTGATGATTCCCCGTTGGTGGTCGATCGAAGCAAAATACGAAGAGCAAGAACGGCAGCATGCGCAGCAATTCAAATTGCACAATCAACACAAAATCAAGAGGTTCTGGGACTTTACTTTGACGGCAGAAAGGACCAAACTATTACACAAATGAAAATAGGAGACACAATTACCAGAAGAACTGCATTGGAGGAACATATAGTAGTTCTTGCAGAACCAGGTTCGAAATATACTGGTCACTTCACAGCAACTGACGGCACAGCCGTTGCAATAAAAAAGACTTTTAAAGAATTTATTTCGAATAAAAAACAAAATATTGCAAATTTAACAGTAATCGGTTGTAATGGAACTGTTGTGAATACATCTTGAGTCTTTCAATACAAAGCCAGTTTTTTTTTCTTTACCGAAATATGGATATATGACTATGAAAAGATGCTTTTTGATATTCCTGGCTAAAATTTTACGCAAATTGCAATAATCAGTACGCATTTGGTGGTGTAGCTTTTTTTTTGTTTCGGATAATATAAATTGTGATGTTCCTAATATAAGCGTGAGTAGCTCTGATTTTATCAAGGTGAAGTGCTCTATAGACAAGCAAATATACATTTTTATTTGCAAGTACAGATTTCATGACACTGTTTCTTACGACATATTTTTAAACGAATTAAGTAACTTAATAGCGAGTGATAATAGCGATAATATGATAGTACTTGATGATATGAATGGTTATATTTTGCAAGACTCATTGCAAGTGGATAGTTATTAACCATTACTGTCTTCCTTTGGCTTAGAATCTTGCATTAATGAGCCAACTAGAATATCTGACCATTCCGCTATATGTATTGACCATATTTTTGTCCGTTTAAGCAAATCAAGTAATGTAGCAATTAGTAGTTCAGTTTATGATCTAAATATATCGGATCACTGCCTGACTTGCCTTTGTTTTGAGAACGTTAATTGTCAAAAAACCTATGCTCCATTAAGCCCCTCAAGAACAATAACTGACTTTGACGTCTTAAATAGATTTCTAGTTTTTGAAACTTGGGAAAGTGTTTACGCTGAAACTGATCCATCAAGGGCTTATTATAGTTTTAGAAATACCTTGACGCATTATGTTGATCTTTCAACTAAACAATCTAGGCCAATAACTTCTTATAACAAAAAACTAAAACCATGGATGACTAACGAACTTCTTGATAAGGTAAAAAAGAAAAACCAGTTGTTTAAAAAATGCAAGAAATTTCCTAGTAATATTAAATAAACTTAAATATAAAGGTATGTGCAAGCAAATATCTATGGAAACTTTAACTTGTAAAAATGCATGCTATGAAAACGAATTTATCAAAATTAAGGGCAATGCTAAAAAAGAATAGAATCTATCTGGAAGAAGAACACGATCTATTCTGAACCAAGCATAAAATCTGATATTTTTAATAATTATTTCGCAAATATTAGAAATGAAGTTGTTACAAATAAAGGATCTGTGAGCCCTTAACACCATATGAATTATATAGAATTATCTTGTCATTGAAAAATTCCAATTCAAGCACTGTAAATAGTTTTTCAAGTATCTTTATTAAGAAAATAGTTTTCAATATTGTGGAAATTATGTGTTATGTTTTTAACAAAAGTATTGATTTGGGTATCTTTCCAGATGAGTTGAAAAGGTCGGAAGTTATACTCTTATTTAAAAAAGGAAATAGATTTAATATTAACATTTATAGACCAATCTCGCTTTTGCCGTTTTCAAGGATTTTGAAAAGGCTATAAAAGTCAGGATGCTAAATTTTTTTAAAAAACATAAATTTTTCAATAATAGTCAATTTGAATTCAGACCATCACTCTCAACGGAAGATGCTTTGCTTAAGTTTTGAGATAATATATATGCGTATAAAAGCGTTTGATACCATGGATCATGAAATATTACTAAGGAAACTGTATTAGTGTGGATTTCGTGACACTATTCACCAATGGTTTTCTTTGTATTTAACGAATAGGTTTCAAAGGGTAAAAGTTGATAACTTTTACAGTTCTTCTAACAAAATCCTTATTGGAGTTCCACGAGGTTCTGTTTTGGGTCCAATTTAATTCTTAATTTAAATAAATTCATTGTTTTCTAATAAGTTTATGGGTAAAACTATAGCGTTTGCCGATGATATGGCTTCTACCTTTTCTTGTGATTTAGTTTTTGAGGCTGTTGTAGAAATAAACTAAGACTTGGAAATTTTAAAACATTATTTTACTATACACAAGTTGGTTCCAAGTGATAAGACCAAAATAATGTTTCTTAACGTCTCTGCTAAAAATACTCAATCAGGTGATTTCACTTTTCATTTTGCAAATTGTGAAAAGTATTTTCCCTGCAATGAAACTTGTTGCTTTCGTACTAACGTGAAAACTTATGATGAGTTAGGCACCTGTTCGAAATCCTGTTTTTATATTGATTGTGTTAAAACTTTCAAGTATCTAGGCTTAGTATTGGACTGGAAAACGAATTGGAGTGATCACTCAGCTGCTTTAAAAAAGGATTTATTGTCAGCAACTAGGAAACTGTATAATTTAAAGAAGTTCTGCTCCACAAAACTTCTTTGTATTTATTTTGGTATTGCTCATTCAAAGTTAGATTATGGACTGGCCTGCAGGGACGATACACATTATAATAGGATAAATCCACTTCTCACTCCAAAAAAATTTACGATTAGGCTCATAACTAAGAAAAGTCGTATTGTAAACAGTCTACCTCTTTTCAGAAATTTGAACATTTTGCCATTGAAGCATTTGTACTACTTTCTATGTTTCTATGGTCTGGCTATTCATGAAACATTATAAGTCATTCGAATTATAATTTAATAATAAATAATAGGAATGTGGTTTCTGTTCCACCGCACAATTTGCAACACTTTCTATAATACTATGCTTCTGTAGCCCCAAGAATTTTTAATAAGCTTCCTTACCATAAAATAAACGTGCTTTTTTTAGAGAAGTAAAGACTTGGCTTTAAAGTTGCTCGTATAAAAATATAAATAAATTAGGTGTTATTATTTCTTGAATAGTTTTTTTTAATGTAATCAATAACTGTTTAAAATCCAAATTTGTTCTTATTTTTTTTCCTCATATATCCTGTTTTTTCTCAATCTCTTAAATATATTAATAGTTTTTATTTTATTTCTTTTTCCCCACATATATCAACTTTTTTCTCGATCTCTTAGTGTTATTAATAAATAGAATTAAAAATATATTAAAACTATATTGATATTAAATTCCATTAAAATTGTTTAATGATCCCTCACTATATTTATAATTTAATAGTTGTAAATGAAATTATGTATGAACCTATCTTCTATAAATTTATATATTTTAATGTTATATCTTATTGTCATTCGATCCTAATATTGTATAAAATTGTCTCGACTCAATATTTATTTTTTATTACTACTTGCCACTAGTTCCTCGTGAACTACAGATAGCAGTTATTTTTCACCAATTCGTTGTTAAATTAATGATATATTTATGCATAATTGTATTTTCAAATGTAATTAGTGAATAAGAAAAATAAAATTCAATTCAATACGGGCTCGAATGGCGGAGTTATAAGATTACTAGAGCTGGAACTGATGAAACCATTGCAATGGTTCATATGTATGTTGCACTTCAACGAATAGCCGTTAGGTCATTTATTTTTAAAATTAGACGGCAGAACAGTTGGCTCAAGTGCGCACTCAAGTTAAATAGGAAAACAAATTCAAATTTCCGAAGCACTTGCATTGGTTTCAATCCAATCGATCTTGTCCGAATTACCACACATAGATATCCCAGACCTTAGTTCAAACCAAAAGTATTTGTATGATATGACAGAAAGCCAATATGTTTTTTAACGTTGACCCCTGCCGCGAAGGCTTAATTCAACGGTGCTCCAAAGCTTGGGACAAATATGAAGCGTCGGCCAACGCCCCTTCGGAATTCAAGAAAGACCACTTTGAAAGGTACCCCTAATAACATGCAACAGAACCCCATCTATCTTGTCGTCAGATTGACGCAATTCATGGCCATGGCACTTTTAGCTACTCGAATTTGTACATGACTTGGTTATTTTAATAACCTTGGGCTATCTCAGTATCAACACCAATAATATAACCCATTACTTTTTCAGCCGCAATAATCATCTACATCATATCAAGAGTCATCACTCCTTGACACGAAAGACTAAGGCGGCAACTACATTAGGCCTGTCATCATATCATCAGGTTCCTCAATCTCAGTGGACACAACTCAGACTATTTAGGTTTCCCCGTCGCCTGTACTCAAATTCCAAAGGTCACAGTATATTGATCCGGTAGTTGCTTACCTTCCTAACATTTACTGTTTGAAATTAGCGAGAATCAATCTACCATCATTCTCTTAGTACTTTAAGGGAATCACCAGCCCGAGTTCAACTTAATTGTAACTCACACCGGCCTTTCTGGCCTAACCACAGCCAGAGCGCATTGAAAACCCCACGTGCGCCAAACCCAAACGACAGTCAATACCTGGGCTCAAGGTTCCACATGACAAGGCTCTTCAACATCCCGTCTTACAGGCCAAAAGTTCTTAGAACATTTATATTTGACTGTGACACCTTCAGCCACCAGAATTGTACATGACTAGGTTAAAAAATAACCATTGGTTTCTCAGTAAAACCGGGTAAACCACACTTCTACTTATGCAACTTCGTTAACCTAATGAAGACTTAATAAAACGCCTTTTTCAGAAAACTAGGAAGCATGAGCCGTTGTACACCAATTGGCTTATATTTACAACGGTCCAAAGATTAAATGTTTCCTACATAAAACCTTTATTCTAAGATAAGGTCTGCAGAACAACGATAAAGCAGGTCTCCTCATCATTGATGGATGACTGTCCCCGTTCTTCAAGTTATGTTGGGTTGATCATAAATCGAAAGCATATTACAATGACAGTGTTATGATAACTTAATATCAAACCATGCTTTCTCCAAGAATTTGGCAACCAACAACCAAGGATCAAGGTAAACCTTTTTCTTTTACAGTTATCAGATGAACATTCAAGAGCCGTGCCTCAAGAATGAACTCATTATGAGATCCAATAACAAACCCTCACCCTTTTTCCTGGCTTGGGACAGGCAGATTCCCCGAAGGTCCTCTGGCGGGTTTTTGTATGATATGACAGTAGCAATTTCTAGCAACAATTTGTTTTCCAAATTAGCTAATGCAAGGCGTGGGAAAGTTTCACATTCTCGATGGCTAACCACAGCCAGTCGAATACTTAGGTTGTATGTCTCTCAATTAAATCCATCGAAAAATTTTCGCACATTGGATCAATTTATTGTAAAGGCATATACCTTTCCGACATGGTTTCAAATCAAAAGTAAGCCTTCTTGCAAATATGGAGCTATGCATCTGTGGAGTCTGATTTATAAATCACGATCATTCAATTCATTAAGAATCTCATTGACCCAGTTATTCAGAGAAACGCCTATTTTGCGTACTCGGAGAATATTTTGGTGACTATGTTTTTTGACGATACTAAAGATTAGAGCTAATTTGACAACATCTCAAAATGAAGTAGGCGTTTTTGCAGTACCAACCATAAACTTTACCACTGAGGATTATATTGAAATATTATATATTATATTATATCTGCGGCAATGATGCAAGGCAAGGCCTTTCAAGGGCCGGAATAGAATCAAGAACGACTCTACCTAAATTTGAGACAAAAGCAGGTTTTTAACAATGTTTGAAGGAAAAAATAAAGAAAACTATTAAAATTAAATTAAAAAATTTTTCAAAAGACACAAAAAAGCATTTTAAAAAAACACAAACGAAAAAACAATTAAAAAAATTAAAAAAAAGCTAATAAAAATACAATTTACAAAAAAATAAAAATAAAAAAATGGATTTCGAAGTACTCGTGGTGATGGTGATCACAAAAATGTTGATTAGCAAAAAGCTGTGTTTTTCATTACTACTACTTGCACATAGAGGATCTTGTTTATTTGAAGTAATTCGACTTTGATTTAGATCCTGGAAAAATTGGGACTAGTATAAAAACCATTCTTTTTTTTTTAAGTATATCATTGAAGAATTTTAAAAAGTAAAGTGGAGACTCAAGATAATACCTAATCACGATGAAATTTTGTCTGTACTATGGACTGATCTATTTACAATGTTTCCATCTCGGGCGATGTTAAAATATAAAAAAAGTATTTAGCCGCCTAATGTGCAGATTAGACCGGTTATTTGAAAAAAAAAAATGATTGCGATCGATCTGTCCCGGGCCTTAGAACTTTCTGATATGAAATTTGTTGACGACCGGATTATGTTTGGTGAACCCAATGGGGCTTCAAAAAATCTCAATACGTATTACATAGAAAAATATGTGGTTTTATTCAAATTAATTCCAAATAAGCAATATATTACTTATTTTTCTTACTCATTTAGCACAAAATTGTTCTTTTATTTGAAATACCTTTTCAAAAAGTTATCATTGATCAAAATCGGTTTGAAAAATGAGAGAGAAATAACACTTTTAATCTTTCATCAACCTTGCTTTCTTCTTATTTTAGCATGCTAGTTTTTAATTGTTTTAAATTTCGAGCTATTGCATAATAACCCAGGTAGCATTGACAGTTGGTTGGGAAATCATCTTCTGTCAAAAAATATACTCACAAAGAGAGCTCTCACAATCCTTAATGGCAGCATTCAGCGGAGTCATCTGATGTGAACAGTGCTGCCAGAAGAATTTTGAGTCTGTAGCTAAAAAATTGCTAACAAAAGTAGCTTAAAAGAGCTAACCAAATTGTAAGTTAATGAATTTAATTATTAAATTATGTAAATAATTACAAAGGTTTCACACTCACATTTGCAGCGTTTTTTCTGTGTTAATTAATTTAACAGCACAACTGTTGTCAACTATTGACTCCGCTGAATGCGACCATTGAATTTTTGTAATGTTAGTTTTTTCCACTTTCTTCAATTGTCGCTTCGTTTTACTAACAGCTATTTTTGACAGGCTATGGTTTCCTTTTGAAGAGAAAAAAGGCAGTTGTCACTGCTACCTTGGTAGTTATGCCATGATTTCGAGCGTTTGTTTTAATATTTATGTGAAACTGAATTCTTTGCGCGAAATAGTTATTAATGTTTAGTTTTAACATTTAGTGTTTTTGAAATGTCGAATCACAATCAACTAACAGGAGAGTCTTCGGCACGAAACCCGAAGTTCCAATTTTCAATCGCTTTGCGAATCTGTGGAACACCATCGATCACTGTTAATTTCAATGTGGCTTTCAAGATCATATTGTGCACTCGAAAATAGATGACAATGAGAGTCAGGTCATCACAAATTTCAGCCGAGCACAACTACAGCACACTCAAATGCATGCGGATAATAAAGAATTGCTGCAGCCCGTAGTCGCATTCCTCGGTGGAAATAGTGGCAATTTCCGGACGTGCAGTGCAACATCGCACTCAAGATTTATGTCCAAAGCCATTTACTCACTCAAAATATTTCTCTTCCGTGGACAATTCCATTTGACTGCGAGAGAATTGGATGCTCTGCGGGACTTATGCACTTTCATAGCGCGTTTATATGTTTAGGTTATGGTTTGGGTGCACAAATGGCATCAGAGCGCCAAACCAAGACTTGCATTTTCTCAAGGATTTGGCAGCCAGTGGCTTAAAACGCGGGCCCGCAGAGCCCGCATTGCGGGCGGGCGCAACTTAGCCAGGGGCGCCCTCAAGTCCCTTGATGAAAATTATTAATTAAGTGGAGAACGACTCACAGTGTAAAATATGCGAAAATTTAGTATATCGATGTTTTAATTTTTTCCAATTTTTTAAAAGCTTTCAATAGAAAATATCTTGGGTGAAAAAAATGAAAATGAATTTTTTTAATAGTTGCAACCATTTCGTTATGACAAGCCGTCAAAATTACATTTTTTAAAAATTCAATTTTTCTTGTTATTCACATATTATTTAATCTATTTTTTATCAATATATATATATATGTATATAAAAATACAGTTTAAATTTCTTATGTCTGGCAAATTACTGTGTTTGTTTATATTTTTAACATATGGTTTGAATCTTATCATAAAAGTAAACACTAAATGCAGGATACAAATTTT
This sequence comes from Dichetophora obliterata, assembly GCA_963920525.1. Classification (NCBI taxonomy): domain Eukaryota; kingdom Metazoa; phylum Arthropoda; class Insecta; order Diptera; family Sciomyzidae; genus Dichetophora; species Dichetophora obliterata. The sequence continues at coordinate 38,447,785 of OY986439.1, forward strand.
TAAATATTCAATTTTTAAAAATGTTTAAAGAAAACTTTTGAGAAAGATTGACTATAGTTTTTCAGAAATTATTTATTAGAACTGCGTTACACCAAGTCCAAAAAAATTTTTAGTTAATACTTACTAAAACGGAGGATATATAAACACAAAACAACTCAATTTTTAAAATTTCCTTCCTGTAATCAAAAAAGCTTACAAATTTAAGCAAAAACGTAGTTAACTTGTGTTGGTAGTATTTTTCAAGGCTGAGTTACTAAAATATGATTAATGCGAGTGGCATTCGCCTACGAAATTTTCCATTTATCTATAATCACAAAAGAAATTGATGTACCAAATTTCGCTGTTTTGAAACAAGACTTAATGAATTTCGTAATGGGTTTCGTTTATATGGGAGGTGGGTGTGGCAGAGGGCGGATTTGTATAACTTTTTCAACATTTCTTAATTTTGCCAAGGAAGCTATTCGTGCCACTTCTCACAGCTCTACGATCACTCCTTCTTTTTTTGGCCAAGAATGGGGACGTTACACTGTGCGACGTTTGTTTTAAAAAAAATTAAGGTATACCAAAATATTTATTTCCTTCGCAAATTATTATTGTTTAACAACAATAAATGAAAAAAAAATAAATAATATGTGCTTAAATAAAATATAAGTCTCGTATAGACGATTTCTCAGGGTGAAATAGTCGATGTGAAAAAAGCCGATTTTTTTGAGCAAAAGTCACCTATGTTTGGCAAAACTCGATTATGGTCGTAGTCGATTTACCCGTTAGCTTTCATATTTTCAGCAAGTAAGCTACTGATGGTATTTTAATCATTCAGTTGGTCATATTTTGTGACGTTAGTTAAATTCTTTAGTTAACAGGTAACGTCAAATACAAAACATTTAAGGTACTATTACAGTGTGTAAAAAATTTAAAATCAATTTTAGTTGTTCGATAGAATATGCTTCTGTAAGGTCTTAAGACTACATATAAAAAATTTTAAAAAAACATTAAATAGAAAAAAGTTATAACATATATTATATTCGCATGTCGCGTAATATTCAAGAACCTTTAAATCTTTAATCGCGTTTTTCTCGAAACAAGGTTTTTCGAATTGACTTCTAAGATATCTGCAGTTCTACTTGATCGATTTCGATGAATCTTGATTCATTAGGATCTTTATAGACTCTGTTAAGCACTAGATCTAAACGCTTTGTAAATGCTGCAGACAAGAAGCCAATTGCAACAATTTTTTGAACACGCTAACTTCAACGACCTGTAGGAAATTAACAACTATAATGACAAAAAAAATGTTTTATTTCCTCATGAATAATTCTTCATTATGTACAAAATTAAAATCATTAATGTTAATAATACTAGGGGAACAAGTTGTTTTTTATAGCTACACACTGTAATAGTATAATAGTACCTTAAACTTAACATCTTAAATTTATCATTTCACCAATAAGAAAATTATTGATCTCATTTTTTAAACAAGTTAGTTTAACATTTTTAAATAATTAATATATGTTTTCTTTTTACCTAATTTGTGATAGAATCCTATAATATTTATTATAAATTGTATTATATTTGATATTATAAAAAATGTTTTTTACATTATTGCATTTGTAACAGAATGAATTTTTTAATATAATTTTAAAATAAAAGATAAATGTATTTATAAAATAAGATATTTATAATAACTAACTGTTGTAATAAATGATGACTAGAGAGGATAAAAATATAGATTTGCATATTGCATCGTAATGTAGGATTTAAGGACATAAAGTCTTCGAAAAATTTTGTTTAAAAACAACCAAGTTTTTAGTGAGTATACTTTTGCCCGAAGAATTATCAAACCTAAGATATTGCCCGGCATCATCTTGCGATGTTTACGTAGTTTCTCTGCATATTCATCGTTTTTAACTGAAAAACGGTGACATTTTTCAATGGAGAATTTAAAGCAACACTTGGTAGTTTATTACCATTCTAAAATTTGAAAAATGTTTAACTGCATTTTATATTGGTTTTTTAAGTTAATTCAATAGTAACAAAAAGACTGAAAACGAAGTTGCTCAGTATAAATTAATATTATTTTTAAGTTTTTACGTTTATTTCAAAAACAGGTTTTTTTTTACTTTATATAGGTATACGTAAGAAATTCAACATATTAAAACGCTTAAAGCAAATGTTATTCCAAACATTTATAAGATTGGAAATATATATTTCGTTCCAAAATATGTAATTTTGTTTTATTTTTCTCTTAAAGTATTTTTATCGAGCATTTTTTTAAATTCATCGAGCATATTTTTGATTTTTCGTGCTTTTTAATGCGCATAAATCAAGTTTTATCGTGCATATTTTTATACTTTCTAATGATGACTATTGAATTAAAAAAGTATCTTCTTGTTCTCTTTTTTTTTTTTTTTTTGTTAAGAGTTCTCTTGTTTTCTTCTACGCTTCTTGTAACCTATTATAGTCTTACTCTAAAAGTAAATAGCAGGGCGCTTTTAGAAAACTGCGGGCGGGTGCATAAAATATAGTTACGCTACTGTTGGCAGCATACGTAGGAACCGATGAAGCAGCATCTGAAGCAGCGTTGGATAAATTAAAAAATCATTTGTGGTATTTGGCAACGGAAACAACTGCCTTGGCCTTTTTTTATCCGGAGGTTACACTGGAAGAAAAGCGGAACATGGTTAAACGCCTGCAATACGCGAAGCCTATCGTTAAATTGCCAGGTGTTTGAAAATTTGCCAAATCAGAGCTTTTAATAAACAGCACAAATAGTGATTTTGTTTCCCACAAGACAAAAAATATATTTGTTTCCTTTGGTTTAAGCTCAGAGTTCTTGCAATTAGACCCCTCTACGTGGGGCTACAATGACGATTTCAAAGACGCCGTTCACTTTTATAACAATTTGTTCGTCGTGAATGATACTGCTCAGCGGGAGTCAAATTCGTGAAAGACTACAACCGGATCTTGGCAGATGATGAAGATCAGAAGCAGTTAGTACTGCGAATGGTTGAATCGTACCGAAACAAATATCCATCGTTTTCCAAATCTGCGCTATAGTAATCAATATATTCTTATTACTTTCTTATTTTTCAACCGATTTTGTTCAGTGATATTTTTTTGGAAAGGTATTTTAATTCAAAGAACAACTTTGTGCTAAATAAGTAAGAAAAAAAGTAAAATATTGCTTATTTTTAATTTATTTGAATAAAACCACATATTTTTCTTTGTAATACGTATTCACATTTTTGAAGCCCCATTGGGTCCACCAAACATAATCCGATCGTCACCAAATTTTATATCAGAAACTTCCAAGCCAAAAGGAAACGTTTTATGCCCGGGACAAAAAGATCGCACATATTTAAAAAATTTCAGTGTAGCAAAAAACCGGTCTAGTGCAGATATTATTTTTTCTCTCTATTCATTCATCTTTTTTTTTCACAGACAAAAAACACGTACCATCCATAATTTTGACATTTCAAACAGATTTCCATTGAAGACGTATATATTACCGTTAACCCTGATTTTATCAAAATCTTGACATAATGAAGAAAGTTGGAATGCTGATTAGATTTATGATTAGGAGTCTTTAAGTTATTTTTTTAAATTAGTTGTCAATTTGTTTACTCACAAAACAAGTGCCATTTTTGTTGAAAGCCTAGCATGGAATTTTTTTTTAAAAATAACCCTTTCGTTATAATTTTATCCAAACCTGCCCTGAGAGAAACAATTTTTGTGCGGATCAATAGTTTTTTTATTAAACCAGTTATCTTTTTTCTTATTAACTATCTTCTTAGCACATTAAGATTAACGAGACAATGCAAACGTTAATATTTGATAACCAAAAATACAGAAAAGGCAGTTAACACATACTTACTTACTTACTTAGGTGGCCATAGCAACCCGTCGTCGGGTTTCGGCCGATCTCATCAGCTCTCGCCAGGCGCCTCTGCTTCGCGCGCGCCTTCTCCAATTGGTTTCGCCAAGCGCGGTTAGGGCTTCCTCGACCTGGTCAATCCATCGGAGGCATGGTCTCCCTCTTCGTCGTCGGCCTTCGGCCTTCGCCTCGAACACCTTTTTCGCTGGAGCATCGTCATTCATACGATGGACATGACCTAGCCAGCGTAATCGCTGGATTGCGATACGCTGAACTACTTCAATGTCGTCGTATAGCTCATACAGCTCGTGGTTCATTCGTATGCGATAGTCGTCGCCAACTCGAATAGGACCGAAGATTTTGCGAAGAACTTTTCTCTCAAACACCCCAAGAGCGGCTGCGTCTGCTTGCGAGACAACCCATGCCTCAGCGCCATAAAGAAGCACAGGTATAATGAGCGTCTTGTAGAGTGTCAGTTTTGTCGATCGAGAGAGGGCTCTGCAACGTAATTGCTTACTAAGCCCGTAGTAGCACCTATTAGCAATTGTTATTCTTCGCTTTATCTCCAGGCTGACATCATTATTGCTGTTAATGGCGGTGCCAAGGTAGGTAAATTCCTTGACCACTTCAAAGTTATAGTTGCCTGTTGAAACGTGAGAGCCTAGCCGCCCCGCTCCCCTGCCAGCAGGCAGCATATACTTCGTTTTACCCTCGTTTACCGTCAAACCCACCTTGGCTGTTCTTTTTCGATAGCGGTGAAAGCAGCAGTGACATCTCTCTTGGTTCTACCGATGATATCAATATCATCAGCATACGCAAGGAGCTGAACACCTTTGTAAAAAATGGTGCCATTGCGATGCACACCGGCCTTTCGTAGGATCCCCTCCATGATGATGTTGAAGAGATCGCAAGATAGCGGGTCGCCTTGTCTGAAACCTCGTTCAGTATGGAAGGTTTCGGAGAGGTCATTTCCTACCTTGACGGAGCTGCAAGTATTGCTCAACGTCATCCTGCAGAGTCTTATCAACTTTGCAGGTATACCGAACTCAGACATTGTTGCGTATAGGCAATCCCGCCTCGGGCTATCGAACGCAGCTTTATAATCGACAAAGAGATGATGCGTGTCGATTTGCTTTTCGTGGGTTTTCTCCAGGATTTGGCGCAGTGTAAAAATCTGGTCTATGGTGGATTTACCAGGTCGAAAGCCACACTGATAAGGTCCAATCAGTGTTTTTGTATACGGCTTAAGTCTTTCACATAGTACGCTCGAGAGGACCTTATATGCGATGGAAATAAGACTGATACCTCGGTAGTTGGCGCAAATTGTCGGGTCTCCTTTCTTAAGTAAGGGACAAAGCACGCTGAGATTCCAATCGTCGGGCATGCATTCCGCTAGCCATATTTTGCTGATGAGTTGATGCATGCACCCTATCAACTCATCGCCGCCGGCTTTAAACAGTTCAGCTGGCAGGCCGTCAGCACCCGCTGCTTTGTTGTTTTTGAGCCGCTGGATAGCAACTCGAACCTCGTCATGGCTAGGTGGTAGAACTTCTACTTCGTCATCGTCGATTGGTTGTGGCGAACTGCATTCTCCATGGGCGGAGTTGGTGGGATCATCGCCCGTAAGCAGATTGGAAAAATGCTGTCTCCACAATCTCAGTGCGCACTGCGTATCTGTAACCAGATTTCCATTCCCATCTCTACAAGTGGATGCTCCGGGCTTGAAACCTTGGGTTAGACGCTTAACCTGTTGGTAAAATTTTCGTGCATCCTTCTTGCCTTTGTACATCTCAATTTCTTCACGCTCACGCTTTTCTTGCTCCCTTTTTTTGCGTCTGAAAAGGCGTCTCTCTTCCATCCTCTTTTCACGATATTTTTTCTCGCACGGTTCGCGTTGTAGCTGACTGCAGCGTCTTTCTGTATGCGGCGTTTTTTGCTGCCGTCGCGTCGCGACACTCCTGGTCATACCATTGGTTCCGAGGTTGCGGGCGCCGGAAACCAATCACTTCTTCAGCGGCAGCGCGCATGGAGTGGGAGATGTGCGCCCAAAGTCCATCGGCATCATCGTGTTGTGAGGTTGGTTGGTTGAGCTTAACCGAGAGTTGAGCGGAGTAGGCCTCAGCTGTCCTTTGTGATTGCAGCTTAGCGACGTCTAGCTTTCGTTGCATTCCTGTGCGTATGTTCTTTGCATTGCATAACCGCATGCGGATCTTGGCTGCAACAAGAAAGTGGTCGGAGTCGATGTTCACTCCCCGAAATGTACGCACATCCAGAACGCTAGAAGCGTGTCTTCCGTCGATCACAAAATGATCAATTTGGTTTCGTGTTTTTTGATCAGGGGACAGCCAGGTGGCCTTATGGATGTCGAGGTGTTGGAATCTGGTGCTACTTACTACCATGTTTCGTGCCGCGGCGAAGTCGATCAGTCTTAGACCGTTGTTCGTAGTGGCCTCGTGGAGACTGAACTGACCGACAGTGGGGCCAAAGACGCCTTCTTTTCCGACCTTTGCGTTAAAATCGCCGAGGACTATTTTTACGTCGTGGGCCGGACAGCGATCGTACACGTCCTCTAGGCTCGCGTAGAAAGCATCCTTGGCGGCATCGTCCTTTTCCTCCGTCGGGGCGTGCGCGCAAATTAAGGTTACATTAAAAAATTTCGCCTTGATGCGTATCGTCGCCAACCTTTCGTTCACTGGTGTGAACCGAGAAACAAGGTGGCGTAGTTTTCGTCTTACGCAGTTAACACATATTTAACCCAAAAATGTCATGTTCTCTTTAACATCTAAGATATAGAGTGTCAAAAATTTTAAAATATTCAAAGTTTACCAAATGTATAAATTCACACGTCTTTAGTATGTGCTCACAGCAGGGTCAAATAAAATAAAATCACTATACATATAAGCATTTCACAAAGCATTTTAAATGACGTTCCTTTTAGATTTTATCACCATGTTATAATGCTTGACTTTGTGCTTATGAACTTATTGCTTACAAGCGCCGCCAACAAATCGTTTCAACTCTCTAGTTTTCTTGCTTTAATAGTTCAAAGGTTAAAATTACTACGCATATTTGTGTTAAGCGAGACCACGTGCTGTGACATCAGATATGTAGTAAATAAAACATTTCACTGTTTATGATCAGCAGCGGCGTTAACTATTATGCGCTAAGTTATTGATCGTAAATTTTTTAGAAAACTAGTTTTTAACAAAACAAAAGTTTTGACGCTGTCATTTAAATCACGATTTACTGCTGATCATGGCTTTGGTGTTGAAATTAATTAAAAAATCGAAGCAATTATTTAAAGTTTAATTATGATAGTATAATAAATAAATTAGTGATTTAGGGTAATAAAAGATTTTAAGCTGTTTGCTCGGAAACAGTTTTATTTTGTGTATCTCAAGAGTTTTACATAAAATTTAAACACTTTAACATAGATCAAAGCACTAGCAACAAACTCAATTTATACCAATTGCAATTATTGCAAATTTCCTTAACTCTTATATGAGCTACATGTTAGCTTAATTCACTGCCAATCATTATTTGCGCCTATTAAATAACTAATCTTTCATCAAACGAAACCTTCAGCTGATCCTCAATAATGTGCTCTTATTTCCTGTTAAGTAAACCATCAAATATTGTATGATGCAGTTTCAATTCAACAGCCTCAAAACTCAAACAACAACACTTAATGCTCACATTATCTTCATTATTATAATTTTTCGTGTTTATGTGGCATAATATTGCCCGCCTTAAGTTATGCTACACATTTTACGAGCATTTAAATGTCGCCAGCAACCATATCGAATGTTATCCCCTTTTTTTTTGTGTTGCTGTCTCTGAACATTTTAAGCAATTTAACGATCAGCAACATAATAAAACATCAAAAAACAAAATACAGAAAAAATAAGTTTGCTGCGGCTGCTGAAATACGTTGCGATCGTCTGTCTGTCAGATCGATCGATCATATTCATTCATCTAACAACATGAGGATCTGTTCTGGTAAAGTTGTTATTTCTGCGGAACAACGTCTGCGACTTTGACTTTAATGTCGGTTAATATTTTATTTCCGCACTTGCGCTTGTTTTTCGTTGCTTTTTTTTTTTGTTTCTTGTTTTTTAATATTATCAAGGATCATCATCTTTCTGATCATTTAGCTAAATTATAGGTTTAGTTGTACAATGTACATGCTGTTGGAAGTATAAAGCTACACACATTGTTGATTGCTGCAAGTAGGATATTTTATGCTCATTTTGTGTTGAAAAAAAAATTATAGCAAATTATTTTAAACGGTGGCACACACACCAACTCTAGAAGCGTAAAGATACAGGATGCTATCCGTAAGGTTGAGGGTTAAGAAGACAGGCTAACCAGAGCCTTTAAGATTTCATTTGATATTGATCGAAGGTGATGATCGATAAAGTGCAGCTTAGTTTGAAGTTTAAAAAAGTTCGTCCCTGCAACGAATCCTACAACGAGTAATAATGACACAAGTGATTTGTTGAAAAAAAAAAATTAATACCAAAAATTGTATAAAAAACATATACACAATTTTTACTTGCCTTACTAAAAATTGATTTCTAAAATTCAAAAACAGGTAGATAAAAAAATTATGGGCCTGTTAAACTGAGTCTAAACAGCACCGAACTTCTGGAAACTACACATGTCACTATATCTCTAGTAATCTTTGACCGATTTAGAAAAATTAAACACTGAACTAAATAAAATTTTGAGGGGTCCAGACCCGCGGACAACCCCCATAGCTACGCCCCTGGTCTGTACGCGCATCGCTTGACATGTAGGTTTTAGCGTCTCTGGTCGGAGCAAAGGGTACTTTCGAGAAACACCTAGAAAAGGATTCTCTTCAAAATAACAAAAACACTGAAAAGTGAATTCAAGACTAGAGTTACATTTGAGCAATCTATAAAAGAAATCTTGGCGCTTGAAAGTGCTACAAACAATGTTTATACTGTTTTCGTTTATCTCTAATAAGCACTCTCAAATATGCATTTTTTTATTTAATATATCTCTGTTAATGTAAAATAACTTTTTCAAGTTTCTTAAGGGACATAAAGTTACAAAATTTTTTGTTTGTTTAACAAATCGTTGCTGGAGAAAATAAAAGTCGTATGTGAAAATTTTCACTTTTGAGATTATTGAGAAAAAGGAGCTATAATTCAAAATCAAGCGGAGCAATATTCTTCAGAATTTCAGGCCTATTTGCAAACACATTTCACAATAGATTTCGAAATTTTTGTGGTCTCACCGCTATTTTTTTGAATTTATAGCTCCTTTTCCTTAATAATCTCAAAAGTGAAAATTTTCACATACGACATTTATTTTCTCAGGCGACGAAATGTTATATTCTCATATCTTGAAAAAACTTTTTAACAAAAAAAACCAACTTCGAAAGCACTGCAAAGTAAAAAATAATTTAAAATTACTTTTCACATTAATTCTTGGTCTATTTTGATAATTTATTTATAAACATTATTAAATTGGAAATCTTATTATTTTAATTTTTTTTCTATTTTGTATTATTATCATTAACATATTAAGTTCTCCAGGAATACAAAATCTTTAAGCCGGAGCGTTTATTTTATAAAAGTCTGATTACATAAGCGCCGACTTTAAAGGTTTTATATTTATGGAGAAATTAATATATTTATGATAATACTAAAAACTAGAAAAAAATATAATAATAAGATTTCCAATTTAATAATGTATGTAAACAAATTATCAAATATGACCAAGAATTAATGTGAAAAGTAATTTAAAATTATTTTTTACTTTGCAGTGGTTTTGAAGTTGGTTTTTTTTTGGTAATAACTTTTAATTTCTTCCTTTTTAGAGATTATGATAACAATTTTGCTCATTCTTGTTACGAACTTTGGTACCCGTTTACTAAGGAACAGTATTTTCCTTATATTGCTACGCCCTTTTTTCCAATAACTCCCACTTTCTTGACCGTAAATTTTTGATAATTATGCCTACTCCTGTATCTAATTTCAGTATCCTAGTGTCAATATTATTCGAGTTACGGTATTTTTCTAATATTGCCACGCCTTTGTCGAATAACACCCGCTTTATTGACCGTAATTTGTAATAATTGTTCCAACCTCTTTGCCAATTTCCAGTATCCTAGTGTCAATATTAACTGAGATACAGTATTTTTCTTATATTACCACGCCCTTTTTTCCAACGACGGCTACTTTCTTGACCGCACATTTTCATAGCTACGCCTACCCCTGAACCTAGTTTCAGTACCTAGTGTCAATATTAACTGAAATACAGTATTTCTCTTATATTGCCACTCGCTTTTTTCCAACAACGCCCACTTTCTTCACAGTAAATTCTTATAATTATGCCTACTAGGGCGGGTCAAATTGTTCGGATGAGAAAAAACAAAGAATGCTTATAGCAGAGACGTAATCTATGATGAATTCTGAGAAAATTTCCCAAAGAAACCATTGGTCTCAAATCAATCCCAGTATCGCGCATAGCGAGGTCAACATTTGTATATGGATTTAAAAAAAAACAATAGTTCTATATAAAAATACTGTGGAATAGTCCAAAAATGGCAGCGTAAATCATTGATTTTGGGCTTGTTGAAAAGGAATCTAGGCCAGCTCTCCATGAATCTTATTCAATTTTAAAAATGTTTTCGTTTTTGAACATAATTTTGCCTATCTGATATTTAAAAATTTGCCAAAAAATCATCGTAAAAACGATTTGATCATTTTTTATTTTACATTTGAATTTTTCATTATTACTAAGGGTATTCACGGATTGTTGCGAATTGCAAGAGTATGAAAATGCAAGATAATTTGCGCACTAACGCGTGAACATCAATATGCAACTAAATTATGCAATAAAATTAAATGTCGAATGAACTGTAAATATATTGCCACCTTATTTCAAAATCATAAAAATTTGTTAAAATCTACGTACAAACTTAACTTTTTTTAAGTTATACCCAGGTGGCAACTACGTTTAGCATCACTGCTTGTGCGTTCTCGCAATTGGTTTGAGCAGTGCGTAATTCAAGAAGAGTTGCAAAATTGCTTCCAATGTGTTTGTTGTTGGAATGATGCGAAAGTTCGCAATCATGCATTTTCACATCGTCGCAACTGCGTTTCGCATCAACCCGTGAATACCCCTACTATTTTACTACATTTTTACTATACTACACATTTAAGTATTTAAAAATTAAGCAAAGTTTGAACCACTGTATTGCAAAACTGACCTCATTTATGCAAATTCCATTGATTCTTCTGTTTCGGAAATGGACGATTCATTTCAAGTGTTGCGCGACGCGTAATTGAAAAAAATCGAGACGATGTTATGGCAGTAGCTATAAAAAGTTGAACTAAAATACCCCGCATTGAAAGCAAACAAGACTTAAAAGTCTGAAATTTTACTTTTTGGTTACTTCTATTTTTTGTAAATTTAAATCGTTTTATTTTTGACATTATTTAAATATCCGGTTGGCAAAATGTTTTGGCTTTTAAAATCTTTTTAAAATACCGCCTAATTTTTTAGACGGGCACCTCCGTGTCCAATGTCTCGATCAGTTTTAGTACTTTAGGCAAGTACTTTAGGAGTAGTTAATGTACATACACTTAAAAAAAAAACAACTAACTTCAGAACCTCCTCCTTTTTGAAGTCGGTTAAAAACTAAAGAAACTCTAAGTAAAATAAATTTTAAAAAAAAAAATATGCTAAATGCAATCTTTGACTTTCAGTGCAATTATCTTCGTTGTTTTTATTAAATTTATTTTATTTAATCTTCTTTTGTCTAAAAGTTCAATCAAATTTTTTTCAAAAACGGTGCAAAATATTTATTTTTCTTCAAAAAATTGGGACAAAATTTGTTTTTTTTCGTAAAAATAATAGAATATAAAAATTCCTTGTTTTTATACTTTTTCATATGCCATATTATTCGTATGCAAAAACTGTTTCAGTTTGACACAAAATATAGTTCTATTCAGAAAAATGAAGCTTTGTAATTTTGTGACGAATTGATTTTTTAACATGTTGTTTTTATAATTTTTTAAAAATGCTTAGCCTTCAAAAATAATTTCTTTGGCCAATTTTTAACTTAAAACCTTTAGAAAGAAATAAATATTTGCAGGGTCGTAAGCAAGGGCGTAACTAGCGGGGGATAAAGGGTAGACTACCCTCCTTACTTTTTTAGAGGCGGCCTAATTGTTATTTTATACTAAAATTTTTTAAAATATTGCTTTTTATAAACAATTATTATGAACGCATCAAAGCCAGTCGTACCTTTTATTGCCATTTTCATAACAAAAACCAACTTTAGTCAGCTATTTCATTTTAATTCATACCCAAAACTATCTTCAGTCGGCCAATTCACTTTTAGTCGTACCTTAAACAAACTTCACTCGGCTAACTTACTTTCAGTCGTACCTCAAACAAACTTCAGTCGGTCAACTCATTTTAAGTCGTATCAGTGTTGAATTGTTGTAAACGAATCTAGTGTTCCTTTATGACAAAATGCAGAAAAAGTTCAGAAAAGTAGTATAAATTTTGTTAAAAAAGTACGGAAATAGTTATGCATAGTAATGTAAAAGAGAGCAGCGGACCAAATGGAAAAAATGGACCATTTCTAGTCCGATTTTGCAATCGTGTCCTTGACCAAAAAAAAACCATAAATAATTTTTTGTTTGACCAAAAAAATATTAAAAATTTTTATTTAATACTTAAAAGATAAAATCTGATTGCTATTTTTATATCTGAGCAAAAACTTGAAAATCATGAAATAATGATAAAGGCTAAAGTTTTAAGATATAGCTTAATGATAACAGTCCCGGATACAAAAAAAATAAACTGGCCATTTCAGCCCTTGGAAGGACTTTGACCTAGCTTCTTTTGATCAATTGTGATGTGCGTGTTATTAAATGTTTGATCACAAATGACCGAGAACTGGACCTACGTGTTTAATGCCGACTCCGAACGGCTTATGTTCTCAAGAAGCTTTACATGGCAGTTTTTACTCTCTGAGGTTTGCCATTGTCTGCAGAGAGGTGACGACCGAACAGAAATATTAATTCAATTGAAAAACTTTCTGTCTGAGCTGGAATTGAACCCGGGCTACCACGGTTCCTTAGCTTAGGGGCCACGCACTCTACCCACTAGGCTACGGTCGCTACGGATACAAATACCTTGTCAAGAAGTTGAAAAAATAAGTGGAATAAAACAAACCCAAACGAACAAAGGTTTACTCAGTCGCCACACATATTCCCCTTTTTAAAATCTAATTAATACATTTCTGTAGAACTTTCTGAGATTGAAATTTTTATCCAGAAATATCCAACATTTGTGATAAAAAATTTAATGATCGAAATCGGCCAACATATTTAAAGAAATTTTCTTAGCTCAAGAACTCTGATGTAATATCTTTAATTTCATAGACTTAACATTTTAATTTGAATACAGTTATAATATATAAATATATAATGAATTTAAAGGATTTAGTCAGAGTATTGAAAAATGGTCCGTTTTAACTTAAAGGCCACCATTTTAAAATCTGCACTCTAAATTCATTTATTATAAAAGCATCGCTTTATGTCATTGCTGATGTTCTAAACGAAATTTCCCAAAGCTCTTAGAAAATTGACAAGTGGACTCGAAATGCTGCTGTGGACTTTATAAGTCTTGTTTTTATGAAAAATGTGCAAGTAAATATGAAACGCCTGACTGAATCTCTTGAAGCCGTTGAACTGAATATTTTAAATGCTATCAAATTTATGTCTTGTACCCTTAAATCATTAGAAAAAATAAATTCGGCCTCTGAAGGTACGGATAACCTAATTAGTAGTGCTGTTGCATTGCTAAAATCTTTTAATGTTGATGCTGAAAAGGAATTCTGAATTCGCCATCGCCGTCATCTTGTGCGTTTGGATGATAACAATGCCAACGCGGCTAAATTTTCGATAAACTGTTTTTATAGAAGAAAATGTAAGCTTGTATTGGATAAGATAACCTCACTGATGCGAGATATATTAAGCAGTTGCTTAGAAACAGTAAAGCCTCTATATGAACTCTTTAATCCAAATCTATCTTCTACTAACTTGACCCAATAGCGAATTCTAGAATCAATAAAATTGTTACCAAAAAATTGTTCGTTGGATTCAATTCAATTGAAAGCGGAATTTGAAGTATTCTATGATCTGCGAAGGCGTAGAAACTCTACTGGGTACAGCTAATGTTTCAGAATGCAATAAAAAATCTCTTCCTGTTTCAGGAAATGAGAGAATGTTCAGCAAATTAAAATTAGTTAACAATTATTTAAGAACCACGCAAAGTGACTTACGTCTTAATGACTTATTAATGCTTTCATCGGAAAAGGACATAGTTGATCTCATTTACTTAGATAAATTTGCGCAGCAATGGGCTACCTTAAAAAAAAGAAGAATTAATATTTTAATGATTATCTTAAAAACTAAGTGTGTATTTTTTATGCAAAACACTATATTTCTTAAATAATTTAAAGAATAAAAAATGTTACAGAAATTGAAAACCCTGTTTATTTTTGAACACATATAAACTATGAGTTTTTAAAACAAAAATGAGAATAAATTTTTAAATGCTGATTCGATAATGTTGAAATACTTTTATTTTATTTACTTTGACAGACGATATGAAAACTGCATTAAAGGGATCTTCTTCACTTGAAAAAGATCGAAAGATTAAAAAGTGTTACTATATGTGGGCTAAAAATGTCAGGATTTCTTAAAACGGTACCAAAGACTAACGAAAAAGGCCGTTTGAGCTGAAACTATTTTGCGTTATATTTATTATTGTAAGATCTCTAAGATTATTACATACAATCATCTACTAAAACCTAAAACTCGAATTTTTAGAGTGTTAAAAATGTAAAAAATAGGGTAATTTTTCAATTTTTATTTTGAAAATGGCGCCAAAAACAGGTATGACTGATTATACGTAATCCTATAGTTTCAAGTTTAAATGAGCTAAAAAATTTTCAGTTACCTGTTGTAAAAGCTGAGAACTCGTTGCCACCTTTTTGGATTCGAAAAATTATGTCCGAATTGTGAGAAGCTTAAGAGAGCAAATAAAAGGCCAAACCAAAAAAAAATTCAAGGCATACTTAATTATATGTATTTTGATGTACACAAGTTTTTTTTTTCATCATTAAAAAAGTTTTTAGTAAAAATATGTACAAAGTGTTTTTCTTAGCCGTTCAAATGAAAAAGACCCCTTAAGATTTATTTATATTGATCGAACGGATGAGTAACTTTATAGAATTCAATTATGTTGGATTTAAATCACGCTAAATCATGCCACTTCAATGTCCTAGTATTCACTGAGACATGGCTAAATGAAACCTTCAATAATGAGGAAATTCTTGATAGCAATTGGACTGTCTTCAGAAAGGATCGGGACTACTCCTCAACAGGTCTTTCTCGAGGAGGTGGTGTCCTTGTAGCATCTCACAATTCCCTTTCAAGTGAGCTTATAGACACACCTAATCATAAACTGTTCGATCACCGAATTATTAGAGTTTGTTCAGGTAAAAGTCTCAATGTGTACATAGGTGTCGTTTACATTCCTCCCGGCTCAAGTGAAACAACATACAACAAGCTATGTGAAACACTGACCACCTTTACCTCCTCCCTAAAAGAGGAAGATAAAGTAGTTATTCTTGGTGACTTCAATCGCCCAAATATATCTTTTGTCACCGACGAAAACGACAACTTTCTTCTTCCTGTAAATCTTTCTAATGCCATAGACTTCAACTTACTTAGCACCTTTTATGGCAGTGACTTGCAGCAAGTCTCTTCTGTATAAAATCAGAATGACAGATGGTTGGACCTAATTTTTACTAACTCGTATGAAGAAGTGAAGGTTAGTCCATGCATGGGAGCAGAAAATTTATTAACCAACACTGTTCATCATACAGCCTTAAAAGTTGTTTTCTCTGCTAATGACATCAACTTTACCCAGTCTTATAATAACACCATTGCGTACGATTACCTCAACGCCGATTATGAAAGAATAAAATGTTATCTTAGTTCTCTAAATTGGAATCATATTCTATTCAACTTAGATTTAGACAGTGCTGTCTCTATATTTTATCAGCGCATTTTTACAGCTATCGAAAGTTATGTGCCAATAATAAAAAAAGAATAAGCTCTCAGAACCATGGCTAGACAACAATCTCAGATTTTTGAGAAATAAAATATACAAACTTCTCAAAAACACTGATAATATAAGCGATGAACTGAAGCTTAGATATGACGAGCTATCAAGAGAGTTCTCTATCAAGTAAGAAGAAGCATACAAGTTGTACACGAACATCATCGGAGAGAAAATTGTCCAAGAACCGAGAAAATTCTTTGACTTTGTTAACATGAAGAGCAAATCTAGCGGCTATCCATCGTCTATGTTTAAAGGTAATGTCACTTCGTCCAATTCTCTTGAAATAAGCAATTTCGTCTTTTGGTCTTCCTACCACCTTACCTGAAACTTCTCCTAGCTCAACTATTATAGTTGATAGTTTATATTTAACCCAGGAAGAGATTTCTAATGCAATAAAAGAACTGAATATATTAAAGGGACCAGGACCAGACTTAATACCTACAAGCTTTTTGGTGCGATGTTTAGACCAACTGCTATTGCCATTACACATAATATTTAACGAATCACTGGTTTGTGGGAAATTTCCTTCATATTGGAAATCATCCCATCTTACGCCAATTTACAAGAATGGTGATAAAAGATCAGTTGAAAATTATAGAGGCATAGCAATCTTGTCAGCCATTCCAAAACTTTTTGAAAAACTTATTTGTGAAAAGCTAACAAGTTTCATTAACCCACGTCTAAATGAGCAGCAACACGGGTTCCGAAAAGGGCGATCTACCACCACTAATCTCATGATTATGGTATCAGATGTTTTAGTCAAAATGGAAAAAGGGCACCAAATAGATGCTGTTTATACTGATTTCAGTAAAGCTTTTGATCGAGTTGATCGCAACATTCTTATATATAAGTTAGAAAAATTTGGTGTTGCGGGGTCCATTTGGTGTTGCGGGGTTTTAAGTTGGCTAAAATCATATTTAAACGGCAGATCCCAGTTTGTGATAAAAGATAGAATTCCAGGGAGATTCGATAGAATTCCAGGGAGTTCTATCGAAAAAAATTGCAGTCTCCTCGGGAGTTCCGCAAGGTAGTCATCTTGGTCCTCTTCTTTTCAACATATTCATATCCGATTTGTCAGAAGTTCTTAACGATATCCCACATCTTATGTATGCAGATGATTTAAAAATGTACTATGCAATTCAATCAGATGCAGATGTAAATTTTTTGCAATCAAAATTGTTGTCTCTTGAGCAATGGTGTTTTCAAAATAAACTACATCTTAATGTCAATAAATGCAATGTTATTAGCTTTTTTGTCGTAAAAACAACTTGTCTTAGATTGCAAGATGCGCTTTAATCTGCACTATGATAAAATTGTGTCCAGGGCCAGCAAACAGCTCGATTTTATAAAAAGACGTGCAAATAAATTCAAGAATATATGGGTCACTACATCCTTGTACCGTGCATTAGTGCGTCTTATACTTGAATATGCATGCATAATTTGGAATCCATCTTTCGATTCCCATAGAGAAAGAATTGAGTCTATTCAAAAGCAGTTCTTACTATACGCGCTTAGAGATATGTACAGCCCCCATGATTATTGTAGCCTTCCATCATATGAACATAGACTCAGCCTTTTAAATTTGATGCCACTATCAACAAGAAGATCGTTATTGGGCTCATGCTTCACATTTGATGTAATTAATGGTGCTATTCACAGCGAATATATTTCTAATATGATTTCCTTTAACGATCCAATTAGGCGCACTAGACATACTCGATTGTTAACTGAATATCAGCACCAAACTACATATGCAAATAATGAACCCATCAATCGTTGTTGCAGAGAATTTAATAATATCTCTATATACTACTCACCTTCTATGTCCAAATCCTCTTTCAAGCAAACCCTATATAAATCACTCAGTAGTCAGAATTAACCCAGGCCTCAGATAAACTATATACATGTATGGATTTATATGTATAAGCATTTATTGATTTGTTTAATAAATCAAAATTCTTTAACATCCCTCTCCAAGTCTCCAATTTACGTCCTTTTGTCCTTATAGTCTTTAAGAATAATATATATACATCGTATCTTAAGTGTGTATATAGTCTCTCTTGTTTTCCTCCTCTTCTCTTATTTTTGACATGGTTTTTGAAATCATGTCAATCCGGTGGGCGGAGTATGCCCACTAAGAGCACCAAATAAAAAATAAAATAAAAACAAGGAAAGGGGAGAAGAAAAACAAAAACTTAGTAATCTTAGTATAAGTAAACAAAACCTGTTAGAATAAGTTAGAATAAGTAAATTGCATTGCCTTGTTTGGCCAATAAATAAATAAAAAAAGTCTTAAAAAAAGGGACTTAATTAAGGGCCGACTGGATACCCTTAAGGGGTATGCCCTTAAAAGGGACTTAAGGGTATCCAGTCAGCCGAAATACATTGATACCCCCCAATCAAAATGGCCTAGGTACGCCCCTGGTCGCAAGTGTCCGCAAAATATATAAGTATGGTAAAAACGCGGAGATTTTCACAATTAAGTACATATATAACACTCCTCACGCAATTATATATCATGTAAGTTCTACTCCACGATAGATAAAATACTTGGTCGCAACTTTACATAAAACATGATCTACATTAAATTTTACACAAGATACAAGCACTTAAAAAAAAATTTTTTCCTTTCTTTAAGTTAAGTCATCAAAGTGTTAGGGACCGAATTGTAAAACAAATATTTTGAAAAATCCAGCTAAAAATTGGCATTTTTGGCGCTAAAAATCGATTTGGAACCATTGTTAGTAGTTGGAAAAAGAAACATCAGAGTAATTATTCATTACAAAAAATGTTTAGCAATTCTTAGCCAGGGTCA
The DNA here is from genome assembly GCA_963920525.1 of Dichetophora obliterata. Lineage (NCBI taxonomy): Eukaryota > Metazoa > Arthropoda > Insecta > Diptera > Sciomyzidae > Dichetophora > Dichetophora obliterata. The sequence continues at coordinate 38,466,657 of OY986439.1, forward strand.
GTTATGAGCAAATTTTTATATTTCCGCAACAAAGCTGCCACATTTTAGCAAGTGCCAACTTATCTAGTATCAGCGAACTTTTTCCATTATTTTGTATATTGTGGACAAAGTTTTGCGTAACGCTTGTTACAACTATTATTGACATGATAAATTGTTGCCAGTTTTTTACATTTTTTTTTTTCATAGCTGCCGGTCCCAAGCGAGCAATAAATAAAACTTATTTCATTTCATAGGAAAACAGAAAATAAAGCAAATAAAAAAAACAAATAAAACAAAACTTAAAGAAAATATAACCGCTGAGAGTTTAAATTGTATATTATTTTTGGGAGCTGTTTTTATGGTTGATGCTGCTGCTGCTGCTGTTGAACTTTTGTCGCTGGTGAGTAATAAAAAAGAGCCAACAAGAACTGACTGACCACAAAGAGATGAGTTTTTATGTGTTTAACTGTAATTGTGTGCAACTGTGTTTTATACACACAAACATATATATATATATACATCATATATATTTATATGATATTTTAAAGTGACGAGTGATGAATTAAACCACTTTTACGAAAAAAGAAAATACTTTTCGAAAAAAACAGTGCGCAATAATAAAAATGTGGCAGCACCACAAACAGCGTAGCCAACCAAACGGTTATTAAATTGCAATCACACAAGCACACAATGACACATTCGCACACACACATATATACAGTAGCAATACGAACGAACTAGTGCAATGTTTGGTCCTGCGTCTGTGGTTGATATTAAAATTTCATATACAAACATATTTTTAAAATTATTGTTGTTGCAATTTCTTTTTTTGTTTGTTCATTGTTTTATGTTTGCATTCATACTATAACTGCCAGCAGCCATTTTTAAAAGAATATGAAGTTTTATTTTAAAAAAAAAAAAGCTTTTTTAGCCATGCAGTGCGAATGGATTTCGCTGCTTCGCAAATAAAAGGCTGAGCGACAACAACAGCAACAAGAAATGACATGCAAAAATTGCATGTTTTTTGTGTATTGCAAAAAATAGCCAGCAGCTAAGAAAAAATTTCAATTGAAATATTACATTTGAGATTGCATTTTAGAGACAGCATAACAAATGCTCTACAACTTGTAATAAGACCGAAAAAAATAATAATATAATTTTTTTTTTACATAATAATACAAACATTGCCATTTAATGTCCATATCCCGCTTTAAAAAAATTGTCGGTGATGATATTTTAATGCAAAACAGTAAGCGATATGTACATATCTAATTTGTGTTGTTACGATCAAAAGTTTCTTTTCAATGTTTTGACAGCAGTTTGACTTTATTCGTATGTGAAACTACATCATCTTTTTACTACAACAGGAAGCTTTGCAGTGAAGTGTATTTGTAAAAAATGTTTATGCTAGAGGTCACCAGTGGTCAGAATTTGTCCTTTGTTCGCATCCCAGTGAACCAAAAATACCGTTTTCGAATTCATTTATGAACCTTTTCGGGTAGAAACATTCATTTTTGGCACTTATAAAAGAGTACTTTTTGTATCATTCGTCGGACTAAAATGCCTCTCATAAATGAACCTTATTTTGTTCAGAAATGAGTTAAAAAAGACCCATAAAATGTACTTTTTTTGTTCAGAAATGAATTAAAAAAAGAACCATAGAAAAGTCATTTTTTGGCACTCGGAAATGAACCCTTTTTGAATCAATCGCCGGACAAAAATGCCTCTCAGAAACTCAGCTTTTTTTCTTCGGAAATGAGTTAGAAAATGAACCATAGAAATGTTATTTTTCAGCACTCGGAAATTGTCGTGGTTTTCTTTCTATTTGAGCTTGATCTTAATTTTTGATAGAAATGTTGAAATGTTACAAAGAAGTAAAATATAAGGAAATGGTGTTGCTAACACATACACTGAACGTGAACTGTCGCACCATTCGTAAATTTTATGCGAGTGAGAAAAAGGGTATTTTTTGACATTTCTGAGAACCCTGGCATCTGATTGGCAGACTTCTCAGCAAAATAATTTAAAAATAATTTAATTTTAAGCATTTTCACTACTTAAAAAGCGACTGAAAAGAAAAATAATTTAAAAATAATTTAATTTTAAGCATTTTCACTACTTAAAAAGCGACAAAATCAAAGAAAAAAAAAAAACAAAAATAAATGCAACATTAGTTGTACGGTGAAAAACTGTAAAAGTTCCCGAAAACTTAAAAACAATGCACTTTCGTTCCACAGGTAAATATGTCCATACGGTTTGAATTCTTTTGACAAAAGTACTTTATTTAGTTTCTATCGATATTTTTTTAACTTATTTGATTTAAAAATGTATATATTTCTAATTAAAAATGGTTTAAAAATGCAAATTAGACTCCGTTGATTTTGCGCCAGTTTGATCAAACCACGTCTGTCAAAACACAAACACTGCTTCAGGGGCGCAGTCATTTTTCGCAGTTGAATATATTTTTGGGGCGCTCTTGTTTTCAGCATAGTGAATCAGATTTAGTACCTGTTTGTTAAATTTTTCTGATTTCTGCACATCAACTGGGCAGAAACACCCAAAAAATAAGGATTTTAAAAAGTTCATCTAATTGAATTTGTAATTAAAGTTCAAGTTTAGATTTTATAGGCCTTCAAATTCAGAAAAATTACCTGAATATCTTGCTGTTTTTCTAGTTTTTTAACAAAACTAAGCTTTATGGGTAATAAAACAAAGGTAATGCGCGTATCTATTAACTTGGATTTTATGGAAACCTAAAATTCCACGCAGAGCTTTTTAAGATATATTTTTTTTTTTATAATTATCATTTGTCTGAAAAACTAGTGATTTCCCTTTTACAAAAGTAATACATCAAAAAGATAATTATTAAAAATATAACTACATCCAGAAGTACTGTAGACAGCAAAGCCTGTATTGGACTAACTGAGGTTCGTAATCCTTAAGCAGCGGCCGAAGTCCTCCTCTTAAAAAGAGACAACAAAACACATTTAGTTTTTTTTTATTAAATTTGTAACAGCCTTGCGATTTTAAGTAAAAAAAAAGGTTGTATCTTAAATGCATGTAATTTTTGTTTGACATCTTGTTGAATAGATAATTGAATTATCTCTCATTTGATACTCATAAAGTTTAGTTTTGTTGGAAAACTTAAAAAAATTAGTTAGATTTTTAGTCCACTTTTCCATCGTTGGAAAACTGGCTATAACTTCTAAGCCAATTGCGAGCGATCTGAAATTTTTTAGATAATTAGAGCTGTTGCTTTTCTTGAAATGTTCCTAAAATTTTTATGCATAAGAACAAACTTAAACAGTTTGGGCCTTCTCTTACGATGCAGCCGAATACGGGCCTATGTGATTGTTTCTGTATTTGTGTGACCCAACACCAATATAGAAAATACCACACTTTTCTGCTATTACACCACTTCCTTATATTTTAATTCTTTGAAATATTATAACAGACTTGTTGATCGATGAAAAAGAAAATAGTTTTTCGAACGTGTAGCATTACATCCATCTCTCTTCTTATGGCGAGAATCAATTCGAACTGGTGAAAAAGCTTATATGACGTTTGTATGAAGGTTAGCATTTTAATTTACTATTGTAATTTTTATGTTAACTTTTATAAACAACAAATAAATAATTCCTTTTTTACCTTATTTTAGTACATAAAAACGTAATATTTATGATTCATTTCTGTACTGATTTATGAACAAGACCTGGTTCGTTAATGAAATATTGTTTCTACAAATGCATTAATATTACACAAATGCAAAATCGGGGTCTCAGTTGATTGGCAATAATTTTCAATGATTCTAGTGTACCTAATTTTTTAATTCAATCTCTGATAGCGGCGTATTTTTTGTAATTAGAAGGAAATTATAAGAAAAAATTATACAAAAAACAAAAATGAGCTTATAGTTGAAAATTAACCACGCTTGTTTTAAATTTTATTTTGTAGAAACGCAAATAAGTTAAATTTCTATTTTAAAATTTTTTATTTATTTTAAGGAATGTTTTTTTTCTCAGTGAATGAATTTATATAGTAGGATGAATAAAGAAGGGGATTCGAAAAAGATAGCAAAAAATATTTGCAATGTTTTTTGTACATTTTAGCAATGTGTAAAGTTGACTCTTACACCATGTTCTTTCTTCCTTATAGTTTAAGTTTTGTATAAAAAATTCTCCTTTAGCACTCATTTTAAGCTCAAAGTTCATAAAAATATTTAATGCACTCCTTTTTTCCAAAACAACATTTTGAAAAATTAATTTTCATCAAGAAAATCATAGGGTAGGTAGGTAGCTCATGATTTTCGATGACAGAAACTGTTTATTGAATTATGTGTCAAAATGAAGCCATTTTCGCAAATAAATGATATTCCATATGAAAGATTGTGAAAAAAGAAAATGAAAAAAAACAACGTAGGTACAACAAAAACAACTTTTGGCCTGTTTTTGAGCAAATATTTAATATTTTACAGTTTTTTTGAAAACAATATAAAACATAGAATTGGTGAGGTATCGGTAAATATTTTCTTAGGTCTCCAAGGTAATTTAATTGAAATTTTTGACAAGGAAAATTTGATGAAAATCGATTGAAAAATGGCTGAGATATTTGCTTGCATTATCAAAACTTGAAATTTTAAGCGTTTTTTTCTCATTCGAAGGCGACGACCTTGCTTAAAGGAAATGCGTTGTACTGAGAATATCTACAGTTTTCGAGATATCGCAATAATTTTGATATTATAATAACAGAATGGGTTTTTTCAACATATTGTACTATACCTGAAAAATATTATCAAAAAAGCTTTCGTAAGCCACTAGTTTTCTCAACCAACGACTTTTCATACAAAAATACGTTGTACTGAGAAAACCTACAGTTTTCGAGATATTGTCATAAGTTTGATATCAAAATAACGAAAAATTTTCCAAATTTACTATCCCAATATATTTATTCGCAGATGATACATTAAAAAAAAAAACTTATTATAGGGAATCCGTAAGAATATTTTTGTACATTTCAGCAATTTTAAAAAATTCCTCCTACACCATGTTCTTCCATCTCTTATGGTTATTAAAAAAAAATATTCTTTAAATGCTCATATTTCAGGTCGAAGGTCATAAAAAATATTCAGTGCACTGCTTCTACCACTCCAATTCATTTAAGAAAAGTTATTAAAATCTGTTGAGAAACACGGGAGAAAATGGTACCAAACTTTTTCGCCTAGGCCTATTTACAGTGATGTGGAAAGAATTAGAGACACTTGTACTTTTATATTTAAAGATGTATGAATTATTTACGAGGTGCCCCAGATATAGCATTAATTCTCTCGGATGGTGATTCTCCTTGATTATGCGAGTATAAAATTTTATGGATGAGGCTAACCCTCCCCCTCTTCGGAGCTAGAGAGTGAAAACTTGAAAATATGTGTCATTACGTCTTAAGGCCCATTTCCAATGACGCGTGAGATGCGTTGCGTTCAACGCTGCGGAAGCTGCGGAAAAAAATCGATTTCCAATAGAGCGTGTGCGTGAACATATGATTGCCGATCATCTGCTTAGCGAAGCATAATTTTAATGTGTAAAAGTTTTACAAGTTTATTCAAAATAAAACGCACTGATGCTTTGTGTTTTGTCTGACTGCATACTATTGGTCCCGTAAAAGGTTTTGCTGCAGTATGAACAGATAGGGCGAGTTAAAAAATGCATTTTTACTAAGCATCAGTGTGTTTTATTTTGAATTGGTGCTAAGTTTAAATACAAAAACTACGCAGGTCTGTTGATGATCTTAAAAATAGTATAATTGCGCAGTTTTAGCTAATAATCTTTGAACCAATTCAAAATAAAACACACTGATGCTTTGTAAAAATACATTTTGGAACTCGCCCATATAGTTAGGCACTCCAGCATGTCGTTGCAGATATATAGTGAGTGTGGAGCGCGTCTTAAATGCCTGTGACCATTTGCACCACCGACTGTTCTTAAATGCATTTTTGGACTTGCTCATATAGTCAGGCACTCCGGCATGCAGCTGCAGATATGCTGTGAGTGTGGAGCACGTCTTAAATGCCAGTGACCATTTGCACCACCGACTGTTCTAAAATTCAGTTTTGGACTCCTCGCCCATATAGTTAGGCACTCCGCCATGCCGCTGCAGATGTGTCGTGAGTGCGGAGCACGTCTTAAATGCCTGTAATAAATTTTTTTAGTTTTTCTCAAATTCTACTAACCTTTTTCAATTTTTCTTTTGTAAAACTGAACAGCTGTTTCGCTGCCAAAGCTTCACGCGCATGAAATATTCAATTTTTCGAATATTTTACGCTGCGTGCAAACGCATGCTGTTCATTGGAACCAGTTAGGTATGTCTTCATGTATTGAATATTTGCGTCAATTTACGAAACGCATCTCACGCGTTATTGGAAATGGGCCTTTACTCTATATTTTATTTATCTCTTAACCGATTTCGGTGACTACATGACCTTCAAACCAGTGATACAAAAACCGTTTTCTAATCGTACCACACTAAAAGCTAACTGTTTTACGTGTGGTAATTTAAAATGAAAAAGTAGTTGTGTTTGCATTGAGTACTCAAGATCTATGGCAAGGTCAAAAACCAAGTCAACAGAAAACTTTATCATAAAAAAAATTACATAATAAAAATAATCAAAAAATTTATTTAATATTCGAAATATTTGTTATTAAAGATGAATTCAGAATTTTTTTTAGAATTTAGTTGCTCATAACTTTCTTAAATGTATCTTTATGCGAAATGTTTTCTAAACAAATTAATGTTAATTTGATTAACTTATCAACAAGTTGTGAACATTGGAAATCGTGTAAAATATACATTAAATATGGATTAAAATGTGCTGACACTAATTTTTCAGTTTTTCCTCTCAAGCTCCCAGAGGGGGGAGGGGTGACCATCATCCTTGCATTTTTTTACTCAAATAATCATTGGGAATCACCAACCGTGGTAATCAATGCTATATTTGTGGCACCTTGTAAATAGGTAATGCAGCTTTAAATATAAAAATACTAGGGACACCTGTCCTTGCACATCACATATCAGATTTATGATAATTAATTGTGATCTATTCTTTGATTTTACACTATTTTTACTTATGAGCTTCATAGGTCATACGACGATAAAGCAGAAGTTGTTATAAGATCAAAGCCTGAAACTGTACTAGGGATTTTTTCTGTTCTAGTTCCTCTTTTTCTTTCATTATTCTGCTTTGGAGTTCAATGAATTTGCAAAAATTTAATTGCAGAGTTGTTGCCTTCTTCAAAACTTACTTGATCTAAAAAGCTCATAGTAAAAAATCATTAATATTTATGTTTCCACCTGAACAAACCCTACGAAGAAAAGAACCAGTTCAGAACCTATTACATGATTGATCCCCAAGGGATAAGTACCTGGTCCAATTCTGCCTCTAGCATATGTAAACATTCGGCCACTTTTGCATGACGTTGTCATTGACAGAGGTCAATTGTCACCTGCTGCATCACGTTGAACCAGTTCGGTCTAGAAGAACAGATGGGTGACCTGTCCTAGAGATCCCACCCACAATTTTTCATTTATTTATTGAATTACACAAATCATACATTTTAGCAAAAAGCCTTTAATTTCAATTATTTGTAAAATTTTAATTTAATTTATTGAAATTAATTCGGAAGCAAGTGCCTCGAAGTGAAAATTAAAATTTTATTTAAAAACGTCTAAGAAACCAAAAAATTAAAAATATTGCAAGTCATTGAACAAAAATGGGTTACTCAATAAAAGAATACAATGAATATACAGAATACAAGTGACATGAAATTAGTGCAAGAGCTTTGACGGTAAATCCTTCCTTCACTTCTTTTCCTGCAAGCCAAAAAAAAATATTTATTGCGACTTAATTACTTTGTTTTTTCATATACAGCGATGTGCACAAGAATTAAGACAGTCGAAGCAAAATTGATCAAATGATTTTGACGCTATGAAAAGCAACCGTTTTGCGATACCCAAATAATAATAAACGCCTAGAGAAACAACAATTAACATAGCCTTATCTCTTTTAGGAATCAATGTTATTCCGTTTAATTGCACATCGAAACCTTCTCCTTTCTAGTTGACTTGCGTTGGATGCACCAATCTCTAAGTTTCTCTTTGATAGTCGCTTGAGCCCTGGTTACTCTGCACCCTTGCAGAGCAGTGCAATTTTCAGTTAAATGTTGAGTTAAGTTTTCAACTCAGAATATTGGATATGTTTGAAATACTTGCACTCGACCTTATGACCTTATGAAAGATCTAGCATAAACACTAATTTTTTCTCTGATCAATCTTTTGATGTTTCTTTTGCTGGTTCCTTGACCAAACATTTTGACTAATTACACTATTTTAATATACTAACACTTATATTTTTGAACTTCATATCTTAAAATATATGTGGTTTTTGTATTTCATGTACAGTTTGCAAGCAAAATTTTTAATTTGTTAATTTAAAAGTAATGGGAACTTTCGAATAAAAACTATTACTTTGTTCGTTGAAAACATTTAAAAGTGCCTATTACTTTTTAAAATAATAATTCTGTGAAAGATGCAAATTTTTACCTTTTTAACTTTGTATTTCAACAAAATACAAACACAGCTTTGAGTTTTAAATCATCTGTCGACGCTTGCATCATACGTAATTGGTCCCGTATTGAGTTAAAGAAAATCTGTAGTGTGACAGGCACAAAGACTCTATTTCGTTGCGAGTTATATCGAATAAGCCCTGTGATAAACTTAATTTGAGCTGTCAGTGAACCAGTCACTTTAAAGAAATTGATTCTGCTTTCTCCGTAGGGAAATTTTAAAATTGATGTAATAATCTTTAGGTTTTATTTATCATTAATTCTGAAATGATACCAAAAAATTAATAAATCCGTTCATTAAATTGTAGAAATTATCGTAAAAATAATTTAATTTGTTTCTTTCCGATGCGTTTTCTTTCGTTTTCGTTCAATTACAACTGGGATTAAAAGCCTTTTTTTTTTTGTGCGAAAAGACTCTCGCTGAATTATTTTGCATATCATCCTCGTTTTGGATTGGACACACACACATACACACATACAATTGTGCCAAACCACAAATCATAACTTAAACATGTTGTCAGTTGCAATTTGTGGCAACGCTGCTGCGCTTTTGACAGTTTAAGTTTGGCACGTTTTTCACATAGGCTTCAAAATGTGTGTGACAGCAGGTTTTGCGCACTTTGATGCTCGTCCAACTTTAAGTGACAGTTGATGAGGTAATTTTTCTCGTATTTCTGATAATTTTACTTGTAACGAATTGCTTTTGACATTCGATTACGTGTGATAAACTTTACTTGTGACGTAATATTATTTGTTGTTGTTATTGTACTAGCATATGTGAAACAGCGAAAGTCTTTTGATGGCATGTAATTTTTCCCGTTTTTAACGTTTATTTGTAGACATATTTTTACTTATGTATATATATATACATATATAAGTTTGTTTTACTGGATATTGAAATGTTTGTTAGTTCTATGATGTTGGATGAAATTCACTTTTTCAGGGTATATGGCCCAGAAATTTTGGGTTTAGCTTTTGCGCAAAGTGGTCTATGGCCGATATGGTTGCATATTCCATTTTGTTCTTTGGCAGATAACTTAAATTTCTGACGAAAAATTAATAGTTTTAAGCAATATATTCCATTGTCATCCATTGAGCGTGGCTTGTTGGACAACGAGTGCGAAAGTTTATACATTCACCAAAGCAAATAAGAGCAAGTTCTATGAATTTTGTTAAGTCGTCAGTTTTTAGTCAAAAACTTTTTATGGAATCACACTTGTAATTTTTCACGAATAAAATCATCTTCCACATAACTTTTGAAAGTAGTTTTGTCAATTGTTCTCCATGCCTATCAAAATCTATCGAAAATGAAAAAATGAGAATCAGATCTTAAAGACATAAGACAATTCAAAAATACTTCATGAAACCATTTCGTAGGTGTGGTGTCATCATTTAAAATTGAGTAATTTTCGATCAATGGATTTCTGTAAAAGAAGACATGCTCCAACTTTATCTCCAGCATTGCTGGAAGTGGTGTCAATACCCGTTGCAGAATCTCGATCGGAGATTTTTCTTTTGACTAACATGTTGTAGACTGCAACTGCATATTGTATCAAATTTTTTTAAGTTGGTAGAACTAGAGATTATTCTGCAGAAGGCATTGTAAATATTATTTTAAAAACACTTCATGAATTTTAATTTAGTGAAGCTCATTCTAAAGGGCTTGGGACAGCAGAGCCTTCGAAGTGCTTTTTTTCTGATAGTGGTTTAAGTGCTTGTTAGAGGATAGTGGTTTAAAACTTTTTATTTGAATAATTTTTTTAAATTCATGTTGTAGAAGTTTAGATCTGGTGGGTGAGTCCTATAACGCGATACCTGAGGTCAATGACCAATTTTTTTCTGGCCAGATATTATATTTTTTAAAAAAAAATTTTCTTCACAAATTTATACAAATTTAAAATACTTCAATTAATTGAATTTAACGAATCTAACACAAAAAATTATTAATATTTTCATATACTTGTACCATTAAACCACATCTTGAGATCAATTTTCATTAAATATTAAGGCAAAAACTAAGGCAGAATGGGTGTCTCCAAAATTAAATAAAAAGCAGCAAAAAATGAACCAGGCACTAAACCTAATTTTTCTTGCGCCAAAATTTTCAAAATGCACCAAATCTGGTGGAAAAAGCACCAAGTTGGCAACAGTGTGTAAAAACTCTCTTTATCTCTTTGAAATTATCTCTTTCAATCTTATGTCCGCTTATAAAAAAACGCTATAAATGCGTGAAGTCTCTCAATTAAGTCTGGAACAAGGCAACAACAGCAACAACAACGACAACTCTGTATAGAGTATATCACACAGCAGCAGGCTCTACTCTTTCCAACTTCAATAGGCTTGAGTAGTTAAGCTGTGAACAATCTACTGTTTAAGTTTTATGTTATTTGAAACTTGTTCGGATAAATTTTTCGTAGTTATATGCCGTTGAAGCAGAGGTGTTTATTTAAGGTCAACCGTAACATCCGCTACAATAGCTTAAAATATCACTGATTTAGCGTTTATAAGGACTCTTTGAGTGAGAGCACGCCGAATTAGCGTGAAAAGTAGAAAGAATATGCATATTTTAGGACTCAAAATCACGCTGAAATTGCGTGAAAAATAGAAAAATAGAGAATATACAAGGCTCATTTATAAAGTTAGGTTGTGGCACTTGAGAGCGAGCTCGATCGAATTATCAGAATGGATGAACAGAAATCTGGAAAATGAAAGCATAGAACAAAGAAAAGCACAGTGACAGTTTAATCAAAGGCGGAAAAGAGTGCATTTCTCTCAAGTGCCACAACCTTTTAAATGAACCTTAGAGGAGCAAGATAGAGTACTATACATATTTTAGTTCTCTATGAGCGGAAACACGCTGAAATAGCATGAAAAGTAGAGAAAATATACATATTTTGGAAAAAACGCTGAGTTTTAGACAAAATTGAAAAAGCCGTTGCATAGCGTAATATTTTTACAAAATCGCCAATAAATGTCGTGAATTTTCACAACATTTATATGATTTTTCAATCAGTTTTTAGAGTGCAGCTTACAAGGATAGCAATTCTTTCAACTTTTTTGTTGAACCTACCAACGCTCAAAATGCCATTTCGTCTTTAACCCTAGGATATGCGACTTGGCTTTTTGAGGCCCATTTTGACTTTGAGAAGTCGTCAATTTTTTTCTTTGCTCTGAGTGCCGAAATTTTTTATGCGAACTACCGCTAATGTTTTTTTGACGTAACAAAAAATAATAACAAAAATTTGCACTACTCTCATAGAACAAACTAGTTTGTTTTTATAATAAGTTCGTAAGAGAACCTACTCCGTTAAATGTATGGGAAATGTCTGTAAGCTACTAAACAAAATATGTTAAAACACAATCGATCAAGTTCGATGACTTTATTACACTATATGTGTAAAGCTCTTGTGTGCATATGGTCACATTACATATATATTTTTTTTTTTGCAGGTAATATTTGAAATATCGGGAATAGGTGACGAAGTGTGGGAAGAGCTTGCGATTGTTCTTAATTATTTTAGGCTGCTGACAGGCCGGCAGAAGCTCACTGAGGACAGGTTTTTTGATACTAAAAAACTAAAAAAAATCTGTAAAACAAGCCTTATAAATTTCTGGATTGCAACGAAAATAAAGCAGGTGTCAGCACTATGGACCACATGCTCAGTTGCTTCTATTTTAAGAGTGGCAAAAACCTATAAACGGATAAACATCGTGAATTTCTTAAAATCTTGACATCCCAGTTTGTTACTTCTCACATGAAAAATAGGACAACGAATAGCAACGTTTAAATTTCAACTCAATGCTTTTGTCAATAATTATAAAATAAAAACTTTTTATAGATTCCTAATTCTACCTTTATTATAACAAACATAATTGCATTACCCTGAATTATATGGAATGGAAGGACTGTGAGTCGTACAATGCTCAGAACGGCAAAAAGAGGCGCAAAACATTCTTGTCGTGTAAAAAAAATGCAAAAAAATTCATATGCCTTGAACACGACTCCACGCACAAAACTTGTCAGTGTCATGGCAATGCTGCTATAATAAATTCTACTGTTATAAGTGCAGCAAAAGAGTTGAACGATCGTTACCTCATTTTTAGTTTTTGTAAATTTTTGTTTAAAAAAAATATAAATCAGTCAAAAGTTAGCTTGTGCCATAAAAAAATTTGCTTTTAAGGCATCCTAACCCCCCTCCACCCCCTTAAGAAACGCCCTAAAAATGGCACGCTACATCTGCGTCTAACAATGCTTCTACATAATAGAGGCTTGCGATTGAACATCTAGATGGACGAAAACCGTAAAGACAGCTGGCCATGAGCCACTTACCGCCTCCTAGGCAGTCGCACATCCTAGTGTTAAGCATTCCTGAATGTATTCTAATAGTTTCCGTTACGTTGTTTTGTTGTTTGTTTGCACAGTACCGTTATTTGTGAGCTGAGACGAAGGCTTCTCTCTCCGTTTACTGAATAATTTGGTTCTTAAATTTAAACTTTGGTTACTATCTTGGCTTCAATTTTCGAGGCAAACTGTATTTTTGTTTGTGACTAAATGATGTATATTCAGCTCATTTTGTGTAAGACTGCCAAAATTAAAAATGTTAATTTTACGAAAAAACCATTTTATACGGTTCAAACCGTATAATTTATAATAATTTATAACTTCGATATTAGATTTATTTAACTTAATTTTGTAACTGGTTAGACAATTATTTTATTAGAAATTGAATGCTATCGTATATTATAAAAAAATTCACAGAACAAGTATTTTTACCTTTTTTTTTTTTTGAGATGTCAACGTCAGTCCGGATCGGTTGAGCCTATTCCATATTCATTCAAATTTTATTTTGCAAGCTCTACGGAATGATGAATCCCAAAAACGCCCGGAAATCAAAAATAAGAGCAACTTTATTTTGGTCCATACATGCTTTAACACCCTACCAATTCTAGCAGCTTCACAATTCTAAGAATATATAAGCCAAGCAACAAATTTTTAAACTCTAACAGCAGGTTACAAATTATTAAACAAGATAACTATGCTAAAGATCTAAACCTTTCAAAGTTTAGCCAAGATACAAGGCAAAAAAAATAATAACAAAACCCATGAAAGATCAAATAAAGTCTCCGTTTTGCGAAAAAAAACCATAACGTCGATCATTAAAAATAACGCTAAGACGACGCCTAAGCAAAACCATGACAAAACCAAGGCTAAAATTCACTGGAAACTATTTATGTAGTCACTAAATATGTTCGAAACCTTTGCATATTAAAGTTAATATATTTTACACAACCACCAAAAAGTTCATAAATCAAAATTCATTGAGAAAAGTCAAGAAGAATTTTGAGATAATAAAAAGAATATATATATATATGCATTTTGTTTGTTTTTTTTTTGTTTTGTTTTTAGCTATAAAGTAATAAAAATATTTTTAGGACTAAGCTTACTTGTCGGCGCATAGAGTTGACCTGGCTTTGGCACTAAAAATGTGTTTTTGGTTTTTTTTTTGTGCCTTTCAAAACAAAACCTTGGCGCATCATATTCACAGTCAAACTGCATATTCACAGTGATCTTGGCTAATTTTACACAACACACACAAGCCAAAAAAAGATGGACCACAATGAAACCTTAATTTGCGGTTCTTTGCTCAGAGATATGCTGATATGTTGTCAGCACCAAGTGAGATTCTATAGACTATGATGCCACAGATATGCAAAACTCAGCCAAACATACAACATGATCTTTGAGATCATGAGACTTGTGGAGCGTGAGGAGCGTTTTTTTTTTTTGTACGATCGCTGCTTGTTCGCATAAAATTTTTATTTCCTTCAATTTAAAGAACCGCGAACAATTATCGATCTTCCTACCGTGCAACAAAAGCAACAATAAAATTCAACAGCCGATCGTAAAAGTTTTATAATCTTGCCAGCTTTGCTGATCAGCGGGATGAACGTCGTCGTCGTCTTCGTTATCATCATCATTGCCAATGTGTTGCTCATAAAATTGGTTTGTAGAGTCCATAAAGCGAGCGGTTAGACCCAAGGTACTGTTTTTGGTTTAGTTCATTTGAATGCGCACCAAATTGAAGCAGAAGATGCAGCGTTCAAAGTGTTCCCATGTCGATCAGATTTGCGTGCTCGGACAGCATAACATATTGATAAGGGGGTGCCTAGGTTAGCTTCAAATAAGCCGCGCTTTATTTTTATACACACTCACACACACACACAAACAGTTTCATGTGTTTTTATTATTATTCATGTTTTGTTTTTATTCGTTCGTCTTATCTAGGTTTGGTTCCAGAACAAGCGCTCAAAGGAGCGACGCATGAAGCAGATCACAAGCATGGGACGTCCGCCATTCTTTGGTGGCGCACGCAAAATGCGTGGCTTTCCTATGAATCTCTCGCCCGGTGGCCTGGATGATGGTCCACCGGGTTTTCCCTACTTCTCCGCCGATGGTAAATTTGAATTTGGTTATGGTGGACCACCGTTTCATCCGCATGATGGTCCATTCTTTCCGGGCCATCCGGGCGGTCCAATGCCCTTCAATACACCAGGTGAGATGATGGCAGAAAATTGGGTGAATTGAATTTAATTTTAAAAACTATTAAAACATTTTCCAACCACAGCGCTAAACAATGCAAACTAATGTTTTCCCGTTTTTCTTTTCTTTTTGCTCTCCTTTACAACCAGGTGGCCCCATGGATCACTCGGGGCCCATACCCATGGTCAATGAGTTCGGTCTAACGCCCGAATCGAATTTTCTCAGTCAAGCAGGTGGCCCGCCCATGAATATACAATCTGCCGTCGGTCCACCGCCACCGCCAGAACATCTGTTAGCGCAGCAGCAACAACAGCAGCAGCAGCAACTACAGCAGCAGCAGCAACAGCAACAAAATGGCCCACGTTCTGCATCTCCCGAATTCATGACATCCGCGAATTTCTCCGAACCACAAAATATGCAAAATGAAGGACTTGTTTGGTAATATACGAAACAATTGGCAAGCCGAATCCTGCTGCTGAAGTCACTGGCACATCAACAGCAACAACAACAACACTAAAAGGCGTTGCCACCTTGCTTGCCGGTGTACTACTCCTAAGGAGAAAGCAGAAGAAATCAAAAACATAACAAAAACAAAATGGCGTTTCATTATGGCTGCTAATTGTGGTATTATTATTATTATTATTATTATTACTATTATTATTGAGAAATGTATATTGTAAATTTTTTATGAAAAACAAAAATTAAAAAAACACACAATTATATTAAATAGGCTATACAGGGTATAACTGCTTGGTGCTTAACCTTAAACAAAGACTTTCCAAAAAGATTCTAAGAAAAAGGAGCTCGAGCACTCACGAATCGATTTTTTAAACTAGCTTTTCGTAAAATCAAGAATGGAAAATTCTATCTTACCATTATGTTTTATATATATACTTATCAAACTCTCACTCTGAACAAAATAGTGACTATCAAAGGTGCTGTCATAATAAAAAAAAAACACACATGAAAAATAATTATCAAATTAAATACATATTCCTTTATTTTTAAAGAAGATACAATATATTAAGACGAGCTATTGACATTCGATCAAAGTGCAAAATGTGATGTATATGGAAAAACATTTGCTATTACAAAAAAACCTAAAGACAGTTTTTAAAACCTAGATCCTTTAAAAAAATTGCTATGTAATTAGTTTTTTATTGAATTCTTCTGAAAAATAATCTATCAACCATTAAGACAATTTCACGAAAATCTACACGAGCTCAGATTTTTCACTTTTACGAAATTTGTATGTTTATCTATTTACTTTTTTTACATTTTACTGCTCATTTACTATTTACTTCAGAAATATAGGAATAGAAAAGCTGATTAAAGTTTTGAAAAAATTTTATTTGAAATTTTATTTGAAATTTTTTCAAAACTTTAATCAGCTTTTCTATTCCTTTTTAGTGACCATGTAAATTTAACCCAGCAGAAAAAAGAATTACTACCGACGAAGTTGTGGATATATTTTTGAAACGAAGCTGAAAGTACTTCTTCTCTTGTTTTCATAGGCTGAAAATTATAGCTATAGTACTTATCGAAAAAAAAACAAAATCAAACGAAAGTCCTTTCAATAGACAGAAACTAATCTCAAACTGAAAAGACATTTACAGATTTATGGAAACGAAAAATATTTTATTGGTTAAATGTGAAATATTAGATAAAATACGCTAATGTAGATTTTAGAAAAATCATACCAATGATTTTTTCTAAAAAATATTTTTTATCTGCAGTTCTGAATGTTTTCAAAAACGATAAACGATTGTAATTTATTAACCTTTTTTTTTATAAATTAAACACAAATCTTCTTCTTCGACACCGAAACTAACTTATCTTCACAAGCAGTGTTGGATTAAGTTATTACAAAATTCAGAAAAAAAAATTTTGGACTAAAACTGCAATTAAAATAAAACAAAATTCTGTTTCTATTTCAATTCGTAAATTTTAAAATCATAGTAAATTTTTATGATATATTGTACATACATTAAAATGGGTCGGCCTCCATACAAACAAAATAGTTTAAAAAAAAACCAGGGCTGCGGAGTCGGACCAAAAAATTTCGACTCCAACTCCGACTCCTCAAAATATCGAAGCTCCGACTCCGACTAAATTATTTAAAAAAAAATTTATTTTAATTTATAATAACATTTTTTAATAATTTTTAATAACACTGACACGAGTAATGTGTAATTGTAAATGGTCAAAAACTGCTGACTTTACAGACTTTTTTTGCCATTTTCTTAACTGTTAATACAATACAGTGTTTAAATTCCAAGCTGACATTTCAGTCATGATAGATTTAGTGTTTAGTTTTAAATGCGTAGTCGATAATTTCACAGGGTGAACCAAATTAACAAATTACTGATTTTATACTGTTTTAAACAAAATTTACAAAATTATACGAAATATTATTTATTTTCATGATTGTTTTGCCGGAGTCGGAGTCGATGCATTTTTCTCTACATCGACTCCTTGTGGATGACTGAATCGACTCCTACACACTGGAAAAAACGACCTCATATTCCAAAACTTACCTCGATAGGATTTCTAAGACCAAAAGAATTCTTTTGAACTCCGGAAAAACAGAGGTAATGGCTTTTTCATAACTTTCTTTTCATAACTTTTGTCATGGAAAAGCGCTTAAAAAGGGCTTAAGAAGTACTACATTTCCTGTATCCTGATTTCCTGAGACATGATTTATTTAAGGTCGAATATGTTAGAATTATACCACTGTTTTTCTCGTTGCCCAAAAAATTTTGACTTATCTTCAAATCCTTTCGAGGTATGCTTTGATATAGTGGGTGGTTTTTCAAAAATTTTTCGACCCACTCTAATTTACATACAAAAATTGTTCCTAATTTCTGGTGATTGTTCTCGAAAATTGTGCAGTTCCATCATTTCTCATATGGAACGTGACAAATTAATATAATTAATATGTTTTTAATTCTTGTTTTCTCAATATTGATTTAAAAAAAATTACTTTTACCGACAGACACAATTACGGAAACTTTTGAAAAGAACAAAAAAATAGTAGGATTTTTAAATTTTACTTATAACCAGGGACCAAAAATAACACTCGTTTTGAAAATTTAAAAAAAAATCATTATGTATAAATTACTGTACAAAAGTGGGGAGAGTTGGGAGTTTTGAAGCATGGGAAGTTGTGAAGCACGGCGATAGATATTACTTAGCAGTGGTTTTAATCGCTCCTACCTACTGTCAACATTTTTTCAACTAATATCTATTTTTTTGTACTAGCACTCGTCCCGATAGCACACTTCTTTCGTATCCCTCCAGACCAGTGTGTTCAACATTTTGTTCGAAAATTTTTTTGAGCATTCGTGTTTGTGTCATTTTCATAAACATTTTCAAGCGAATCGAAAAGGTGAGTACACACAAAATAATCAGCGCAATGATTCGGCTTTCGACGTTCAAAAGGATATATGCAAAAACATTTGATGTGTTACCGACGCGCTGGGAATTTTAAAATAGTAGCGAATGGGGAAAAATCAAGCACATCAAGTTGGAAGATGTGAAGCACTCCAAATATGACAGATGTCAACCTGACTCGTATTTTACATGCGTATTACTCATTATTTGTAAAAAATTTAAATGTTTAGTGCAATTTCAAGGATTTTTTTCAATATCTTAATATATAAGAGGTAAGCACGCTGCTCCGTGCCCAATATCTCTCAAACTGTTCAGCCTGAAAGTATGCACATCTTAATACATAAAAGGCAAGCATGCTGCACATCCGTACACAGTATTTCTCAAATTGTAATTATATTTTGACAGTAAAGCACCTTTCAAAGACATAATTTTCTCAAAACTATTCAGCCTGAAAGTATGCACAGAAAATATATTTAATTCTTATCAGTGTCAATATTGGGTTTTCACAATGGTACGTTTTTGATGTAACTACCTCTTCTCTTATCCTTTTATGAAAAATTTTAAACGAATTTAATGAAACTCTTTTGATTCGGTTTAAGTCGATTGTACCAAAAAATATAGTTGTATTAGCCGCGAAACGACACCTGAGTTGATACGTATATGATGGTTGCAAGGCCAGTTTGTTAAGTTGTATATGAATATGATTATTACCAAACTCGACTTATGCACTTTTAAACTTGAACTAATTTTACAACACTGCTTCAATATGTAAAGTGTGATTTAAAGTGTTACATTTGTATTTTTCAAAAATCAATTGAACAAAAAATTAAGCTTTTAAAAGAGAAAAAAGTGCTTTCGGCAAATGGCTCCAAGAAGAAAGGGTGCGGAAGACTTGTCGTAGGATAGGCTTTTACACTATTATATTATTATTTTTCTATGTTTTCTCTTAAGAAAGATATAGTTTTGAACTTGCGAAATTGACAAATATTAAAAATATAAGATAATTATGAAATCTTTTATGAAACTTTGAAAACTATGCGAAAACTACGAAAAAAACTATGAAATTTATGAAAACTATGAGTAAACATCAAAGTTTAATTTTTTCCATTTTCTTAACTCTAATACATAGGAATCATAATAATTAATCATTTTCTCTGATCCCAATAAAGAATTTCTACCAAAAAATTCAATTTTCTGCGATTTTTAGTCGTGCTTCACAGCTTCCCACGATTTTTGAATACTCCAAAAACCAGTTTTTTGGGCTAACAGGAAAAAATTCGATGATTTTGGATTTTATGCATATCTCTCAACCAGAAAATATATTTTAAAATTCTCTAGAGATTCGATTCAAAAAAAAAAGGTGAAAAAAAATTTTTTTGTGGCTGTGTTGGCTTGGCCTCCAAACAAAGCGTACTTCAAAACTCCCCACTACTAAATATACTAATAAACATAGTTCTGCACTATTAAAAAATATAAGGATTTATTAAATAGAAGTTTTATGGTTTTGCTCAAAAAATTAAACTCATTTCTTAGATTTATTTTGTCCCTCATAAATAGCAGTTATTTTTTAAGTTTTATTTTTTCCCTCTCGAAATAAAACTTATTTTTTAGTTGCAATAACGGTTATTTTTTAAGTTTCATTCTTTTCCTCACGAAATTAAACTTATTTTTGAGTGTTATTTTTCCTTGCAAATAACAGTTATTTTTTCAGTTTCATTGTTTTCCTCACGAAATTAAACTTTTTTTTTAGTTTTATTTTTTCCTTGCACATAACAGTTATTTTATAAGTATTTTTTTTCCTCACGAAATAAAATATATTTCCTCACGAAATAAAATACACCTAATCCTGTTTTTGCACGGTCTTTTTTTACACGATTTTGAAATTACACGGTCGACAGAAATAAACTTATCCTGTTTTTACACGTTATTTTCACGTTTTGATTTTTTTTTTACACGATATTTTCTGGAACGTATGTACCGTGCAAAAACAGGATTAGGTGTATATTGATTTTCATTTATTTTCTTACAAACAATAGTTATTTTTGAAGTTTTATTTATTTCCTCTCAAAATAAAACTTTTTTTTATTTAGTTTTTCCCTTTCAAATAACTGTTATTTTTTGTATTAATTTTTTCATATAAAAATTATAACAAATTTTTAAGTTTTACTCTTTTCCTCATATATAACAGTTATTTTAAAGCTTTATTTTTTATTTTTATAAAACAGTGAAATGTCATAAATATCTAATTTTATATATAAACCGTAAAATAACAATTAAAAATAATTTGCTGAACTAAGAAAAAGTAGTTTAAATTACAAGTGATATTCACACTAAAATATAATATTAACTATAATAAATAACTGTTATTTATGAGGGAAAAATAAAACTAAAAAACAAGTATCAAAAATGAGTTTCGAAATAATTTTGAGAGGAAAAAAATTAAACTTAGAAAATAACTGTTATTTCTAAAGGAAAACATAAAACTCATAAATAGTTTTTTTTTAGAATTTCTTAACTCACAAAATAACCCAGCATAATAATACTTATTTATGAGAAAAAAATAAAACTAAAGAATAAGCTTTATTTTTTGAGCAAAAATAAATAAAACTTAAAAATAAACTGTTTTATAACTCTTATTTAAGGATTTTTTTTTAATAAAGTTTATAAAAACTTTTTTAAACATTTTCGGTCCCTCCTTGTAACTTATCTAGTAACAAATCATTCACTTGTGTATTTTATTTAAAAAGTTCACATTGTTTTAATCGTAAAAAACTGAAAAAGACAAATTTTTAGAGAAAAATTAGAAGTTGGTCCAACTTCTCAAAATACTGACTAAACCGGGTTTATCTGGCAATATGGCAACACTGCTCATGAGAGAATATTTAAACTGTTCCAAATCACACTAGAAAAATGATAGAATTAAATGGTGGCCTTCAAAATTTTTTAATTCTACAAACTATTTGAAACGAGTTTATGTGATGCGAATTTATCTTCACGAGAAACAAGAAAGAAACAGCTTTCATATTTAGTTCGGTAAAAATAGTAGTATCTTGAGTTTGCTTTGAATTGCCAATCGTTATTTTGAGAAATCGGTTGCTTTAGAGCCCGACAGAGCCAAAGCGGATGTCGGATGGCGAGCCTCTCTCGGCGAAATCCGCTGAGAACATGTCCAGAATTGGAGCGGTGGCGGTTGTCGGATCATGGTTGCATTTTATTTGGGAATGATACAAATTATTTTATATTTTGCTTTAAAGGTGTTCACACGTCTGTCAAATGATTGAAGTGTATCGCGATTTTTTACTCTCTTTTACTCACTCTAAAATTTTTGATTAATTTCTGCTCACACATGATTTTTTGATTGAAGTACCGATGCAGGCATTTGTTACTCTTCTGCCTACTTTTCTGTCTACTTTTCTTTTGCCTACTTTTCTGTCTATTCTTCCTTTTTTCTCTTCAAAAAACTGGTTTTGTGTTCAAATAAGTACTTTTTTAGAAATAATTTGCTACTAAACAACAACAAGTAAAAAAATGCAACCCTTTGACTGATTGATGCAGGTCTGGAGCTCAATCAAAATTTTGAATGATTCGATGTAGAGTTTGAAGTTAATATTCGCTCTCGCAGAGAGTTCATTTTTTTAACATAGGAAAGCAACAACAAATTTTGATTAATTTAATCATTTTACCCAATCTTTAGCAAAAATATGGCAACACTTAAGTCACTCAGAGAGAGATCCGCCACCCGTCAGAGAGAAATTAGAATAGATTCTATTCTAGCGTTTTCCCGTCGCGCATTTCTACGGCGTTTTTATTTTTGGCGGCTGCATATATTTTCATGTATTTTGTTGAACGGCGAATCCGACAACCGACATCCGCTTTGGTTCTGTTCGGGCTCTTAACTCTAAAGTACGTAGCTCTAGAAGAAGCAAGATGAGAACTTGTTATAAATCAGCTTCGCGAGAAAGCGAGAAAGAAGTAGTTACGTAACCGAGAGAAGAAGCGAGAAGAAGCGAGAAGAAGTAGTGAAAATCAAAATACTTCTCTATTTTCTGGTGGGTTCTTTAAAACAAAAATTTTGCTTTCCACAAAACTTGTAATTCACGTTAGAGTTTGATAAAAATATTATATATTTTTAATAAGTTTTGAATAGATTTTTAATAAATCGAATAAGTTTTAAATAGATTTTGAATAATTTTTTCTTTTGTAAGTTAATTTTTTCTTAAATATTATTATTTTTGGACCTCATTGAAAGATGTTGGGATGCAATTAAACGGGAGCAGGTCTCCCAAATAATGGCATTTTTTATTTTATGTAATAGAAGTATTGTTTGAAGTAAAGGCTGGAGAGTAGGGCGTAATGATAAAAACCGATTAGCGATAAATCTTGCGAATGGATAAAATAAAATTTTGGATATTTTTGTTCAAAGTATCTTTTCTATTCAAGGATATTTTTGTTCAACGTATCGTAAACTCTTGACGAACTTTTTCGTAGAACTTAATTTAAAATATTAAAACCAATGATTCCAGGATATCGATTATTTTATTTTATTTGAGATTATTATATTTTTCTAGTTTAAATTAATATTATGTTCAAGTTAACGCTGAATAATAAAACAAAATGATTCTGGTATTCAAAAATGTTCTAGGAAGTTTCGTTAAATTTTTTCGATTTGATTTAAATGGCACTCATGCGTCACTGTAAACTTTCATATATAATAAAATTCTGTAAACCCAATAAGATCGCCATGCCCATACTCTTTTAACTAGTTTTTTTTTTAGAATTTAACGTAAAATACAGAAATAAATAAACCATAAAATTAAAAATCGACTTAAAAAATGTTCTGAAAACTCAGATCAAAAAATTTGATGATTGAATCAAAAACCACTCATGAAATTTCATCTGTTTAGTTAATTTTTCTGTTATCTTTCAGCAGAAAAGATTCGTCTTAAAATATTCGTCAGAAAACACGTTTTTAACTCTCTACACAATCAATCTTTTTTCAGATCTTATACAAAGTTGTAGGTCCTAGAAGCTGAAATTTCACTCAATAAACTAGAATTTACTTTTGGTTAAGAAATGTTGATTCATTCTTTAAGTTCTTTTGTGGTTCGAAAAAATTTTAATATTCTTGAAATTAATTGTTTCTGAATCAAACGTAATGCTTCAGTTTATCAAAAAACAAACTCACGTAACATCTTTGCAGCCCACCATTAAATTTAATATTGCTTATTTTATTTCTTTATACAATATTAAAATTATTAGATCTTAATCAGCTTCCAAGCAGCAACATCCTGTATACACCTAAGCATAGCAAAAATTGTAAATTAAAAAAGCTAAATTTATATGCAAATCACATTTATTTAATTTATTCAAATGCATTTTATCCAAATTAAGCATTTTTATGACATAAAAAAAAATTTGTTGTATGTACAAAATGTACATATTTTGGTATTAAAAAATTAAAAATATTTATATAAATGTAGTATAATTAAAAAAACAACACACACACACACAACGTATTAACTAATTTTAATGTCGGCTTTTGTGCTAAATATGCCAAGTTTTTTTATTGTAAATTAGCTATTTTTAAATAATTTTTACTAAATAAAACTTCTATTTATGTTGTCAAACAACGTCTTTATTATTTAATGCCTAACTGTAAGAATGTTTTTGTTCTTATTTAAATGTAATTAATTAATCACAAAGAAAGTATATTAAAAGTAACTGCAGAATATATATATATATATAAATAAAAACATAAATATAAAAAATTATTTTTCAAATGTATAAAATATTTAGTGTTAGCCTAATGCGTAAGTTAAAACAAAAAAAAATAGATACTATATATACATCTTATATTATTTATCAGCAAAAATGTAAGATAGTTGGACAAAAACAAAATAATTATTAATATTGTTAACTTGCAAATAAAGAAAAATGCATCATTAGATGTATTTTTACGTAAAAAACAAATAATGCAAACAAACCTTTGATATGTATAAAATGCAAAACCATATTTTTTAAAAAAACACACAACAAATCATTCAATATGCTTTATTTGCCTAATATCACAACCCATGTTTCTATTGATGTTTCATTTTGCTTTCATATTGTATGTCTGTATTTTCCATTAAAACACTATATCAAATCAAAGTCTGAATTTGAACAGAAGTAAGCTCAACTCTATAACAACAAAAACAACAACAGCCACAACAAACATTCTTCACACCGATGCGTTTGCGAATTGATGTATTATAGAAAAAAAAAATAAAGCATTGTCTATTTAAAACTTAACAACCACAGCTAAAATTCAACTGGAAATATTTAAAAAAAAAATTTTAAAAATAAAACAAATCTAATACAAATATTTAAGAAATAAACAAAGATATTAAATTATACATTGGTCGTTTTAATCAAAGCAGTATTTATATTTCAGCGTCAAACGGTGATTCCTACACTGAAAAAATGTTTTAAAATTTTAGGAATTCTTTTTTATTTTAAATAAAACCCACAACAGATTTTGAAGGAAATGTGGAACAGATGTGGAAAACTTGTAATTATTATATATTACTGGATATTTTATATGAGAGTCAAGTAACTGATGTGAACTACAAAAATAGCAAAACGGTCTGCTTTCACTATGTTTCAATATATTGAGAAAAAAAGAGCGCTCTTCTCTTGCTACGTTTTCTCATTTACTATAGCGAAAGCGAAGCGCTTACATCTGATGACATAACAATGTTAAAAAATGGACTTCCACAAGGAAAATGAAGCGCTCTACCGCTTTGTAGGAGCGTTTTCCTATTGTCTTGATATGGCACTCACAGACTGACGATAAAAAAATGCCTGGAAGGAGAAATACTATTCTCAAGTTATTCTCACTGAAAGCTACGAAAGTTAAAGAATTGAAGAAACACTAACGTACAACTCAAACAGCTTAGTAAGTTTTTTTAAAAGATTTTAATCGAAAATCTAAACGATGTATAAATATTTTAGTGTTGCTATCAGTAATGGATGTAGAAACTGCTCTTTGAGGGAAGGGTGCTATAATATCAGAATTAAATTCACCGGATATGTATGCTGTAGTAAATTCAACATGGATATTGGGTGCAGTTTCCTTGTTCAGTTGGATATTCATTATTCAACCAGAGTGCATAGAGCCCGTATTTTTGAGAATATTGCTACAGTAGCAGAGAGTGTTCTTGAAAACCGTGGACAATCAACTCGTCGCCATTCCCGAATTTTGTCGAAATTTGAAAATTGGACCCACAGAATGAACCAATTAGGAGCTAGTCATGGGCAGCATTTGAACGAAATAATTTTTAAACATTGACTTGTAGGAACGGCACTATCATTCCAAATAAAGATTTGCATCAATACATTGATATTTACGTATTTTATTTAGAAAACCAAGTAGAAAGCTCTTATTGGTTCAACCTCTAGTAATAAGAATCTATTTATTAAATTTATGTAATGATAACATAAGATTCATTAAAAGATATGTTATGATAACATAAGATTCATTAAAATATATTTTATTTTAACATAAGATTCATTAAACAACAACAAAGCAAAATATCAAATCATAATTAGTCAGAAAATTAAGAGCCCAATCAATTAACAGTAAGCGTGACAACTCTTTACAGTTTTGATTCAAGACTGAACCATTTAAAAATTTCACTTGCATTTAATAAAAAATTTAAAAATCAAAAAACTGAGCAACAAAAAACTAACACAACTGATTTCTCTGTGAAATCTTTTTCTCAAGAAGCTTTAAGCTCTCTAACACTGACGCAAAAATGTCTAAGGTGTAGAATGAGGACCACTGTGTTTAACTCAAATCTTTGGTGTTAATGCATTGTGTCGATTTGACACTAAAAGTCTTTTACGTTATAAAAAATCAAATGCGTTTGAAGGTAAATGAACAAGTAAAATCTAAAATATTAATACAATATGTACATACCTTATGAAAAGCAATATATTACAAAGCGTAATATAAGCTAGGGGAGAGTATTACTAGTTGTCACATAATTTGAATGAACCGCTGTAGCTCCTACAAATCAAGCAATAATGACACTGTTAGACTTTCGAACATAAATTCAATATTTTATTCTTCATTTCTGATATTAATAACGTACATAATTTAAAATTAAAAATAAAAATATTCTTCATAAAAAATTTAACTTCTCTGAGGGCCATTTTGTTCACAAAGGGCATAAATATGATTTAATTCGGGGATAACTATCTCTAGTTTAATTTTATACCAAGCGTATAAGTCGGGAGATAAAAAAGTGGTTTTGTTCACATTTTATCCCGGCTTTATGCTTAGAGCATAAATTCGCTCTCAGTTTATATCGATTTCCATTGGAATGTTAGAGTGTTGCTCATTAATTAAAAAATGAGTGGGGATTTTTGGTTTATTTTTGCGAATTTGGGGGCTGGAGTGAACACTAGGTAAAAATGGATCGCTGATTTTGCATCTGATGTCAGAATTTCAAAATTCTAAAATTTTTCTACACAGGGCTGCCAACTAAACATTTTACTAAGAATATTAAACATAAAAAAACAGTATCGGGGGTTACTTCTTTCGAATCTGGTGTCAGAATTTTAAAATTCAAGATAGCGGATAGAGTTGCCACCTCATTTCTTGTTTATTTATGCGAATTCAACTCTGTTAGAAACACTAGGTAAAATTGGGTCGTTGATTCTGAATCCGTTGTCAGAATTTCAAAACTCGAAAATTTTTCTACACAAAGGGTTGCTGAAAATGGTTTATTTTAAGAATTTTAAACATAAGGAAAGAGTATTGGGGGTCGCTGATTTCGAATCTGAAGTCAGAAATTTAAAATTCAAGATAGGGTTGCCACCTTAATTTTTTGTATTTTTATGAATTCGGGGCTGGCAAAAAAAAAATGGTACACAAAAAATGGGTCGCTGAATCCGAATCCGTGGCCAGAATTTCAATATGATAAAGTTTTGAAATAATAGGGTTGCCACCTAATAATATGTATTTTTAAGAATCTTAAATATTATTTAACAGTGTTAGAAAGTCACTGATTTCGAATTTGAGGTCAGAATTTTAAAATTCAAAATTGAGAATAGGGTTGCCACCTTATTTTTTTGTATTATTATGAATTTGGGGCTGGCAAGAAAATGGTAAGAAACTTTAGGACCTCTACAGGACTTAATCCAAAATATATATCGGATGCCCTCTGCAAGTATTTTGACAGTTGTTGTTCGTGCTCCCTTGTAAAAATTTGTTTTCGTGTTTTCACATATCCAACAGATAAGTTATCATACTCACTGTTTTTATTTTTTTTTTTTGCAATATCGAGTAAGAGTTCGATAGTTTATATCATACATTTTCGCTACGTTTCGGATTGAAGCTCCTGGCCCTACTGCATTTACAGCTTGCATTATGACTTCTAAAGATGTCCGACCACGGTTTGTAAGTCGTTTCGATTTCTTGGCATGTTTCCTTTAAAAAAAATTAAATATAACAAACCTTAAGAATGCTTTCATGAAAATATATGTTAGGTGGGGTAAGTTGTCACAGTGACAATATGCCCCGCCAGCGCTGAGACAACATGTACAATAAGGAAAAAATTTTGAAAAAAACGATATCAATTTTATTGGAAATTTATTAAAACTTGAACATTACTCACTTCTCTTTGTCTCAACACAAATACCAAAAAACTATAAAAATACACAAGTCCAACTAAATTTCTTAAATCACTTATAGTTTTTGCAAAAGAAAACTAACGGCACTTGATTTTTCTTGGGATGGTAGAAATTGCAATAGCTTAGAGATGGTATTGATATCCAACTCGATAACGTGTTATATTAGAAAATATCTAGCTGTGTGACAACTAGTACTTGAGATAACGGGGACGACTCTCCCCTAATCTGTTTTTAATACATTTTAATGAACTCGTATGTATTCTGTTCTATATGATTACTGTTCTGAATATAAACTGTTATATCCAATAAACCTCCTATGTATGGAATATTTAAATTTTTGGTTTGTTCTGTATTTTGCTCTAAAAAATATGGTCACCGTATTTAAACGCTATGGAGCTAACTCAGGCAACGATAAGGCATCATCGGGAAACACATACATCAGCGTCAGAAACATACAGAAAAATAATACGGGGTGCCTTTTATATTTCGGGATTTGGCAACCCTGGTGTTGCAATCTGCCAACTGAAAGCTCTATCGCAAAGTTTGACATTTGTTGGCTTATACGTACTCAGAACGATTTGACATACGAGCGCTATTTGTGTTATTTATAGTAACTTAAAAGATTCCTCTCGGTCCAAAAATGGAATTAAATCGTGAACATTTTCGTGCGATTATTTTTTACAACTTTCGACGTGGATTAACACAGCAACAGTGCATGGATGAACTTAATTCAATTTTTGGTGATGAAGCTCCATCAAGGACCAGTGTTTATCGATGGTATGGTGAATTCAATCGTGGTCGTAGTTCACTCCAAGACGAATTTCGTGAAGGTCGTCCGAAATCAGCTGTTGTTCCGAAAACCATTGATGCTGTGCGCGAACTGATATTGGAAGATCGTCATGTTACCTATCGTGAGATTGAGGCAACCTTAGGCATAAGTGGGACCAGCATACATTCAATATTGCATAAACATTTGATTGTCAAAAAAATTTGTTCGCGTTGGATCCCACACAATTTGTCAATCGCTCAAAAAAAGGCTCGTGTCGATTGGTCGAAGGAAATGCTCAAAAAATACGATCGCGGTGCTTCGAAACACGTCTATGACATCGTGAAAGGTGATGAATAGTGGATTTACGCGTATGAGCCCGAAAGTAAACAGCAGTCGACTGTATGGGTGTTTCAAGATGAGCCAAATCCAACAAAAGTTGTTCGCGCACGAAGCACTTCCAAGCAAATGGTCGCCTGTTTTTTCGGAAAATACGGACATGTCGCAACCGTACCACTAGAACAAAGCAGAACAGTCAACTCTGAGTGGTACACAACCATTTGTTTGCCAGTTATCTTCCAAGAAATCAGGAAAACCAACCGCCGAAGACGGATCACTCTTCACCACGACAATGCGAGCTCTCACACATCGGCTCAAACAACTGCATTTTTGAGCACCCAAAACATCGATTTGATGGGTCATCCGCCGTATAGTCCTGACTTGGCACCGAATGACTTCTTTTTATTCCCAACCGTGAAGAATAAACTGCGTGGACAACGATTTTCGACGCCCGAAGAAGCGGTTGCGGCATTCAGAATACATGTTTTGGAGATACCTCAATCAGAGTGGCAAAAGTGCTTCGACAATTTGTTCAAACGCATGCAAAAGTGTATAGATCTTCATGGAGAATATTTTGAAAAACAATAAAGTGATTTTCGATGATTAATATTTGTTTTTGTTCTCTAATCCCGAAATATAAAAGGCACCCTTCGTAAGTACAACTAAAAAAACTATTATTTTATCTAGTGCTTTTCAATCAGTTTTTAGAGTGTCTAATAAGAGGACCCTTACAGAAATAAATATATAGATGCCAGACATTATCACCATTTCATGATCAAGTCACTTGAAATTTTTTAATAGTGGTAATGTAAAAACAGTATTGTTTCCACTTACTCTAGCTATTGCCATGATGGCATTTTTTAAAAAAATTTTAAATCACCTTTTTTGGCGCAATTTCCTTTTTCGTTTAGGGTAATTTTTCATTTAAAAACTTTTTTGGGCAATTTTTAATTTTTAAGATTTGTGGTTTTGGCTAGCGTGACGAAAACCGAAAGTTTCAGTTCATTGTATTTTAATTTTTATAAGCATTTATTTTACTTAAACAAAAACTTAAAAACTCTTAGCATTGCATATCAAAAATTTATATTTTTTTTAGTTTGACGTTGTTTTATTTTTATCCCTGAAACCAGGGATAAAAAAACTGCTTTTGCTGAAATATTTTAACAGTTATGTCTCTGCCTAAAACCCCAACCATATTCAACCTGTTCCCAGTAAGCAATCATTACTTACATAAACACAAATCTATAGCTTTAATGTGCCGCTCAATAGCTCTAGATGGTAAATTATTTATTATAGACAGCGTGTCGTTTTCGATATCCTTGCACATTAAATATTTTCTAGAACAATCAAGGGCAGAAAACGATTGAACACATGTTTGATTTTCTCACTCCAATTAATATCCTTACACAATATAACATGTATGTATGTATGTATCCTTACATGCTGACATGAAAATACTCTTGTCTGATGCGTCGCCACGTGAAATAATAATCATAATTTTCCCGAACTTGAACCGATGATAGTGAGCAGCATGTTGAGCACAAAAGTTAATGTGTCTTCATGGGGCAGGCAGCAGATGTGATTTTCACACCTTCAACAACAAAGGTGAAGCATTGCCGGATACCAAAAACCGATACAATAGCGTTACGTGCCGAATGTCCATTCATCCATCCATGCTGGACAACTAACCAGCTTCACAGGCAACTGCCTGTTAGTCGGACAGCAGCCAGCCAGCCATTGAAGATCAAGTGTTGCTTTGATGTGAATGTGGACAATGGAACTAGTTTGCGTGCGCTTTTCAAAAGGTTGGTTGCTCCGACACCCAAAAACTAATGCCAACTGCTTCTGCTTTTGCTGGCTGATCCTGGTCTGATGGTGTGCACTGGCTAACCGTTGGATACGTTGTTAAACTAACTTGCAGTTTCGTTGCGGCTTTAATAACAAGAGCAATAAAAACAACAATAACAACTATAATAGCAGAAGTAACAACATACATGCGATATAAACGCACATTAAATGTCAGTCGTTCGTCAATACGTATCTGATGCACATTCAAAGGCACAGATATGGCCTGAATGCAACACAAATACATTCAGCGTGCTCACATTCGCAAGCGGATTTATGCCGATACGCTGTCTAGCTGCCTAGCTGATAATGTTGCTGATGCATGCATTCACGCATCTCTCTCTATCTCTCTCTCTCTCTCTCTTCCCCATCCCCCAGCTTCTCCCCCGCATGCTGCATTGACGTTGACAGCCTGATGCATGGCACGATGTCTGTATTTGTATTCGAAAGCTATGCCCATAGATACGGTTACAGACAAAACCCTTGCTTGCCCTCACGTCAAGGCTGTAGAAGGACAACGCACAATGACCATCATCATCAACAACGACATCGATGTCGAAATCAACATCTGTGCCTTCACATATTGATAGTTTTGTTTTTGCTGTTGTTGTTGTTATTGTAGTAGTTGTTGCAGTTGCAGTCACGCCAATAATATTGTTGCTGCTGCTGTTGCTCTTCTTTATAGTCCTGTTGTTATCTGTTGGCACTCATGTAGTTGCTGTTTCTGTTGTTGTTTCTGTCGTTGTAAATTCTGCAGGCTCTTCGCCCATTGTTCCTATTATTGTTGTTTTTGTTACTGTTTTAATAGTAGGTGGTTGTTCGTTCTATTTGTTGGTCCATAATTCGTGCTGTCGAACACGAATATCCAGCTTCATCATATTAACTGCTCTGCTCTTCTCTACCTCAACTGTTGACAGTGAAGAAGCACTCTGCCTCTGCTTGTCCTTCGTGTCGAGCCGTGCCAAGACTGATGATAATGATGATCCCATGTGTCCACATTTGTGATTGATATATGTGCGTTCTACGCCTGCAACACTAGTAGTAGTCGACGTCGTCGTCAGTCTGTCTGTCGATGCGAGCAACTCCTAACTCAACCTGGCTCCCCTCCAATGCTAGCTGTCATTAAATTTAATGTTTCCATTCGTACGTTTGCGTTGAATTCGACGCATTCGACTGACGACCACTATGAGGACTTACTTTGGATAAAAAAAAATCAAGTGTCCAACAGAGCGATCAATGGTTGCAACAAGGCCAACATTGATGCTGAAATGCACAGCATTTTAATAGCGAGGATTTAAAAACAATGTGGTGGCAAGTCCAGCGGTGCTGCTGCGAAAACGTAAGGATTTCAAAATAAGGAGCGAAAATGATTCGTTGGCGCTATGAAAAAGTTCCATTTCGGTATAGTTAACATAATTAACATCATCTATCAATGGTTAAAATCATGCTGAATATATTCCCTAAGGAGTTAAAATAATATATTTGCCAATAAAAAAATTAAAAACTAACCATAAGCGCATTATTTCAGCTCTCAAAACACAGAGCCAATAAAAACTGCCACATAAAAGACATAAGATCACTTAATTGAGCTATTCTGTTAGGATTTCTTATTAACCTTTTAAACTACGTACGTTTGGGTTGGAACGTAAATAATTTTCTTTAAGTTTTTACATCGCACATTGGTTCCAAATATGAAAAAGAGCCAAAAACTAATTTTTACAGATGTTTAAAACAATATTTCTTGAAATACCTATTCGTCTTCTTTTCTTTTAACGTCTCGTGAGGCATAGAGCGATGACAAATTTTTTCCACTTCCTTCTATCCGCTGCAAGAAACTTAAGCTGAAGCCACGATTTGTTAATTTAAGCAACTTCTGCCATAGTTGATGTCTTCCATGTACGAGATGGCTTTCTGAGTGTATGCCCTGAGTGTATTTATTTAGTTATTTATTAAGTCTATGAGCAATGTTCTTACAGACTAGACGTACAATTTAACTTAAAAATAAATAAAAATATTTACATAACTCAAAGAAATAGAAAATTGCAAAATATTTGATAAAAAGTTTTTCAAATTCTCTTTTGACATGGTGAGATCGATAGAAAACTTAAGAGGCAATTCATTGAATAACGATAACGCTCTAGTTATTGGTTGATTACATGGTAGAAGAATAGAGGTAGTCTCGTGGCTAATCGTGGTCTCTTTCACAATACTACCAGGATTGTCAAAATCAGCTGTTTGCGAAAGAAAACAAAGATAATAGAAAAAAATTAAATTACTCCAATTGGATATTTTTGTTTTATATTTAAAAACTTGAATAAAAGTGAATTACTTATTTTATTTAAATTAATTAATTATTATTTATTTTAATTAATTATTAATTATTTATTTAAGTGCGTTCCATTTCCGTGTTGTGCCAAAAAAATTTTAAAAAAGATGCTCGTGTTTGCTATAGACACTTGTATATTCGGGGTAAGTCCCCATGTTTTACCTATAGCTTTTTTACAGGCATATAAAGCAACATTGCCTTTCCTAGTTCGCCAGCTTACGAACTTTCTTACGAAGTTTTGCTCAGTGCCATCAAGACGCGGAAGAATTATACGCGGAATTTTGTATTTCCTCGTAAAAAGTGCCAGTAGCTCGGTTTTGTAACTTTTTTCACTGTAGTTCCCACCAGATTTTCTCACTTTGGCGTCATTTTGATGTCATTCTCACTTGCACTATCTCTGTAATAAAATGAGAAAAATCGATGATTCGTCTCGTTTGTCTCAATTCTACTTTCAAAGGAACTCGAAAGACGAAGTGTTTCTGTAAACTATTATATGCGACTCGAATCGATTGCAGTTCTCACTATGTTCTAACTTTTGTGTCTTATCAGTTACAGAAACAATAGTTTTCGCAAAAGTGAGTATTTTGGAATGAAACACTGTGACGTCAGGAAAAATTACTATTTGTCGCAATAGTTACAGAACCGAGCTACAGTTCAGGTTTTTTGGGGACTTACCCCAAGGCCCACATCTTTTAACCCAACTATTGAGATCGGAGAGCGCTGACCCAAGCTGCTCCGAGAGAGTGTTAGAAAGCTGTCCCTGTGCAGCAATAGCTACGTCAGGCGCATAGACAATGACCTTGCAGCCCACCTTTTTTCAGCAGGTTGTTTATCAGTGCACAGAGTATCTCATCCACCCGACGCTTCATGAGTGCGCTAATGATTGCCCCCGGAAGAACATTGTTAAAGGCACCTTCGATATTTAGAAAAGCTATCATTTTGTATTCCTTATGAAGAAAGAAATTTTCTGTATTAACCTACCTTTCCTGTAAGCATGTTATGAAGCTGAAAGCAAGTTTGAGTCGATGTTACGACGAATATGAGCTTACTGAATTACAAACGCCTTTTTTAAGGAACTTGATAAAACTTTGGACTATTTGGGGGGAATAAAAAATTTAAGAAAACGCTGAACTAAATTTGTCAATATAAAAGGAAACTTTGTTAAATCAATTATCATTTGAAATTTTTTCAATTAAAGTCAAACTATTGTTGCATTTTAGGATTAGATGACTTCGTTGAAGTTGACTGAACATAATTAGGTTTTAGCTAGAAAAAATTGTGATCTTAAGCGTCCACTTAAGGCAAAAGCCACCCATTAACTTCTGGATGTTTTCTTATTAAAATGTTCATTAATAGCCATGTATTTGCGATATCCTAGGATTCTTATCCTGGCTCGAAAATAACTTATTTCATCTCCAACTCAATATCGACAACAAATTTTCTAAAAAATCTGGTTTTATTTTTTGTGGAGAAACAATTTTTAACACGCATCCGCAATTTGAGCTCCATTAAAATTGGACAGTTGTTTGGAGAATAAACTGATTTATATTGACCAATTAAGTCAAGCGAATGACGCATTTCGTTCAATTGATTTTCTCAATTTCCTGAATTATCTCGTGCCATGTTTTTTTTCAAATTTTTCCACAATAACTCTGATTCCGATAATGACTCAATTTAGACAATTATAATTCAATTATTTAAGTGTTTCCACAGAAGTAAACAATAGTTATAATGACCATTAGCATGATTATCAACACGCCATGAGCTTGAATGCAACTAAAGTCTCACACAGGTAAAACCCTCAAGATGTGTTTTGAGAAATTTGTGAAATGTCAGCACCAAACAGTAAAAAAAAAACAAAAACCTTTTTTAAAATTAAAACAAATTGCTACAAAAAGGTGCTTTCAACGGATTCTCTGCTCGTGTGTGAGTGTGTGTAATTCGAACGCATACCATGTGTCAAAAGAGTATCACGCAAACTATTCAATTGTCAAAACGGATTTCGATGACTGACACACTTGCATGAATTGTTCATACAAAGGATTGTGCGTCCCCACCATGTTGTCGTCCACAACGGACTGATTCAAATTGTCACGCAAGACATTCGAAGTGAGGTAACGAGCAAAGCTAGACTTCTTTTTGATCATAAATATTTTAGTGTGTATGTAGTGGTTAAGCTCAATATGTATGTGGCAACGCTCTACTAAGCGTTTGGGTTAGCTGGCGCCGCATGCTATTGCGTGATCCTTGCAATGAGATGTGCTGCCATGCGGAGCGCTGTGCGCGGAAGCATTTGGCATTTAAGCTTGTCAGTTTGACACCTCGGCGTAAGTTAGTGACAGCAGCACAACTTATCGATGACATTCGAATGATTTCGACTACTGCGACGTCTGGCTATTGGACACGCTTTGGAGTGACAGTAGAGCAGTTTGCTGCCAAGTGAAGTAAACGTTTACGGTGCTTAAGCCAAATGCCAGTTGCTAGCAGTGGTACTTAAAGTCGCATATCCTTATAACAGATACTACCTATAAAGTCTTTAATTTAAATTTGTTATGTCTTTCAAGTATTTCAGTAGCACTTAATAAGCGATTCACAATCTGTGGTCAGCGTATTGCAGTGTTTCTCAAAGTGGTACATTTTTATGCTGACAAAAGCAAACAAACTAATAGTTATTGTCTGACCTTGTTTTAAGAAAGATGATGGTGTTGGATGTATCTATATGATAGTGTTGGATGCAAATATAATACATTTACCATTTAACTTAAAAAATCATGGGCTGATTCTAATGAAAAATTTGTCGGTGATGACATTGTAATGCAGAACTTTAAGCGGAAACAAAATCTGATGTTTGCTTACTTCCTAATTACATCATTTTCTTTTCTATGTTAAAACAACAGTTTAACTTTAATCGTCTGTGTTGCAACATAGTGTTTTCTAAGTTTGAGGTCAGACGATGCTCGTTTGGTCGGCGTACTCATGGTCATGCAATATGATTGTTGTTGTATTCTCAAAAATTTTGGAAGCAACAACAAAATTATCTGCTCGCCAAACAAACGAGCATCGTCTGACCTCACACTAACAGAAAGTTTTCCAGTAAAGTGTGCTTGTGAAAATTATAAATCTTTATGTTTGAACCACAACAAAGTTTTATGCACACCGAGAAAAAAAAATGTAATAAGGCAAGGAATCTATGCTACTCGTTGGCCTCTACAGCGCTTAAACGAGGATTATCTACGCATGGTGCAGGATCTCAAAAATGCTAGTGTACAACGCGACACTGATATGGTGCTGGCCAATTCTATTTTATCCACCGATGTGCTAAAAGAGGTTGTTTCCGGAAACATACGCAACGCCTATCATTTCCTGAGTTTCTTACGCCGCTTTGTGGAATTCATAAAGACACGATTATTTATTACTGGGTGCAGATTTCGATCATCATTACAGCCGCGCCGTGCTCATGTTTGGCATTCTTTACGCTTACACGTAGTCGCATATCCTAAAATGCGCCTCAGCAACTTGCGTTACCAGTTTTAAATAGCTACGTAAAAATGATTTCCTAGCATTCGATGCCACGGAAAACCGACTACGGTATCATTATCTTCGCGGACAAACGCTTTTCGAGCCAAGATAAACGAAGTCGTATGCCCAAGTGGATACAGAAATATTTAGTAAATAACTTCTGCAATCTAAAGCATAGTACTGTGTTCAGTTTCATGTGAAATTCCACTCAAATCTCCATATAAAAAGTGACAGCTGCGAAACAAGCGTGTACATTTTCACAACAAGTTCGTCAGAGCCATACTCTGTTCCGCTGTGTAAAATTATCGCAACATGTTTCTGAGCAACATTTAATTGTACTGCCTATTTATTTTGAAGTGAAAAGAGAGATATCATATGAAATCTCCCAACTTATTCTCTTTAAGTTAGAAATTTCACGCATCAAATAAATAGATGTTGCCAGCGAAATTTCACGTAAAAGCCTAGTACTCTGTTCGTTTGCGTGAAATTTCGCTGGCAACATCTATTTATTTGTTAAGCATAGTACTCTGTTCAGTTTCATGTGAAATTCCACTCAAATATCTATACAAAATATGACAGCTCCGAAACAAGCGTGGAAATTTTCACAATATTTTTGTCAGAGCAGTACTCTGTTCCGCAGCGTGAAATTAAAGCAATATGTTTCTGAGCAACATTTTTTCACAACAATTTAATTGTGCTGCCTATTTATTTTGAAGTGAAAAGAGAGAGATCATATGAAATCTCCCAACTTATTCTCAGAGTCTTGCTGAGAAACGTTGCCATAGGAATTCCTCGCAACAAACTTTAAGTCAGAAATTTCATGAAACAAACAAATAGATGTTGCGAGCGAAATTTCACGTAAAAAATAAATAGATGCTGCCAGCGAAATTTCAC
Source organism: Dichetophora obliterata (assembly GCA_963920525.1). Taxonomy (NCBI): domain Eukaryota; kingdom Metazoa; phylum Arthropoda; class Insecta; order Diptera; family Sciomyzidae; genus Dichetophora; species Dichetophora obliterata. The sequence continues at coordinate 38,504,549 of OY986439.1, forward strand.
GCAAACGAACAGAGTACTGGGCTTTACGTGAAATTTCTGACTTAAAGTTTGTTGCGAGGAATTCCTATGGCAATATTTCTCAGAGAGACTCAGAGAATAAGTTGAGATATTTCATATGATATCTCTCTTTTCACTTCAAATAAATAAGCATAGTACTCTGTTCAGTTTCATGTGAAATTCCACTCAAATCTCTATACAAAATATAGCAGCTGTGAAACAAGCGTGGAAATTTTCACAACATTTTCGTCAGAGCAGTACTCTGTTCCGCAGCGTGAAATTATCGCAACATGTTTCTGAGAAATATTTTTCACGACAATTTAATTTCGCTGCCTATTTATTTTGAAGTGAAAAGAGAGAGATCATATGAAATCTCCCAACTTATTCTCAGAGTCTCGCTGAGAAACGTTGCCATAGGAATTCCTCGCAACAAACTTTAAGTCAGAAATTTCATGAAACAAACAAATAAATGTTGCCAGCGAAATTTCACGTAAAAAATAAATAGATGCTGCCAGCGAAATTTCACGCAAACGAACAGAGTACTAGGCTATAGGCAGTAAAATTATCGTGAAAAAATGTTGCTCAGAAACATGTTGCGATAATTTCACGCAACGAAACAGAGTACTGCTCTGACGAACATATTGTGAAAATTTCCACGCTTGTTTCGCAGCTGTCACTTTTTGTATAAAGATTTGAGTGGAATTTCACATGAAACTGAACAGAGTACTATGCTTAACGAACAGAATACTAGGCTTAAGAACAGAGGGAAGCGTGCAGCTAATTCGTCGTTGGCTGAGACGCATGGAGCAGCCTTTTCGCGCAAGGATCAGCTCGGAGTTTCATTGCTCACATTAGCGCAGCTGGAGCGTATAGAGAAGGAGAAACTAGAGCGACAGGCGCAAGGAAAATAGGGAGTTGGTAAATGTTACTCTAAGTTACAATAATTGCTAAATTTACGATTTTTGTTTTAGTTATTTAAAATACTTTCATTGTTACATTAACAACTTCTGCTCTTGTAACTACATAACAAAATGTTGGTATTATTAACAACTCGATTACTGCAAAACTAAATAACTTTGAGCACAAACCAAATGCTAAAAATACTTAAAATTAGTTCTAAATTTGTTGAATTTACGAGTTTTTTTTCTGGGTGTATATGATAAATAGAAAACTTGGGGGCTAAATAATAATTAATGCGATTTTATTTAAGGATGAAGGAGACCACACATTATTTAATTTACTCAATTACTAAAAACCCAGTAGTTCCAAGTTCAAACTTGGATCTACTACTTGGCATGAGAATTCATGGACTGAATTTAACACATCGATGTCATTGACAGGGGTGATCGGACCCAACTTGCCTTACCATGGGCCTTACTATTCTCCTGTCTTATTGAGCAGTACCCAGTGCTGGATTACCCATTATGCCGGACTAGGCCATGGCCTAGGGCCCCCGACGAGCAGGGGCCCCCACGAAAATCTGATATGATTTTTTTTTCAATGCAATTTTTAATTTCAAGTTAATTTTTTCCTTTTTTTTTTAAATTTTAATGTTTTTTCCAACCAATTTATTTATTAGAACGAAGTTCTCTATCATGCGGTTTGGCATTGTGGGGGGGGGGGATAGAATAAAATTCTCACAGTATTCTCTTCCACCCCCCAGTATTCTCAAAAACAGTATTTTGTCAAAAAGTATTGTTTTTTTTATATAAGGTTGATTTAATCGAGGGAGGCAGAAAAAATGTGTGCGCTAATGCAAATGTTCAAACATTCGTCGGCTCTGCTGTGATTTGAAAATTTGAACAGCTTTGTGCTTAACGAAGTTTAGTATTAGGTCACACGAGTTGCAACGAATGCGACTATATTATTCCCCCCTCCCACTTTTTTCTCTCTACACTTGCTCATATGTTATGAGTCATAACATGTGTGCAATTGTAAGAAAGAACAAGATTTTTTTTCTATCATACAATAACTGTACACTTTTTTCTAAGGCTCGACACACCGTTGGCACGTTTTAAAGAAACATATAAAAAACGAAAAGGTACTGACATCGTTATCCGAAACTCGTTGGGAAGCTCATGCGAACGCCTCTGAGGCAGCTCTTAAATCTTTCAACGAAATCATAGCGGCATTATATGAAATTGCTGATGATTCGTCACAAAAAAGTGACTGTAGACACGAAGCTGAATGTATCGCGGATAAAATTCAAACCTTCGAATTCGTTTTTATGCTTGTTTTGTGGAGCGATATTTTGAATAATTTTCGGGCAACGAGCAAAGCATTGCAGTCTGAAGAGATTGATCTGGAAACCTGCGCGTTGATGTACTCGTCACTATTAAATTTGTTACATGAGATGAGAGATAAATTCGAGGTGTTTGAAAACAAAGCCGGATCAATTTTACCTGAGACGGATTATGCGAATGTTGCACCGTGAGTTCGACGAAGAACAAGACAGCCAAACGATGGGAATGCTCTAGAAGTTGTTTTAAATTCGCGAGACTATTTTCGTGTCAACGGTTTTCTTAAAATTATCGATACGCTCAAGATAAAAATCAACGGACGAGCCCAAGTTTACTTAGAGGTTTCGAAGAGATTTTTATTTTTGGCTGACTTTAGTTTGACAGAAAATGAGTACCGCAAAAAAATTGCCGTTTAGTTGACTTTTACCCTGACGATTTGGAAGATTTTTATCCTGAACTTAAACAGTTTCACGATTTTATCAAAATAAAATTTCCATCAAAACCTTAGTTCACTCTGAACTCTACGAAAGTTTGATTCGAGATAATCTTGAAGCTGTTGACATTGCTCTTCGCATTTTTTTAACTCTTATGATTACAAATTGTACAACAGAGCGCTCTTTTTCAAAGTTTAAACTCAAAAAAACGAGCAAAGAAGTGTTATGCGTCAAGAACGATTGGACATGCTAATGGCCTTATTTTGTATGCCTAACGAAGCATTCAACAATCGAATGCTATGCGAACGATGCTGTAAGCAAATGGAAATTTGTATCCATAACGAAGCTACTCGGTAACTCTTACGACATGCTTACGTTTCTTATGTAATTCAAACTGTTATACAGAAGCAGTTGTCAAATGCGGTAATGCCAGATAAAACATTTCAGAAGTTTTCTGTTTTTGTCTACTTAATTTAAAGATTTTTTAAGAATTTTGCTTCGTTTATTGTTTGCTGGCAACGCCGTTGTTTGGTTTATTTATGTGAACAGCTGTTTTGTTTTTATTCAGTCAATTTATTTTGAACAATAAAATAATTTGCTTATTTGTTTTCATTGTGATTGTGTTTTAAATAAACTATAACTATTAAGCAAGTGTTCAATAATAAAGTGACATTGAAGTGTTAAGTGTTTAAAAAAAATGTATACAGCTTTAGCATTTTTTGATTTTGAGCATGCTGGTGAACGCGAATTGAGGGTGCACAGGCGCAGGATGCGAGATGTTTTGCAACTTTTTCTTGCACAACTATCCATTTTTTGAACAATCTAATTCAACGAACACAACACAACGATAGCATTTGAGTATTCGTGTGATTTTGACGTTTGAATTCGCCATTTCATTGATCGTTAGGGATGCAAATTGCACAAATATTACTCTGTTACGGCGTCGTTCGCCAGTTCAACAGCTGTTATCTGTTCGAATTGCAAATTTCAAAACCACTAACGAACAGTGTTTTGCACGAAACGAGTGTTCGGATAGGCATACAAAATAAGGGCATAAGTCTGATGTCCATTGAATCGGATGTTCTTCGTCAAATTAATTTTGAAGATGTCATTAATAATTTTAGTGATCTGAAATGAAGAAGAAAAGTTTTTTAAAGATGAACGTCGTTTTCATATTTAAAAGAGATGTTCAAAGATTATTTTATGAATTACTATACTGTAAATTATGTAAAATCAAAAATATATAATTTGTCAGAAAAAAACTATTTTGATTGTTTTATTGTGTTTACAACCTTTAAATGATATGAACAAGCTATTTAAATTCTATAAATGCATAAATAAAGAATAATTTTACAATTATTAAAAAAAGGGGGCCCCAAAATTTGAATGGCCTAGGGCCCCCATTTGGGTTAATCCGGCATTGGCAGTACCTGTAAAAGTTTGAGAAATGGCATGTCCAAAGGAATATGCTGCCACCAGCGGAACTACAGGAAATATTTGTTTAAAAAAAAAATTTTAAATTACATAAAAAAATTCAATTGAAGTTTTTTCCAAATGACCTTGTTATATATTATGTTGATTTTATATTATTTAAATACAAATTCTTAATGTTTGATAGCTTAAATCAATCTTGATTTTATATACAAAATCTAGTTGTTTGAGAGTTTAAAATCGTTTATTGAGCTTAAGGTCAAAGTTAGAACCATTCATTGTTCTAACGAATCTTTTCAAAGAAACAACAACAACAACAACAACAAAGTTTTTTTAATAAGAAAAGGAATAAATCACTAGCTGATTTTATTGCAATTTCGGCCGTGCTAAAGGCTTCATCAGAAGTCATATATAAATTTTTGGATTTTATATGCTTTAAATACAAATTCTTAATGTTTGATAGCTTAAATCAATCTTGATTTTATATACAAAATCTAGTTGTTTGAGAGTTTAAAATCGTTTATTGAGCTTAAGGTCAAAGTTAGAACCATTCATTGTTCTAACGAATCTTTTCAAAGAAACAACAACAACAACAACAACAAAGTTTTTTTAATAAGAAAAGGAAAAAATCACTAGCTGATTTTATTGCAATTTCGGCCGTGCTAAAGGCTTCATCAGAAGTCTTTGTGATACCCGTGCAAGCGCACATTAGCGCACTGCACTACAGAGGCGATGAGATTTGAAGTGTCAATTCCTCAGTTTTTCTCCTATTTCACATTCTCAAGCATAAGCATAAAGACTAAAGTAAAGCAAAAATACAACAACAAATGTGAGAATGTGAAATAGGAGAAAAACTGAGAAATTGACACTTTAAATCTCATCGCCTCTATGGTGCAGTGCGCTAATGTGCACTTGCACGTGTGTCACAAAGATTTCTGATGAAGCCTTTAGCACGGCCGAAATTGCAATAAAATCAGCTAGTAATTTTTTTCTTTTCATATTGAAAAAACTTTGTTGTTGTTGTTGTTGTTGTTTCTTTGGAAAGATTCGTTAAAACAATTAATTGTTCTAACTTTGACCTTAAGCTCAATAAACGATTTTAAACTATCAAACAACTAGAATTTGTGTTTAAAATCAAGTATGATTTTAACTATCAATCATTTAGAATTTGTATTTAAAGCATATAAAATCCAAAAATTTATATATGAAAATAATTCGGGCATGATCGAAAAAGATTTTTACCCCATCTTTGAAATATATATCATTTTCTTATGTGTACAAGCGTGTGTAAACCAGCGTATCATGATAACAAAATTAGTACCAAAAATCTCAGAAAATGGAATTATATAGGTAACATGTTCTTGATGTGCATTCTAGAGTCCTTTATGCCTTGCAACCATTACCTTTGCCTAGAAAAGTAAAAGCTGGACGACCCAAACAAAATTTTTCTGAACAGTCTAATAGAACAAAAAGGAGATTTGCTGCAGAATTAGTAGCCTCATTTATAACGTTACAGATGCTTTCGACAGAGCGATGGACTGATCAGATCTTCTTGTTTCAAGCCTTTGCCTACAAAAAAGAGTAAGTTTATTCAAAAAGTTCAACATCAGTCCATCTCCTTCCATTTACAAAATGAGTGGTCGTGGCAATTTTTTTGTTACATAATGTCCCTACCACCCGACAAAGAATGTCGAAAAAAAGACTGCATTTTTCGAATTTCGACCAGAAAAAGTGATAAAATTACCAATATTCCGTTGTTCAAGCCTAAAGCGTGTCATTTCTTTCCGCGGAGGTATAATACTGACTTCATGTCAATATTTCAAGCGGGAAACAGCTGTCAGTGTCAAAATAACCTATGATTTAAAAAGAAACCATTACATGTCCCACCCACTATTTTTATCCAAGCCTGTACTAAATATTAAACCAAAGCTGTATTAAAACAGTATTTTAGTATTTTGTAAATATAAGATTTGAAACTAAAGCTGTAGAATTAGTATATGTAGTACACAAAAGTTTCAGTTTTAGTACAAGATTTCTAACCCTGTACTATAAATATTGTATTCGTGAGCGCTAATCTACCGATTTTCCAGAATTTCATGGTGATTTCAAATTATGCACAAGAATACATTGCATTAAAGTTTCAATTGTTGTTCTTGGATGCAAATGGCTGCTGCTGCTGCTGCTGCATTCAGCAGTCATCAACTTTAAGTTCTTGGTAATAATGAGCTGACGCCAGTGCGAAAATGCGTCAACGACACTCAACACAAACACTTCATTCATATTCATCCAGACATATTATATGGAAAATGACTGACAAACAATAATGGTGCATCAGCAATAACAGCATTGACTTCGTCGCCTGCGACGTCATCTCATCCTCATCAACGATGATGATGGATCATTTGCATTAAATAAGATTGAATTCAGCAGCGTATCGAAAATGTAATGAAGCGCAAATCAGAAACTACTGCACAGATACACAGACTGATAGACAGAACAAGATACACCAACTACATGATGAGATGTTTTAAGGTATCTACTGACAAGCATACAAAATATGCATACTATAAACGTTGATAGAATCGTGTAGATACAGTAGCTTTAAGAGACCACAGAAGCAGACAGATACTAAAGCCAAAACGATGCAATTAAAATCTTGTCTTCAAGGGAAAATAACAAAATTAACGTGTAATTAAGCACATCGACAGCAATAACAACAGCAATAAGAACAACAACACTAGCAACAACAACATGAATATCGACAACATTAGCAAGCGATGCGAATGAATAACGAAATTAATGTTCAGTAACGAAAAATAATTTGCTACACACTCTCAAAATGCCAAGCCAGCAAATTGTGGACGGACACACAAACACACACACACACACACACAACTAGTTGAATAATAATATACTATATTTATACACAAGAAGCTTCTTCTAGAACTGACTTTTACTATTGTAGATACTCGTAGATGATGATACCTACAACGACTAAAAACAAAAATATTCCTTATCCATTCGTATGTTATTCAGATAGGTATCTGGCCACAAGCGTAAATAATTTAATAAATATGCGTCGTCTATTAAGTTTCCTCCGACATTTTATTGCTAATGTATCTATCTAAACATATGTATCTCGAGGAGAGCCAAAGTTTTCCCTACACAATCGAGTCGAGGAAAATTAATGGTATTCCATAAAAATATTTTATTTTTCTACTTGACTTCTTTCGATTTTAGCGTAGTTCTCAGACAATCTTTGATGCCTGCTGGCCGTTGGAGTCCACTTGACTGTCAATTTTTGTTGTTGTTGATGTTTTTGTAGAATACTAAAATCATGTTAAAAACAGGAATTCATTTAAAAGCTTAAATAAATACAAATGAAATGTCTACACGCTATTTATCTGTTATCTGTAGATCGTGAATTCTGTCGATTTTGCAGAAATACAACCTATTAAATTGTTTGAGCGCCAGAAGCATGCGAGTGTCCTGATATATTTATTAATCGAAATGATTTTTGAAGAATTTTAAGAAAATGTATTCAAAATAATTTAACCTCTAGGTGTTTCAATTGTACTGCAAATTCTTATTGCAATAATAAATTGAGTATATGCAAAAAATGTTGAAGTACTGTCAAAGCACAACAAAATTCGTTGAAGATGCTGTTAAGGAAAATTAGAGCTTAAGGATCTATACAATACCATTATAGAAAAACAATTAAAAGCAGAAAAAAAATCGACTAATATTAAAGGTTTAAGGTACCCCCTTTTTAAAGAAACTTTTATTGAACTGTTAGCAATAAACAATACATTTTTAAACAATTTGTATCCAAATAGTTTTTAGCTCAACAAATTTTAAATTTTTTGTGAAAAAATCGATCAAAATTAGAGTTTTTAAAAATTCTTTTGTAGCAAGTTTGAAGAGATTGAAATTATAAATTATAAATTATAAATTATAAATTATAAATTATAAATTATAAATTATAAATTATAAATTATAAATTATAAATTATAAATTATAAATTATAAATTATAAATTATAAATTATAAATTATAAATTATAAATTATAAATTATAAATTATAAATTATAAATTATAAATTATAAATTATAAATTATAAATTATAAATTATAAATTATAAATTATAAATTATAAATTATAAATTATAAATTATAAATTATAAATTATAAATTATAAATTATAAATTATAAATTATAAATTATAAATTATAAATTATAAATTATAAATTATAAATTATAAATTATAAATTATAAATTATAAATTATAAATTATAAATTATAAATTATAAATTATAAATTATAAATTATAAATTATAAATTATAAATTATAAATTATAAATTATAAATTATAAATTATAAATTATAAATTATAAATTATAAATTATAAATTATAAATTATAAATTATAAATTATAAATTATAAATTATAAATTATAAATTATAAATTATAAATTATAAATTATAAATTATAAATTATAAATTATAAATTATAAATTATAAATTATAAATTATAAATTATAAATTATAAATTATAAATTATAAATTATAAATTATAAATTATAAATTATAAATTATAAATTATAAATTATAAATTATAAATTATAAATTATAAATTATAAATTATAAATTATAAATTATAAATTATAAATTATAAATTATAAATTATAAATTATAAATTATAAATTATAAATTATAAATTATAAATTATAAATTATAAATTATAAATTATAAGTTATAAATTATAAATTATAAATTATAAATTATAAATTATAAATTATAAATTATAAATTATAAATTATAAATTATAAATTATAAATTATAAATTATAAATTATAAATTATAAATTATAAATTATAAATTATAAATTATAAATTATAAATTATAAATTATAAATTATAAATTATAAATTATAAATTATAAATTATAAATTATAAATTATAAATTATAAATTATAAATTATAAATTATAAATTATAAATTATAAATTATAAATTATAAATTATAAATTATAAATTATAAATTATAAATTATAAATTATAAATTATAAATTATATATTATAAATTATAAATTATAAATTATAAATTATAAATTATAAATTATAAATTATAAATTATAAATTATAAATTATAAATTATAAATTATAAATTATAAATTATAAATTATAAATTATAAATTATAAATTATAAATTATAAATTATAAATTATAAATTATAAATTATAAATTATAAATTATAAATTATAAATTATTCCTTTTTTCAAATAGCTGATGGTTCTACCTTACCAAAAGCTTGGGAAATTCTAGCTCTAGCCCTAGTAAAACCACTTTGATAACTCAAAATCGAGTATAATAATATGTATTTAAACTTTTCGTTTCGTTTCATGATTTTGAAGTTCCATCAAAAGATGCTTAAATGGTAAAATTATTAAAAGGAATATCTATTATATGTTCTTTAAAATACAGCGATGGTTTTAGCTTTATTAAAAGTAAATAATTTTTACTCGCATACACCAATCATTTTCGAACGAATTTTCTACCAGTAAAATTTTGGTACCGACACCTAGTGTCGAGGATTGTCGTCACCTTTTTATAGACTCAGTTCTTTTCTAATTAAGGCTGCCATTTTTTCAGAGTACTATAGATACACGCTGGATGCAACAAGAAGCATTACGAAAAAATAATAACACCTTGTGTGCCCGGCATTATTTGTTGCTGATGATAAAGCTGAGAATGCGGAATACTTTGCTATTTAAAATGTTGCTGATGTCGAGGATGTTAACAGCAAAAAAATTGCCTTCTACCAACAACAACAAAAACAGTAACTATAGCTGCTTTCACATCCTCCAGAAGGATGAACATGAAATTCAGTTATGAATTCATTTCGACTGAAGGTAATATGATTACCGTTATGATGTTGTTGCTATATAACAAAGGGGAAGAGGGGAAGAGAGAGAGAAAAAAAATCGAAATTTTGTGCTCGTTTATTAATTCCGGCCTGTGCTTCAGCCTCGACAGGAAGATAGGCGGTAGACATTTTTAATATGGAATTGCTAACTGACAACATGGCGGATGGCATTGAATTGTCGTTGTCGTTGTCGTTGCCGTTGCCGTTGCCGTTGCCGTTGTCGTCGTCAATGGATGGACTTTATTTTCAAAAACACTGTGTTTGTTGGATAGCAACGAGATAAAAGGCCAATGCAAATGATTGAAATTTGTGTGTTTGTATGTGTTTTGTAAATAAACAAAAATATGCGCATACAACAACATTGATTAAAAAGGAGAGTAAAAAAAAATTCCATCACGCCCAAGGAAATGGGTTTATTATTGAGTTAGCGAAATGTGCGCGCTTCTACTAAAAAAAAAATTCATATCTAAGCAAAATTAGCACGTTACTTGTTTATTGCAATCAACATAAGGTAATGAAAGAAATGCCGAAGGACTTGATATGTATTTAATTTTTTAAATGCATTTTCTAATATAATATTATTTTATTACTGCTCTGAATAATTTTGAAATGTTGCTCGTAAAAACCTTTTTTTTATTCATTGATGTTACATGCGTGAGTTGGGCTCATCATGCATTTTTTGTAAAATAGATACACTTTCAATAAAATAAAAAAACATTTAAGCCAACCACACCAAGAACAAATCAAAAGGAATAGAACAAAAGTGTTTAATCAGATCAGCGGTTTATATATTATAAAATATCCAACAAATCTTTTTTATGACCCATCATGTTCTAATAAAATTAGGAAAATGTTTTCTGGTTTTTGCACAGCTGAGTTTTCAGCTTATAAAGTTTATATATAATCCCCATTAAGTTAATGGACCTTTTTAACTGCTTTGTGGCAATTGTATCTTAGTTTTTTTAAATAACCTTAATTCTTACCGCTTAGATTTAAAGAAAAATTATCAAATAAGTTTCAAATAATTATATAAAAAACATTCATTGAATTATTTTTTAAATTTAATTTTGATCATTCCGTTTTAAATTCACAATCCAGATAATCTCTGGATTTTGAAAATTTTATTGGATTCAACTCCCTACCGTTCGTGTATCACCCAACTAACTTTACGCATGCAAGTAAATCCACGCATGTTAATAAAATCCCGTCATAAAACGATATCGTTGACATAAAATTTTAAACATCAGTTAACATGAGCGCACATAAATGTAGAAATGCTTTGCGATTTTTAAAAATTTTGTTGTGTTTACTGTCGGTTTTTTTTTTTTGTTTCCTTTTGAACATTCAATTTACAGTCATCGTTATTTTAACGTTGTTATTTCATGTTTCATTGCCAATAATTTCTATTTTTACATGCAAATATTTATATAGCTGTATTTGTATGTTTCCATGTTGCGCTGGTATTTGTTCTTGTAAATGCTGTGATTAGAGTGCAAACACTACGAGAACATTTTAATATTTGAATTGTCGTTGTGCGGAGAATTTCAATTTAAAGTTTATTTGTATAAAATTAGATATATTTATATGTATGTATATTTTTACATGTATTTGTTTGATATTAATTTGTTGTGAAATTTCAACATGTGTGTTTGTACAGAACTGCAACGCTGCTGTTCTGTCAAAAAGTTATGATATTTTTATCTATTATGGAATATTTTCCAATACTAACATATTTTTATAAAACCTTTTATACCATATAAAAAAACAATTTTGATATTTGTTTCTTAAAATACAAATGGGGTCTTAATTACACAGAAAAATTTGTAGATCATATGAGCTAATCAGAGCACAACTGGCGTAAGTCCATTTTTGGTAGTTTTGAGTAAATCGAACATTTAGAAAAATTCTTATGATAAATTCCAAGTATGAAGAACTAAGTTTTGCTTACATATATGCTAGGTCAAGAGCATAAATGGAGCTATCCATATCGTAAAAAATAAACTAAATAATACCTAAAAATATTAGTAAAAACATTTGTACTGAAAACTTTTTAAATTTCTTCTTTCATTAAAGTTTTTTCCTAAATGACCTCTATGTTTATTATGTTGACTTTATATGATTTAAATACAAATTCTAAATGTTTGATAGTTTAAATCATACTTGATTTTAAATACAAATTCTAGTTGTTTGACAGTTTAAAATCGTTTATCGAGCTTAAGGTCAAAGTTAGAAACAATTAATTGTTCTAACGAATTTTTCTAAAGAAACAACAACAACAACTAGAATTTGTATTTAAATCATATAAAGTCAACATTTCTTCTTTCCGTTGCAGGAATCTAATAGGAGATATTTTTTAAGAATTTTTGATGAGGAATGACAATATTTTCACCTAAAAGTTAGACTAAATCACTTTTTAGCGAATTTATTCATTATTAAGGGAGATATAAAATGAATGGACCACTTGTCCTCTGAAAATTTTTAAAATTTCTCCCTTCCGCTGTAAAAATCTATTGGGAGATACTTTTAAGAATTTTTTTGATGAGGAGTTGCAGTTTTTTTACCTAGAAGTTGGATAAACTTACCCCTTTGCTATTATCTTCATTATTAATGGAGATATTAAATGAATGGACTTACGCCATTTGTCTTAGTTTTTTTGGAGTAAAGGTAAATTTTCGGAAAGGTAAATATTACAACTTCCTTTATAATACAAATAATAGCTTAGGGGTGGTTTTGTCCAACTTCTAGGTGAAAATACTGACATTGCTCATAAAAAATTCTTAAAAAATATCTCCCATTAGATTCCTACAGCGGAAATGAGAAATTTTAAAAAATGTTCAGTGGACCAGTGGCGCAAGTCCACATTTTTTTACTAATATGCAATATTCTGCGTCATTTTTTGGCTATTATTTAGTTTATTTTTTACTATAAGAATAGCTCCATTTATGCTCTTGACGTAGCTTATAAACAAAACTGAGTTCTTCATACTTGTAATTTATCATAAGAATTTTTCGAAATGTTCGATTTGCTCAAAACTGCCAAAAACAGACTTACGCCACTTGTGCTCTAAAAAAATAATGTAATTTGTCACAGCAATAACAAAGTATTGCCTTTTATTCAGAGATTACGTAAGCTATGAGCTTCTAGCCCGTACTCATAAATAGGTTACATTTTCCTCTTCACTTTTACGTACTTAACTCAATTTCCCTAAAAAATGGACTTACGCCACTTGTGCTCTGAAGAGCTTGTCTGAATTTTATTTATTAAGCTATGATATTCATAGCTTTTTTTTATAAAAACTTTCTCGAAAAAATACTTTTATTGCCAAAAGCTTATTTTAAAAATTAAAATTAAAAATAAAGTTACTCTGGCTTTTTTAAAGAGAATTTTAGTAATTTGCTGGCCTTTATAGTGGAGGGCTTTCTTTCTGGTAGTTTTTTCTGCCTGGTAGATTTAGGTGTGGAGATCGGAAAAAGAAAGCCGGAAAGAAAAAATTTGTTGGGCCTTTTTAGGCGCTCTCAATATCATTTCATTAATCAAGTTTTTCTCGGAATACACCACAGTTAGATTTGATCAATTAACCTTTTTGTTTTCGTTAAAATACCTCTCTTGATTTTTAATTCAAAGCTGGACATAGGCAATAGTAAATTCGTAGAATAACGGACTTTTACTGCGAGCACAATATTACATCAACCACGTTTCGTAATTTCGAAGTAATTTTTTTGCAAGTAATTTTAAACATGTTTAAACGTGCAGAAAATCATTTTGCAGGGAATGCAATAAATGTGCGTATTAGAAATCGGGCCCCTTTAAGGCTTGGGCCTTATTTGGCGAAGGGACCTTATGTAATTTATCCGTATAAACAGTATCTAAAAAAATAAAGATTCAGGGAAATAACGCCCGATGAAATAACGCCCAAAATAAAAAATTAAATAAAGCCCAAAAATTTTCCATACAAATTTTGAGCATTATTTCATTGAAATCGGGCTTTATTTCATTTTTCTATTTGGGGCGTTACTTCATTATTATTCAAATATAACTCTTTTTATGTAAACTATTCGTCATCAAAATGTTAGATCAATTTCAAATTCAATTCAGAAGTACTGTAGACAGCGAGGCCGGTGTTGGACTTACTGAGGGTTGTCCTTCGGGCGCCTATTAAAAAGAAAATTATATCCAGAACTACTATAAAACAAAAAAAAAGTCATGTCCGTATAAAGCCCAACTGGTTTCTTTATTTGTGATAAAACTATTTGCCCTTATGGTTGAATGTGGTTTTGAAATTCCGTACAAGGGAAAACCATTTTATCGGCCAAATATCATTTTATGTGGTGGGACAATGTTTCATATTAAAATAAAGATCCCGAATTTGGGCCTTTATTTCATTTTTCGTTTTGTGTGCATTTTTCCAGAGGTCTAGAGCCTTCTCTGCTCGCTTTATGGTCGTGGTCAGAAGAACCACAATTTTTTTTTAATATTCTGAAAATTAGGACTTAATTTTTCATTTCCGTTTAGGTTTTATTTCATAAAGTACATACTCTGAAATGTCAGGTTTTGTTTCATCTTTTCTTTAGGTCTTATTTCACCAGGAAATATGAGTTATTTCAGCTTTCAACGTTAGGACTGATTTCACTTACTGTTAGGAGTTCCTTCATTAGGAGTTATTTCGCGGAGCCGGTAAAATTTTTCCCAATTTTTTTCCAAAAAGATTTTGGGTTTTATTTTATTTCGGTTTGGGCGTTATATCATTTTTTGGGCTTTATTTCATTTTTACTTTTGGGCGCTATTTCATTTTTGTAGGTCCAAATATTTTGGGTCTTATTTCATTTTCAGTTTGGGCGTTATTTCATTTTTTTTTTGGGCGTATTTAATTTTTTATTTTGAGCGTTATTTCATTTTTTATGCCCAAAATGTTTTGGACTTTATTTCTTTTTTTATTTTGGGCGTTATTTCATTGGGCGTTATTTCCCTGAACCAAAAATAAACATACAGTCTACGAATTTGTGAGAAGATATTATTATTTTGTGTACAATATTAAAAGTTATGATCGCTGTTTACTGCTAGTAAGAATCTGTTCTTCTGCTGAAATTTTGTAAGCAATTCATAATATTTGAGAACAAGTTCATATAATCAATAAACAAAGCTTATTCTGTTTCGTGATTGACTCTATACAGAGTTGTTGTTGTTGTTCTTGGCTTCTTGAAAACTTACTTGATCTAAAGCTCACAACCTTAAATCATTTTTTTAATTTATGTAAAGTAAGTGCTTTTTGATATAGTGCCTTTTGTTGAAAAGTTATGTAAATTGCTACATCGAAAAGCTCTAGATCTAATGCCAAAAGCACAGACTTAGAACACTACCTTTCGAACCGAAAAATCTGATTAAACCTTTATGTGCTGATTTAACTCTTTTACAGGGAACAAAGCTCACATTAAAAAGTGGATTCTTCATTTGTTTCAATATTATTTCAATGAATATTGAAATAAATTAAGAAGAAACTAGAACAGATGGCAACCCTTGATAGAGTTGATGGCGGTGATCTATAAATAGCCTACTGCTTTGAAATGTCATATGATTAGCAGCCATACAATTCATAAGAATGAATTCCAAAATCTGCACATTCATATGCTAGTTTAAACAGTGAGTTGATCACAGCTTAATCACTCAAAGACTACTGAAGAGGAAAATGTAGCGATTTCCGAAACAGACTGTCTAGTCAGCTAAGTGATTGACTCTATACAGAGTTGTTGTTGTTGTTGTTGCCTTCTTGAAAACTTAACTTACTTGATCTAAAGCGCACAATCTTAATTCATGTAATTATTCAATAGATCATAAAAACTAATTAACTTAACTATGGCGGAGCACGGCCAAATAAGTTTAATTAATGTCAAATTAATTAAATAATCTAATAATTGATCGATTTTTTGGTGAAAGTCATGTGTAATTGAACATTTGGTTGTGAAAATAGCCACCTTTCAGTTAGAACACTAGCTTCTGGCGAAGCAAAAACTCGTTTCATTTCTATGGTGCATTTCGACAAACTATCGAACACCAATGAATATTGAAATAAATAAGAAGCAACTAGAACAGATGGCAACCCTTGATAGAGTTGATGGCGGTGATCTATAAATGCCTACTGCTTTGAAGAGTCATATGATTAGCAGCCATAAAATTCATAAGAATGAATTCCAAAATCTGCACATTCATATGCTAGTTTAAACCAGGGAACGAAAATAAACCGAACGATATTTTAATGTGCCTCGCATGGCATGAATTTCCGTTCGGTTGCGTATATGTCAGTGGAGACGAACATAAATGTTATAATTCTGTATCGTTCGACAGCATGGCATACACTACATTATAATTATGTTTGCATACTCTCTACTCAACACATTCGGCATACGATATCTTTTACGTAGGCTATTCTCTCTCATTTTGTATCTCAGAATCAGTGTTGCCAACACTTTTTCATATGTATAAAATTATATATATAATGTAAAAAATGTATTTTCAACCAACTCTTGGATATTTAACTCTATTTGTGCAAAAATTCCCTCATCATCAGATGAATCGTAATATTTATATACAGACACGGGGTTTTGAAATATTAAATTTCAAGAAGCCTTTTGGTATGTCAAAGCAATAGCAAAATACATGTTTTAAATCTTTTCAATAAACACTATATCACAAGAGGTGCATTACGCATATGCAATTCTATTTTTTTCCATGCTCTGTTTTTACAATGTTCATTGCGCTTTTTACTTACCTTTCCATTCTATGTTATTAAATACACATATAGGTTTTTATTCTGCGTAAATGAAAATTTTAATTTGCAAATATTTTATTCATAAGAATGCGCTAACATTAAAACCTTAACAGATCGGCACAAACAATTTGTCTATTGTTTCTTAAAAAAAAGCCGGCAACACACTTAAAAACAAGCATTGAAAACTTTAAATAATTATTTTTAAAAAAATATTCACTTTTCAAAACAAGCTAGAAAAAGCTAGAAGATTAGGGTTGTCAATTCGGCGTGTAGATTGACTCGTAGAAGATTTACATTTACTATTTAGATCGCTTTCAGAAAAGAAAAAAAAAGCTTGAGTGTCTCTGTAATGCTCTGTTAACTATTTGCCCAACGTCTAATACTAGCGAATGCGTTTTTTCTGTGTCAACTATTATTAAAAATAAAGCGAAATTGATTTTTTATATCAAATATTTAATATCTAATTGAAAAATACCATACTTATACTTGCTAATATTTTGAGTTAAGATAGATACACGTTGAATTACTTACAAACGGTTTTTTCTTTTATTTTGGATTCAATTTAAAAAACTGTCATTTTCACTATTGTAAATTTTTTAAATAACATGGAAAAATTTTAAAAAACATTTGTGAAAAAAAAGACCGAAATATATCATAGACAGATATACCCAAAACCTCAAGATAAAGGCCGAAAAAATATGTTAGCTTATAATATTGCTAACTTGGCAACTCTGAGCAGAAGCAATCATTTTTTCCCGCTGGTAAAACTTTGTGTGTTCCAAATAAAAGAAGTATACTTTAGTAAAACTGCTTGCTTTTTTAAAGTTGAAACCTTAGCTGGGAAATTTCGATTACGACTAGTAATCAATTACATTACATTTAAAAAAATAATTGTAATGATAAAACAGTTCTTATGCAAAAAAAATTCTATTACTAATTGATTACGATTACAAATAACCAAAACATAATCACGATTACTTTAGATTACGCCAAATAATAAAAAAAAAAATAGAAGTACGCAATAAAAAAATCGAACTACTTTTAAATAGAACTGGCATCTACATCGTAAGAAGAAATTAAGAGGTTATGTAATGAGTTAATTTACCACTGGGATGACGCTAGCACTGTCGAATTGTTTTTGTTTTATTGCATCATTATTCTCTATTTATAGCATTGAGAATCAGGAAGAGTTGCACAGTGGTGTGAACGCGGAATTAAATAGTTTTCTCGTGATAATTTTTGTTACAATTTTGTTATAACCCTTAAGCCTTTAAGGTGATATTAAAATTAAAACAATTGGCTGCGAACCTGCTTAAAAGAAACCAAAAGAGTAAATAAATGCTTATATTATTTTTGACAGAGTTGTTTTGATATAGCTTAAATTAAAAAATGTAATTCCTTATGAATTGAAATTGTATTTTGTTACAATCTTAAAGTCAATATTAACATTTAAAATAATTGGCTGCGAACCTATGTTAAATGAACAAAAGAATAAATAAATTCGTATACTTTTTTTAAAGAGCTGTTTTACTACATCTACAACAAATCAGAGCGTTCATAGTTTTTGTGTTACATGGAAAGTAGGCGCGGTTTGGGGCGGGTTTGTTTGTTTTTTAATTATAACTCATACGCATAATTTTATTGGTCAATGACGAATTCTTCTATTTTATACCTACATGAATACGGGATAGAACCACTGTGCGGTGTAATTCCATGAAAGTTCAGCAATCATCTTATTTGTGTTAGTTCGCACTAATATAGTAAAATTCACAAGGGGCCGCACTCAGATCTTGCTGAACAGGAAGGGCCGAGCGCTAAAGTATATATAAACTCTTTCAGTGAATTTTTCCAATATATTGGACACGACAGAAAGTAATTTTTAATATTATTTGGCAATTTTTTTTTAATTTGTTTGGTTCTATAAAAAACAATGTACCAACATGACAAAAATAAATTTGGAGAGATATTTGACATTAAAGTCAGTTTGATTTTGTTTTTGTCCTATTTTGTAAGAAAAACCAACCGTACAGAAATCAAATTAATGTTTTTGTTACTTTTTATGACAATAAAATGATAATAAAATTAAGAGGATTTTTGAAATTTTAAAATGATTTTAAAATGATAATAAAATTAAGAGTAAGTAGCGCAGGTAAAAATCAAAGGTATGTTGCTTCATCTTTTTAGAACCGTTATGATAGGAGTATTAACCTAAAAAAAAAATACTATTTCGGCTTAGCCTAGCCATTGAAAGGACTTAAGAGACGTTGAAGTGAAATCGTTGAAGTGTCAGTCAGATATCTTTAAACCATTTAGATGTTCTCTTTTCTAATATTAATAATAAAAACCTAAGTACTTTTTATAAAGATTGTTTTACATTACAAAAATAGTGATGAATATGGTGAGTTTTGATTATCAAAACATGTAAAAATTTCAAGTCATTTAAATGAATTTTGAGACTTTTTAAGAGAAAAAAACTTTTTATAAAGTGATTTTGTATGGGAGTTAGGCGTTGTTTCTACCCGAGCCAATAATTTTCGAACTTCATCTTTATTTTTAGATAGCATCTTAACCCACAACTACACGGTTTATGATCCAGCTAAAATTTTTTTATGGATTTATACACTGAGAAAAGAAGCATACTAAAACCAAAGAACATTTACTCAATATTAAAAAAAAAATTTATTTGTTTTAGCGCAAATTTTTTTTTGTTTTAAATGGAAACTTTTCTTTAAAATAAAGAAATAAATTTCAAAACAAAGAAATAGTTTATTTCTTTAAAGAAAATTTCTTTCTTTCTGAAAGAATAATTTCCATTTGCAAAAAAATTTGAAAAAATAATAGTCTGAGTGTGTTATTCATTTTTAAAACCAATATAAAAAATAAAACAAATAAAGTTTTACTTTTGAATCCAAATTCTTAATTTTTTGAAATAAATGCGAAATAGATGCAATAAATTGATATTGTTTAAAGAAAAAATTTCCATAAAACTAACGAAATTTCAGATTTTAAAACAAATACCTGTGTTTTTTATTTCAAAGTTGAACTTTTTTCTGAGTTTGTTTAAAATGGAATAACTAGATACACAAACAAAACTTTATGTAAAAAAGTAGTTTCATTTCCGTCAGAAGCCATATATGGCTGTTCGAAGGAATGCGTGATTTCATGACCTTAACATGTACAATTGAAACACAATTCCATAAACATTAAACAGTAGTCTTATATTCTATAAAAAAATTATATTATATAAGTGAACTTACTTACATGTAACAAAGAAAAATTAATATTTTATTTTCTGAATTCTCCAGCCATAAAGTGATAACACGCACTAATAAAATAAACTGAGATTTTCTTAGCAGCTGTGTTAAAAAAAGTGTCGTGTCGACAGACAGACAAACAGACGGAAACGGCTAAATCGGCCCAGCTAGTGATGCTGATCAAGAATATATAATATACTTTTCTAAACCAGACACGCCTTTTTATGGGCGTTAGAAACAGTATAAAAATAAATAAACTGAATAGGCTAAAAAAATGCTTTGATTATTCATACTAAAACAAGAACGCCCTGCAAATGTATGCTACCTACAAAACTGAATGCGCCCTTGAAACGCAGCATGTACTTGAACAAAGATAAAAAGTTTTTCTCTCAGCTTTCTCAGTCTCTCAAACAACGCTTCTCATAAGGTTCTTTAGTGTAGCTTATACTACGGAACAATGATGTTTATGTTCAAGTATGCAACTTGAACGCAACCGAATAATGGCCTTGGCAATGAATGCTACACAACATAAATGTTCGGTTCTCTCAAATGAACGCTTTACTACCTTAACGAACGAAACGTTAAAGTTTATTTTCGTTCCCTGGTTTAAACAGTAGTTGATCACAGCTTAATCACTCAAAGACTACTGAAGAGGAAAATGTAGCGATTTCCGAAACAGACTGTCTAGTCAGCTAAGTGATTGACTCTATACAGAGTTGTTGTTGTTGTTGTTGCCTTCTTGAAAACTCACTTGATCTAAAGCTCACAATCTTAATTCATGTAATTATTCAATAGATCATAAAAACTAATTAAAAACATGATTTTTAGAGGTTTTTTCAAGATGGTTTATCTCACTGGCGTCTATCGTGACAGCCAAAATATTTTGGGATTCGTCATAAAATAGATCAAGATTCATTTTTTGTCGGTGGAATTGACACCTTTTTTATTTTTTATGGAGGTCGAGGCACCTTAATCGTCATTTAAAACTTTAGTGTAATTTTTTTAAATAAGTTTACCACATGCATCAGTAAATTTACTGCTTTTGACAATGATCTAGCCATTGGCTATACATCAGTGAACCCCCTTAACTTAATTGCAGATATAAATAATAATGTTTATTTGCTTAGAGTTTGGTTTGCAGAACATAAGTTACTTGTTAGCAGGAAAACTAAAATAATGTATTTTAGCTTATATAATATAGTATCGCCGGAAATTGATATCATATTTCATGGATATGAAAATGTCGACTTAGATTAACATGGGACACGAGACATAACCTAGGTTCAACCTATGACAATAGAATTCCTTGCAGTAATAATTGCTTTGTTGTCGAAAGAGTGCCTTGCTATAAATATTTAGGAGTAATGGCTGATAAACATCTTACCTGGACATTTAATTTTTGAAGAACATCTGTTTTCTTCATTACAATGCTTTTATAAACTAGCACATTTTTGTTTTGAAAGTAGAACTAAGATATACTACGGGATTTTTCATTCTAGATTACAATATGGTGTAAGCTGCGGGGGAAGTGCTTATCTAAATAATATAAGTCCCTGTTAATATTACAAAAGTCTGCAGTTAGAATAATATGTAAAGTAAATCGCTTCACTTCATCTGTTAATCTATTTAGGAGTCTTAAGATCTTACCGTTAAGGCATCTTTATTATTTTAAAGTTCTAAAAATAATTTTTAAAAGAAGTGGGTATATGCAGAACCCTATATATGGTACTTACAACTTAAAAACGAACCAAAATTCTACCGTGACTGTTCCAGTTTTTCGCACAACCCAATATCGGAAATTCTTTTCGATTTTATCTTATAGACTTTACAATAGACTCCCTGCTAGTATACGCCTTGAAAGAAATTTGAGTACTTTCTTAAAAAAAATAAAATTGTGGATCTTTGAGTTAGACCAATCGGAAGTTGAATTTTTGTAGCGCTCCATTAGCTAATTTTTTTAATTAGCTAATTTAAAAAAATTTTTTTCTCTTCTAATAAATCATTATTAATTTTTTTATAACTGCTTTTTACTTATACTTTATAATTCAATTCACCCCACAAAACACTTTTTACATTAACACAATTTAATTAGTAGTATATATTTATTGAAGGTGCATTTAACAATATTTATTCTAATTAGTGGACTGAGAGCTAATTTTTTCTCGGTCTACATATGTACATTGTACTCTACATAGGGGTCAAATAACGGCACTGAGCGAAACCCAGGTAGCCGAAGATGCAGATCCACTGGATTTTCACATACCTGGGTACCGCTTACTGCCATTGTTTTCTTTGCATAGGGGCATCGCCCTTTTTATAAGAACGGATGTAGCGTACCAGTGTGAGCGGAGTCTGAACGAGACCGATCCACAGTTTAGCTCAATGTGGGCTAAGTTCAGGCTTCGCTCGAACTTGCTACATTTCTGCTTTATTTATCTCCCTGCAAGTATACGCCTTGAAAAAAATTTGTGTACTTCCTTAAGAAAAATAAAACTGTGGATTTTTGAGTTAGACCAATCGGAAGTTGATTTTTTGTTGCGCTCCATTAGCTAATTTTTGTTTGTTCTTTGCTTTTTAGACAGAAATCATTTTTTTTTTCTCTTCTAATAAATCATTGTTAATTTTTATAACTGCTTTTTACTTATATTGTTTTATTCTATTCACCCCACAAAACACTTTTTTTTATTAACAAAATTTATTTAGTTTTATGTACTTATTGAAGTGACATTTAACACTATTTATTCTAATACTAAGTGTCAATACTATTTATGTAAGTAAAAATTGTTCTAATGACCATTATTTGAGCGATTTATAGATCCGCCACTGCTTAAAACTGCTGCAAAATATCATCTTAAAGGCAGGTTCTAGTAAAATCGACGGAAATTTTTTTTTGTTTTTTACTTTATTTTCATCCTTAGGATCTTGAAAATATGTAGTGAAAAGAATATTTCCCTATCCAATTAATTTTACGAGTCGTAGCGTATTAGACGAGAGAGTGCGTCGGACGAAAAACAGGGGCCTTACTCTGTAATGCGATTCGAAATGCAAATGCGATTCGAAAACAAAATTAAATATTGTATTTACGTGGTTTTTTGATTAGTTCGAATTCAATGCAGACAAAAACAGTATTTTAAAGCAGAGGTAGAAGTTACTGCCATTTAGTATTTTCTCGAAACACCTTTTTTCCGCGCTGTACACGATTCCGCTTCAACGACTTAACCGATTTCAATGTTTGACGGCTAAAGTTAAAACTTATTCAATTTAAGAGGCCTTCGAGAAGCGTTTTTTCCAAAAAAAAATTATTATCATTATTTTTTTAACGTTAAACCAAAAGAAAAAGGAGAAAAAACAGGGGCTTTTTCAAAGGACTGCCATTTTTTTAAAAAAGAGTTTTATTAAAATCAGAAATCTACAAGGCCCCCTAAATTTCATTTAAGTTAATAATTTTTTGGTTTTTTCGTTTCAGATCATTTGGCAAAGCTGTAGAGTGTACAGCGCGAGTTATGTTATTAAATGACTTTCACTTTAAAAATAAAACAACTAGTTTTGTTTAGTGCTGGATCTCTACTGATCTTTATTTTCAATCCCTCTTATATTTTAAGTTGTGCTTCTATACAATTCTAGTTCTTAGGTTATTGGGCTTAAACAATTCCCAGAATTAATGTAAACAGTATTTTATTATAGCCCACTTAAGATTACAACGTAACAATGTTGCAATCACATAAGCAAAAGTGCAGTTATAGATTCTTTTAAACAAAATTTAATATATCTTACTTTATTGATTGCAACATAACAATGTTGCAGTAGTATGAATACAAATCAATAAATTATAAATTCTCAGAATAAGATGTAGTGTGACCTAATTACATTGTTTCAATAAAGAAAGTGAATAAAAGAAAATACTTGGTCACAAAAATAATGTAAGCAATGTTTATTGCTTAATCGGCGCATTGACCCTCTGTGGTTTTGGTGGAGGTTGTGTTGTGGCTGCTGCTGTTGTTGTTGTTTGAGTTGGTGTCGTAACTCGCGCACGGCTTTGATCAGCGAGACCTTCAGCTGCCATTTTCAATTATTTTTTATTGAAAAAATTATCTAGAAGTTGCTCAGAAGTTGTCAAGATATTGCCCAATATCTCTCAAACTGTTCAGCCTGAAAGTATGCACATCTTAATGCATAAAAGGCAAGCATGCTGCTCGGCACACAGTATTTCTCAAATTGTGACTATATTTTGGCAGTAAAGTACTTTTCAAAGACATACTCTTCTCAAAACTGTTCAGCCTGAAAGTGCGCACAGAAAATATATAAGATTCTTATTAGTGACAATATTGGGTTTTTACATTGGTACGTTTTTGATCTAACTACCTCGTTTTTCATCCTTTTATAAAAAATTTATGACGAATTTAATGAAATTCTTTTTATTCGATTTGAGTCGATTGTACTACAAAATATAATTGTAACAGCCGCGAAACGACACCTGAGTTGATACGTATATGATGGTTGCAAGGCCAGTTTGCTAAGTTGGGCATGAATATGTTTGTTACCAAACTCGACTTTTTGCACTTTTGCACTTGAACGAATTTTTCAACACTGCTTCAGTTCCTAAAGTGTTATTAAAAGAGGCACATTTGTATTTTTCAAAAATTAATTACATAAAAAATTAAGCTTTAAAAAGAGAAAAAATTGCTTCCGGAAAATGACTCCAAAAAGGAAGTGTGCGGAGGACCTGTCATAGGAGAACCTGTCATAGGAAATTAAAATTATCAGTCGGCCTTTTTTGATTTGAGATTGTTGGTAACACAAAATCATTAATTAGATATAATTAATTGTGATTCACACGCTCACAAAAAAAACCGATTGAATAATTTGATAACTAATATTATTTTTCTTGAATTATAAAACAGTGTGCCCAAACCACACATAAACAAGCACATCCAAACTTTATTGAAATTCTTAAAGAAGAACATGTTGAGAGTCCATTGCACTTAATTTGACCTCTCAAGGTCATCACAATTTTTTTCAACTTATTTTTAAAGTTGAAGTTTTCGAATTTTGTTGTTCCGACATTACTTGAATTTTTACAGCCATTTGGCGTATTGGACATGAAAAATAAAATGCATTTTTTAAAAGAATTTGACGTAAAATAAGGTTATGTAAAAAGATTTTATAAAAAGGAACCTTTTGTATGGTAGCAAACATTAATTACATAGGAATCAGTTTTTGACAAAAAAAAACGTTAAAATTGCAGCCATTTAGCAAATTCTTAACCGATTGCAATGTTCTAAAGTTAAATGGAAAGGCATTTTTACATGGAATTCATTTTTGTGAAAATTGAAATAGCATTAGTCGATTATTATTTAATTAAAATTTATAGAAACACCACTTTTTTAAGTTAAAAAAAGTACAAGAAACTGCTTCGCTACACGCTTCATTTCGTATTTGATCGAATATCTTTTTACATAGCCTTATTAAACGTAAAATTCTATTGCAAAAAAGTGATTTTTATTTTTCATTTGCAATAGGCCAAATGGCTGTAAAAATGCATTTAATGTCGGCACAACAAAACTCGAACACTTCAACTTTAAAAACAAGTTGAAAAATTGTGATGATAATTCTCACAGATGCTCTAAGGGAAGAATTAAATAACATTTCTGAATCTCTAGATTACAGAATAAGGCTAGATCTAATAGAGGATGCCAAAGGGTCCTCTCGCCGTTCAATATCCCCGATACTTGAGTATAACTCAAACGAGCTTAACTATTTCTCAGATGATGCAAGAACAAGAAATTTGTATTCTTTCAAAAATCGGCACTTAGCGAATAAGAGTCTATTAGTATCCTAAATGGAAAAAATTAGAAAAATCTTGCCCAATATTGCATTGAATCTTTGAAATACCGAAAAGAGTTTGTTGAAGGGTAACAGCTTTAAACCTAACATTAAATATATTTCATTTAAAGTTAAATCTCCATTCTTGTACTCATGTAAAAGTCCATGTAATAACTCAAATAGCAAATGTATATTATTATTATACTTCTTATATAAATAATAAAACAATATCAGTAAAAAATGTGTACTAAGTTGAATGCTATACATTCCTTTTGTTCTGAAAGCGATTATGATGTTATTATACTGGTGGAAACTTGGCTAAATAAGTATTTTTTTGATGAAGAGATTGCTGATCCTAAAATTTTCCAAGTATACCGGAAAGATCGATACCCTATTTTGACTGGGTACTCTAGAGGTGGTGGAGTTCTGATTATTGCTCGAAAAAAATTATGCTCCTCGTTGTGCAATATAGATACCGTGGATGGATTGATTGATCAGGTCTGCATCTCCATTCTGCTTTCAAAAGGTAAAATGATTGTCTGTGCCTTTTACATTTCGCCTAACGGTGCATATGATATTTATGATGCTCATGTCAACAATATTTTATCATTATCTACAATTTATGGGGAAGATAATTTCTGCGTTGTTGGTGATTTTAATCTAAGCAGTGTAAACTGGGTCTGTTCAACGGATGATAACACTTGCGTGCCAACAACTGTAAGCCAAGCACATGAAATAAATCTCATCGATAATTTTTTTAGTATGGATTTGATTCAAATTAATGCTATATTCAATAAGTTATCTATATTGCTAGATTTAATTTTTATAACTAAGTCCCTTAATTATGATTTATTTGAATGTCCATTTCCTATCTCTGACTCGACTGTTCATTATTCTGCGCTTTCCTTTAATATAAAAATTTATGAATTCTTGGGTATTAATAATTTAGAACAAAAATTTTATGATTTTAAAAAATGCAATTTTGTGACTATAAATCGGCTCATAAACGGTATTGATTGGGAGTCGCTTTTTGGTAGCCTTGAGGCTTCGAGCTGCTATGATATCTTTCAAAGTAATTTCTTAAATATACTTGCTAATAACATTCTTTTAAGAAAAAAAATCCATAAGCTCCCTTGGTACACTAAGAGTTTAAAAAAATTGAAGAATTTGCGCAATAAATTTTTCAATGAGTTCAAAAATTCTAAAAAATTTGAGTGCAAGGTAAAATATGAACACTTTTCGCGCGAATTCAATTTTTTAAACAAATTTCTTTATAAACAATATGTTCTTAGCATAGAAAATCGCATTCAAACCGATGCTAAATCTTTTTGGAGCTTTATCCAATCTAAGAAAGGGTCTAAGAAAGGGTCATCTAGTATTCCTTCTTCTACGTTTTATAATGGTATAAATTCATACTCTGTAAATGACGCAGTACAATTGTTTGCAATTTGTTTTAAATCAAATTTTAAGTTAACTATCACCACAATCATCACCACAATTGATAAGCGGTACCAGTTGGATGTCATTTACTCCGACATATCCAAAGCCTTTGATAAACTATCACATGAAATTGTACTACTCAAGCTTGCCAAGATTGGCTTCCATTCTACATATCTTTCTTGGTTGGAATCATACCTTTCAAATAGAGTTTCATATGTAGACATTGAAAACGTAAAATCACTTCCTTTTTTATCAACTTCAGGGGTTCCTCAGGGTAGCATTCTTGGACCATTACTTTTTGTCATTTTTATAAATGATGTTTCCAAATGTTTTAATAATGCCCAATTTTTACTTTATGCAGATAACTTAAAAGTTTTCCATAAGGTTAAAAATCAATCGGATGCTTATCGTCTTCAGGCTGATATCGTAAACGTTTTTTCTTGGTTTAATCTAAACCAATTGTCACTAAACCTTTTAAAATGATTTGTTGTTTCTTATTACAAGTTAAATTCTCCTATATCGTTTGATTATACCTTAGATAACACTAAGCTTGCAAGGTTATCCGAAATTCGTGATCTAGGCGTTATTTTTGATTCAGGCCTTAGTTTTAGCTGTCATTTAAACCATATTATTCCCAAAGCATATTCCCTATTAGCGTTTGTTAAGCGAAATAGTACTGGCTTCTCTGACCCATACACATTTAAAAATTTATATTCGTCCCTCGTAAGATCTAGCCTTGAGTACGCTTCATTTATTTCGAGCCCATTTTATTCAGTGCATATTACTAGATTGGAACAAGTTCAAAAAAGATTTTTGAAATTTGCTTTACGTTCAATTAATTTGTCGGATCCTCTTCCGTCCTATAGAACGCGTTGCCTGCTTATTGGTCTGTCTTCTCTTGAAGCTAGAAGGTTATTGCACAGTATTATGATCATTTACGATTTGATCAATGGAAACATCATCTGTGAGACGTTACTTGAATTATTATCGTTTAATATTCCACAAAGAATGCTTCGTAACTATGATTATTTTTATATTAATTGCCATAGAACCAATTATGCCATTAATGAGCCTATTAATAGAGTACTTATAGCTATAAACAGAATGTATAATAATAACTTAATTGATTTTTCTATGCCTAAAAATACCTTTAAAACTACTATTACTCTATTGCTAAACAGTTTATAATTTTGTTCCTATTTTATATCCTGATTTGTTATTGTCTGTAAGGATAATTTATCCATAGACGGAAATAAATAAATAAATAAATAAATAGAAAAAGAAATGCTTCTATTGATCTCCTATAGTTTAAAACGTAAAAAAACAAGTTGGCATCTGGCTAACCAAGGCCATATTTTTATTTGTTAATTTTTATAATACTTTAATAAATTGTTATATATGAATGGAAAAAATAAACATTATTATAAATAAAAATAAACTGGCCATTTCAGCCCTTGGAAGGACTTTGACTTCTATTGATCAATTGTGTTACATAAACATTATTATTGTTATTAAAAGAAGTCTCGACATTATGATATAAAGACCATTTTAAGAAAAAAAAAATGGAATAAGTCTAAATAAAAAATTTTATCTCCGCCCCTCCCTCCCCCCGTAATTTTACCTGGTTTCGCGTCGTCGTCATACAGTTGTTATGCCTTCTTTTGGGATTAAATCATTATGCTTTATTTCTCCTTTTTTAAAAAACGCATTAATTTTAAATATGCATTAAGTTCAAATGGTAAAAGAAATCTCAATTTTAAGTACATATATATCAAATAATTCTAACCAGGAAATTCCACGTAAAATCGTTTAGTCGTCTCCTTCCCTAGTAAATCATTTGATGAACAAACAGATAAATCATGGACTCCAAAGAACACAGAACGAAATGAAGCAAGAAATATGTGCAAACAAAAGGTGCCACCTAACCGTTCTGGCGCACAATCATTCAAACCCATCAAAAAACACAACGCACACAAGTTTACACAAACAAAGACTCAAACACACACACACACATAATGAGTGAGTGGGAAAACTCCCTTGAAAACAAATGTTGCACATTTCCGACTTCGTACACAAGTCTTGGAGGATTATTTCTATCTGCCAACTTTTATCAGTTTTTTTATGTCGGTTCTTAAGCTCTCTACCGCCCAACCCTAAAAAACTTTAACTGGGTGGGTTGAGATAAAAGATTGAGTGAATGAGACGACGCAGCTACTGAAATGAAACAAAATTACCTGTCGCCTTGGGGTAAAATATGGAGCACAAAATGACATCAGAGAGATAAAAAATTGGGAAAAATATTCATATCACGAGTGCTTACTTTATATTTTTTTTGAGTGTTTTATTTTTCTTTTAAAGTGGGGAAAACATAAAAAACCGTTAAGCTATCTTTTCTACAGTATCGTTTTGTTTTATTGTATCTCAAAATTTTGCGTATATTTAAGGATTTTTTTTCCTACAGTGTGCTCCAAAAGTCTTAGTTAAATGTGTAGCAGAAAATCATAGAAAATTAAGATATAAAATATAATATAACTTTTCTTGGTTCTAAATAGCCCGCGGTCCAAGTCATCAACCTTACCATGCTAAAGGTTGCCACGTTCCCGTTATCGTTGTCGCATTTGACGACGACAGTGAAGCAGGTAAGACATTGGCTTAGTTGATGGAAAAGTGTTCTATTAAAAAAAAAATATTTCAACAAATTCAGTGAACGCCCACAACCACTTACAACCACCCACCTTAGCTTAGTTCAGTTTATTTTGGTATAATTTTTGAAAAACGCCTACGGCAACATTCAAACGCAAAGCAAGAACACAACTTTTACTGCTCCAATTTAAAAAAAAAATACACAAGCAAAAAAAAAACCTCCCTTGATGTACATCAAGACAGTCAGTCAGTCGTACTCGTCATTACCGTTATCTACTTCGTCATCTTCATCCTCATCATCGTCATCCGCTTTACGACTTTGCGTTTACCTTTAACTAAATGTCGTCTTCTGCTTCTGCTTCCTACTGCTTCTACGCTTTCTTCCGTGTTTCCGATTCGTTTTCATTTTCATCATTCGTGTTCTATGCAATCGCTTCACTTGGCAAAGAACTTTGAATTGGATTTGAATTGTTGAGCAAACGTTGCGTTTCTTTTTTCTTCTTTTTTTTTGTGGTGTTTTTTTTATCACCATGATATTTTAGCGTCTTCAAGTTGGATACCCTATTTTTGCCCCAACTGTATTGAAACTAAATTAAAGATTAACTTTGAAACTTTTAAAAGTTATTGGTTTTTGCTATGGATGTACTTTAATACTTCACTTTAATGACTATGATTTTGCGTTGATAGATAATTACACTTAAAGTGGCATATTAAATTGAAAGTTTTGTCAAATAATTTTAAACCTTAAACAAAAACTATGAATTTGATAAAAAATATCATTTCAAAAGATCTTACATTGGGTAGATAAAGTTAATAATTTAAGTAGTAAAAATGTTAATAAGAGTTATGGTTCAGTGGTCCGTAATTCTTCCCCTTCTGCTAAAGCTGATACAGCACAGTTGTTCGCAATGTTTTCTCAAATTGCTGAATCTCTTTCTAAAATGTTTCAAATTTTTAATACCATCAAAAAAATGAGTTTCAAAATTATCTCTCTCAACGTCAATTCTTTAATCAGATATGAAAGAAGATTTTTACTTAAGAATTTTTTGGCTAATTTTTCTGCTGATGTATATCTACTACAAGAAACAAAATTAGATGAACAATTATTCTTTTCAATATGATGGTTACAATTTTTTTAAGGTAGATAATAGGATCGGTTCTGGAGGTGTAGCAATTCTAATCAGGAATCAGTTTAAAAACAAAAATTTTAAAACTTTTAATAACGGTGGCATAGAAATAGTTTTTATTGATGTCCTTTTAGGAAATGATTGGATTACCATAGCATCAGTTTACGTTCACACTGCTTATGTGGATTTTAACATTTTCTTACAAATTTTTCATCTTAATACACATTTGATTTTTGGCGGTGATTTTAACTCGAGGCATTCTACTTTCGGAGACATATCTAACAATGTTCTTGGACAGCATCTTAAAAATATTGAAAGCATTACAAATGTTATTATATTGTCTCCAACTTGTTTTCACTCTCCCTCTGGATCATTTATTGATAAATTTATTTTTAAAAGCGAATTTTTGTTTTCTTTTTCAAATATTACTAATCTTACTTCCTTTTCTGATCATAATGCTATACAAATTTTTACAAGTGGTAATTTCTGTACTAATTTTGTTTCTAATAACTTTTTTATTAAAAAATATAACTATACAAATCCAAATGGTTCTAATAAATTTATAGAAAATCCTATAAATCAAATTAATATTCCCACCAATGATAATCTTTCGCATGAAGATCTAGAAGATATTTCCAAAAAAATTTGGTAATATTCTTAAAAGAGCTATTGATAAATTAGTACCAACTGAAGTCATAAGGCCTTATGGTATTATTTTGTCGTATACAATGATTAAAATTAAAAAACTGCATCATTCATTGCAAAGAAAATTGCATAGAAACTTGCAAAGAGGTACCAATTCCTACTCTATTCCTACTCTATATAAAATCCTACTCTATATCAAAAAAGACATTTCTTTGACACGTTATATGCTTCTAAATGCTATTTCCTTTGATCTGAACAACTATAATAAAAACGTTTTGGTAAATACTAATACCACTAGAAAAACTTTTTCTACCGTTAAATTTTACACCGGCTACAAAAAAGGTCAAAAGTTCCTAATGTAATTTTTGGAAATGATGATAAAAATTTTGAATTTATTGGAACGGAAAACATAGCCAATGCCTTTTCTAATCACTTTTCGATTAATCAAAATTTGTCTACAAATTTAGATTCAGTTGAGTCTCATTCAGTCCAAAATTTTAATAACTATATTTCAAATTCATATTCTATTATTCATTTTGATGGAACGATTACTCCTGACATTAAGGATGATCGCGAGCTTATGCTCATTAATGAAAATCTTCCCGACGAACAAAAATATATTCTAACTTCAGCAACTGAAGTCTCTAATAATTTTTCAAAAAAACAAAACGAAAAGTCTACGGGTATTGATGGCACTCCATACTATGTAATAAAACATTTTTCGCCAAATATAACAATGTATTTGACTATTCTTTTTAACCATCTTATGTCTTCATCTTATTTTCCTTCTTGTTGGAAATTACCTCTTATTACTCCAATACCAAAACCAAAAAAGGATATATCTGTTCTAACAAACTGGAGACCTATTTCTAATTTAAACTGCATTTCAAAACTATTCGAGCATATCTTAACACCAGGCCCGTAGCTAGTATGGTGCTAGGGCAGGCTAAGCCTGCCCTAGAATCCGTCGAGCCTGCCCTAGCCAAATTTCCGTATGCTTTTACAACTGCCCTCTTTTATTTTGCAGTTGAGCACTGTGTAATTACTTACTTACTTAGTTGGCGCAACAACCGTATGTCGGTCTTGGCCTCATCTAAGAATTTGCGCCAGCCATTTCTGTCTTTCGCTTGCTGGCGCCAGTTGGAAATTTCAAGCTTCGTCAGGTTGTCCTCTACTTGGTCTTTTCAACGAAGATGCGGTCGTCCTCTTCTGCGTTGACCGCCGCTGGGTACCGAATCGAATGTTTCTTCACTGGAGCATCGTCTTTCATGCGCTGATGATGACCAAGCCAGCGAAGCCGCTCGATTTTAATGCGCTTGACTATGTCGATGTCAGCGTACAGCTCAAACAGTTCATCATTCCACCGTATTCGGTACTCGCCATTGATGCAGATTGGTCCGTTGATCTTACGAAGAATCTTTCTCTCGAATGCTCTTAAAGTTCTTTCATCTGAACTGCTCAGCGTCCAGGTTTGTGATGCATAAAGTAGGACGGGCATGATGAGCGATTTATACAGCGTGTTTTTCGTTCGTCGAGTGAGGGCTCTGCTTCTCAATTGCCTCTAGGCCCAAAGTAATACCTGTAAACCAAATCAACAGAGTTCAAAGATTATCGATGACTACAACACGTCTGCGAGAACTTTCATTGATCGCTTTTGAAGGCCATTATTTGGAAAAAATTTGTCCCGAAACCAATCTTCGAAAATTTAATGAGAAACTAAGACGATTGCCTTTGTATTAAACAGCAGAGCTGTGACTGTAGTGGAAATCAATATAATACATTAGAAATTCGCTTTCAAACATTTAACTATATATGTTATATTTAATATGTTAATATACGTAACTTTTTTTTTTACTAAAATATACATTTGAACAATGAACTCGTTAAATAACATGTAAATATATAAAAAATTCATTTGAAAATATGTTAATATGCATATGTTATATACAAATGTATGAAAAAAATTTGTAATTTTTTTTTACTGGAGGCTCAGCCTGCCCGGCTCTTATTTTCTGGCTACGGGCTTGCTTAACACAAAGAATGTTCTTACATTTTGAAAAGCTTGATATATTTCCAAATCTGTTTGGTTTTCTACCTGGTTTATCGACCATGCTCTTGGCAAACTTCAAATGAACATTGATCGAGGACTGAACGTTAGTAAGACGACATATTTTATTTCTTTAGATCTGAAAGCAGAATTTGATACTGTATGGCATGGTGGCCTAATTTACAAACTTGGTAAACTTGGTTTCCCAATATTTTTAATTAATCTCATTAGAAGTTTTTTGACAAATCGTTCTTTTGCAGTAAGATTAGGTAATCACTTCTCTTGATCTCCCAAGGCTCTGTTTGATCTCCCATTTAATTTAATTTATATCTTTAAGACTTACCACCCGACCCACATGTTCAAACAATTCAGTATGCAGACGATACATCTATTTTTTTACTCATAATGATGCTGCAGTTGCACAAAATAATATTAGTATTTACATTTCGAAATTAGTTTCATATTTTCAAAAATGGAAGTTAATATTAAATGAAAATAAGACGGGAATGATTCATTTTGTTGGTTCAGTTCAGGATACTACAAGTAAGCTGAGAAGAACTTGTAAAGACATGAAAATCTCAATTAACGGTCATTATATTGGATCTAAATATAATATAAGATTTCTTGGCTTATTTATGTACAGAAACAATAAATTTATTCACCACGTTAAAATTATTGTTTTTAAAGCCTGAAAATCCAAATATGCCCTTAATCGAATTCTTCGTTCTAAATTTATTCAACCACATATCAAAGTAAACTTATACAAATCTTATATCAGGCCATTTTTGACACAAGCTTCAAGTATTTGGTGCAAAATTCCCAATTTATCATCTTACCAAATAGAAATTTTAAGACTTTTTGAACGAGGCATTCTTCGAAGTTCTTTTAATATTGGTTCTTTTAAATATAAAAACATATATATATATATATATATATATATATATATATATATATATATATATATATTAGGGCGGGTCAAATTCTGGCTCAGCGAAATTCGTAAAATTCATGTAATTTCAAGACTTTTTCTCCACTACAGCATATACAAATTCTGAAAAAAAGCTGTGCGGACTTTCGTAAATAGATTCATACACATACATTCATACATTCATATTTTATAATTGAGAACAAAATCTATTTACGAAAGTCCGCACAGCTTTTTTTCAGAATTTGTATATGCTGTAGTGGAGAAAAAGTCTTGAAATTACATGTATTTTACGAATTTCGCTGAGCCAGAATTTGACCCGCCCTAATATATAATATATATATATGTAAGGGCGGGTCGATTTAAAAATCGCCCATTGCTCAGTGAAAATCGTATTCTATGGATCAAAATAAGAAACTTTGACCGAGCAACTATACCTCTAAAACGAATTGTAATGCCCCAACTTTTCCGTAGGGTCAAATTTTGAAAAATCCCTCTTTCACCCATTTAAAGTGCCCCAATTGAGTCCACATGTATGACCGACTCCTTCTAACTTTGAAGGGCCGATCCACCCATGCCAGTGGCACAGCCCCTGGAACCCCCCTAGGGTGTTCCCCATACAAACAAAGTTCCCCACACAAACATTTGGAGCCCAGGGGGTTCCAGGAGGTGTGCTACTGGCATGGGTGGATCGGCCCTCCAAAGTTAGAAGGGGTCGGTCATACATTTGGACTCGATTGGGGCACTCTAAATGGGTCAAAGAGGGATTTTTCAAAATTTGACCCTACGGAAAAGTTGGGGCATTAGAATTCGTTTTAGAGGTATAGTTAATCGGGCAAAGTTTCTTATTTTGATCCCTTGAATACGATTTTCACTGAGCAATGGGCGATTTTTTTGCGTCCCCACAAATCGACCCGGCCTAATGTGTATAGATAAGTTCTATCCTACTTTCTTTAAATTAATTCTTTTTCTAAACAGTTAAGGTTTTTGTTATTTTTCCTTTTTAAATGTTAATAATTTATTATCACTTAGTTTTATAATATTTAATCACATTAAGTTTATTGAAAAAAGCTCCTTTGTGCTTACTAAACAATATAAATGGCAATGTAACATTTTATCATTTTGTTCAATAAATGATTAAGATTTTTAAAAAAAATGGTTAGAAAATTGTTTTGTTCAAATCATATTTTCTTTAACTAATATTGAACTGATATTTATTGTTTGACATCGTTCTATCAATTTCCGCTATTAAAAGGACAGTTATAAATGCACAGAAAAAAAAATGTAAGTGTCAGCTCCGACTGAATTTTACTCCTGAAAATCGATTACTTTGGAAAAGAATTATGTGGTTGGTGGGTCTAAATGGTTATGCTACAAGTATAAATGGAATACACGTAGCTCTATTTGAGCCGTTTTTATACCATAACCTCTTAATCCTGTGAGTTGAGTGAGTATCGCACTGTTAGGGCGCGTTAACAGTAGCGACTTGTTGCTTTGCCGAGCCGAGATGAAACTCAAAAACGCATGGGAGCAATAGAGAACGCAAGTCATGCAACTCTTTTGCCCCAATGCAGTTTTGAGTTTCAGCTCGGCTCGTTTCGGTCGTAAGT
This sequence comes from Dichetophora obliterata, assembly GCA_963920525.1. Taxonomy (NCBI): domain Eukaryota; kingdom Metazoa; phylum Arthropoda; class Insecta; order Diptera; family Sciomyzidae; genus Dichetophora; species Dichetophora obliterata. The sequence continues at coordinate 38,540,849 of OY986439.1, forward strand.
CGGCACTATAAACGCTTCCTTATCTTATAACTGGGGGCTAGGAATCTCTTGCACTAAAAAATCAGAAATATGCGCATATAACATGCACTTAAAACTCTAATGTATGCACTAAAAACAGGTAAAATATGCAATTAAAAAAGTGTTTCTTATATTTTATAATCGGTTTTCAAATAAATATTGCATGTAATTTATCAAAAACAACAAGAATATGAAGCGAACATAAAGGTAATAATTATAAATTATGTTTTTCCAAAATATGTTTTATTTCGCACTAAATTTAAATAGTTGCAAATCAAAAAAGCTAAAATATGCAAAAACCACATATGTGACCTTCTCCGAGAAAAGGGACCTAGTGTGTCAAAAAACGGGGTTGGACTTAAGAGTGGATTCTGGTACCTAAAAGGGTGTAGAATAAGATGAAATGAGTTAGATTTCAGATAAGAATTTATTTACCCAATAAAAACGCACAAAACGAACTTGGGAAAATCGATAAAAATGAGACAAACATTTAAATTTTTTTTTTTTTTTTTGATTTTTTGGCTTTAAATTGTTTTTTTTTTAAGTCTTTGAATTTTTTTGGAGTTTGGACTTTTTTTTCGGTGTTTCGTGATCTGGTACTTCGATTTTCTTCCTTTTGACTCTTTCAGTTTTTTCGTTTTTCGGCGCTTTGACTTCAGCTTTCTTTTTCTCGTGATCCGGTGCTTCGATTTTATTTTCTTGCTGGCAGATTCAGATTTATTTTTTGATTTTTTTTTCACTTTGGGCTCACTCGGTTTAGGAGCTACAAAATCCCGTTTCTGTGAATCAGTTCATAAGACCATGACATTCTCATATAAATACCATTTGCGATCTAACGATAAACCGCTTGGTGCCATGAGCGGAGATAATTCGTCTGGTAGCTCAGCGAATTAAATCTTTCTTCTTCCGAGTTCACAAGTTCTTTACACACAATTTCGTTTTTTTAAGTCAAAGTGGTGGCACTTGGTAATACCTAAAATGCAAACGCTTACAAAATTAATGGAAATGAACAGAGCAGCAACAATAGCAAAGGTATTCTCACACTAACAGCGAAAAAAAATACGTCACCACATAGGCATGACGTCACCAAAGTCGACACCCAATCATAACTAACCATACCAAATCGCATCTCCCAACTGAAGGTGTGTTCACAGTGATAATGCGTTATGAAACTTTAAATGCGTTTTTCTCAAAACTCATTTTCACACACTAGGTCCCTTTTCTCGGAGAAGGTCACATATAAGGAAAGCATGCAAGCGCCGATCATTCTTCATCAAGAAAATGCGAGCTTTTACACATTAAATCAAACAAAGGCTTTTTGAGCACTCAAAACATCGAACTAATGGGTCATCCGTCGCACAGTCCTGATTTGGCACTCAATGACTTTGTTTCTGCACATCGAGGACAAAATGCGTGGCCAACGATTTTCGACGCCACAAGAAGACGTGTTCAAACACAAATGATTCGAAAGCATGCACAAATGTATTAATCATAAAAGAGAATATTTCGAAAAACAATACAGCTTTTTTAATGAATTTAAATTCGGTATTTTTATTTATTCCCAAAATGCGTGTACATACACACATGGTCAAAATAATAGGTACATGTCTCACCTACTTCTTTAATATATTTTTTTTTTTTTTTTTGCTCTGTGAAACACTCTGTTATAAATATTTGATACTCACCACTATAAAATTGATCTGACAACACTTTGAGAAAAAGTAAGCACATCAAATTTGCTTGAAAGTGAATAAATGTACTTGTACAAAATAATAGGTACAGGTCCACTATTTTGGGGATTTTTTCTTTTTAAAGTGATTTTGGAAAGTTTTCTTATTAGAGGTAAGTTTTTAGGATGTAGAGGCAATATTTTTGCAACAAAATGTTTTTATTAGATGGGCCGAAATATGCATTGTACTGAAGAGAAACGGCGATTGGTATTCAAGCTTACAGACCAGGGCTTAACCCTAAGAATGATTGCCAAATTTTTGGGAAGGTCGTTAAATTTTGTTGGAAAGCTCTCAAATCAACATCTATGACGGAAACCAGTGGAACAGCAAAGAAAACATCTCAAACAACAGATAACCACATTATCTGTATTTCCAAAAAGGACCCATTTTCATCACCAAGAGTAATTGCGGCAGATATCGACAACGTGGTATCCTCTAGAACTGTTCGTAGGAGACAACAACGAGCTAATCTTCCGGGAAGACTCGCCAGAAAAGAGCCATTGCTTCGAAAAACAAATTTGGCTATGAGGTTACAATTCGCCAAAACTCACTCAACTTGGTCAGGATCTGAAGGCTCTAAAAAGTGGCGTAATATTTTGTGGAGCGACGAAACGAAAATAAACTTATTTTCTAATGATATGGGAAGGAATGTTCATCGCCCCAAGGCCAAGGAATTTCACGTTCGCTTCACAAAAAAAAAAAGTTAAGCATGGAGGGGGTAATAAATGTTTTGGGGATCCTTTTTTTATGGGGTGGGTCCAATACACCAAATAAACGATACCATAGATAGATTCATGTATAAAAAAATATTGGACACCATCATGTTACCCTATGCTGAGGAAAACATGCCCCTTATTTGGACGTTTCAGCAGGATAACGATCCGAAACACACCTCCAGGTTCATAAAGGATTGGTTCGATGGCGAAAATGTCAACTTGCTAAACTGGCCAAGCCAATCACCGGAACTTAATCCCATAGAAAACCTATGGGGCGAATTAAAAACATGAATAGCCAAACACACCTTCTACGCACGCCACAATAAGGAGAAATTATGGGAGTTTGTACATAAAAACCTGGTATGAGATCCCAATCGAAACCTGCCGCAAGTTGATTGCTACCCGAACAGGGTGGCTAAAGTAATCTAAAATAATGGTGATTACACTAGATATTAACCAACTTAAGGTTTTTATATATTATATTATCAAAAATTTTACAAATATCCATAATTTCCTTAACAGATCTTCTTTGTACCTATTTTTTTGACCAGCTGAATTTGCTTTCTTTTTATATAAATGTATACAAAACATATTTCTCTGCCTTTTTTCTAAGTTTAACTTTTTTTTTATTTAATGCAATGTTAACGTAAAACATCCGTTTGGTTTTCTTTTCTTTTAATTGAATAAATAAATATTTTTTGACTAATAAGAATAAAGCTCATGCGTGTACCTATTATTTTGACCATATGAATTAAAGCATTTGGTCAATTCTTGTCTCAATGGATGCAGTAACAACGATAAATTTACGAATGTTTTCAAACCCATACCACTTTGACCGCTTTTGTGTCAATATTGCGCTTCATGCAAGCTCAAAAAATTTCCAATCCAATCTCAACATCCGCGGTGAAAATCCATTTCCTTTTAATTGTCAAACAAATTGAGCTCGCTAACCACCGTTCATGACCACAATTCAAATACTTATAACCAAAATAATGCTGCCCAATGAATTCTAACAACAAGACAAACAAACAAATAAACATGAAACCTAACAACAACTGCAACAAATAAAATCAAATAGTTGACAATGAACTGATGTTTATTCAACACATCGCTGCAGACAAAATTGATTTCATGCAAACAAAATAGAAAAAAATTACGCTATCGATAGCTGATTCTGACCATACAGACACTATGTCATGTAATTAGATGATCCCAAAATCTGCCGCTAATTTTTCCGCAATTTGCTTAGTAATGTAATATAAATAGCTCGGCTTACTTGCTGCCGCTACCTCGTTGCTCCTTTGAAAAAAAAAAAAAAAAAAAACTTGGAAGGGTTCGTCGACGAAAAAGCGCCCCTTTTAATTTCAGCACTAATCGAAAAAGTACGCCGAACTATGCCCCGGAGTGTTGCACATGTCTCTGATCAGAAGGTAAGCAAAAAGAAAAAACCCAATCGAGGGGAAGTGGGTTGAAGTAGAAGCTCGCGACAAACTCATCCTGTGATCCCAGCGGAAGTCTCGTAAGGGAATAGTGCTCAAATCAATTCTACTGCAGTACATCTAAGTAAAACCGGAGAGAGCAAAACAAACCCAAGGACTTCAACTCCACTTCGGCACTGAAGGGTCTTGTCTTTAATTTCAGCTCACTTGGCTTTTGTAACGTGATTATCTGACGATTTGATTTGGCGCTAAATGCAATTCAAAGTCGGTAAAACGGAAACGGAAACAACCAGCAAAACACTGTTATAAATCGTTTATGCTTATGGCATTTGTCTCTATTTTTTTTTTTTCTTTTCGTATATTTATATGTATAGCAAATATGTTACAATATTTTTTGCCCTCGAAGTATTGGCACAAGGTATGAATATGGTAAAATTTCCTGTGGCGGCACAGTGGAACAGATTGGTTTTGGTTGAAGTTTATTTACAGCTTTCTTGATTTGAAGAGACATTTCAAATTAGGATGGATAGATTTCTTTGTTGTTGTTGTTGTTAAATTCAATGCATCCCTTAAGGGGAGCGATACGTGTAGCGGCCGAAAAAATGGATGATGTTAAGCATTTTTTCGTCAATATAACGCAATTCAAACTAATTTCTTTCAATGAAGATAGGAATATACAGCAATTCTATTTTGAACGTACCGACCTTCCTTACAAGAAGACTATCGGTTGTTTTTTTTTTTTTTAAAAACGGTTTTCTTAAACTGAAATTTCGGTTATTTCTTCATACAAAGTTTCGGTTATGCTAGGAAGAGCCTCGGGAAGAAAGTAACATAAGCTCATGTAAACGTGTGATCTGCCATCCCTTTCCCACACGTTGTTTTTTTATCAATTCCCAATGATAATTCAATTTCAGTTTTTTAATTTTTTTATTGCAGAACTTTTCTTATTATTAGCGAATCCAAGAATGGTAAAATACAATGGCGGAAAATTTGTCATGCTTTTTTAAAAAGGTTCCCTTTTCTTTATCTCACATACACTTGCTAAAATGTCCATATTATTTTCTACCCTCCACTAAATGTGAGCATTCCTGGATGTTACCAGGAAGCATTCCACTTCGTTGAGCACTCTATTAAAGGGAAACATTCCTCTCCGCTGTGTTAAAAACTAAAGTGGAATCATTCCTCTCCGCTGCCTTAAAAAGTGAATTGGAAGCAGTCCTGTCCCCTGTTCTGAAAATTATTGTGGAATCATTCCTCTCTCTTGTTATGAAAATGCCCGTCCAGGATTCGAACCCGGGACCCCTGAGCGACAGTCAAGCACGCTACCACTAGACTATCAAGGCCGTCCAGTAAAACATATTTTTTTTAAACAGTAAACATGAATTCTATAATAAGCGGCTAGGAAATAATGATATTAATATTTCCTATTGTCTTTGCTTGACAATAAGTACAAGTTTCCACATGCATTCTTAAAGAAGCGGTTTGGAAACAACATAAATTCAAAACTACCAATATAATTCCAAAAGATGTGATGGGGAATGTTTATTCATCACTTCCATATGTAAGTCTTCCAATTTTTACAGGAGGGAAGCGGTTTGGAAACAACATAAATACAAAACTACCCTTAAGCTTGCAAAAGATACGGAGGAGAATGTTTCTTTATCACTTTTAGATGGAAGTCTTCCGATTTTTCCTGGAGGGTTGTTTCACAAATTTTGAGACTGAAATGGGTATGAGAATGTGGTTGTAAGCAGAAACATTTATTTGAATGTGTCAGAGTTTTGGTTACCTATTTCTTGTGGGGTTACGGAATGACCATCTCCGATTTTGGTGAAATTTTCTATGAAGCATCACTGACGAAAATAAAAAAACTTTAATTGGAAGAAAAAAGGTTGGGCGGGATTTTCGGCTAAGTTACAGGATGCACAAAATTGAAAAAAATCGGCAAAAATTGTCAGCCTTTGTAGTCTAGTGGAGAGTCTGCTAGACTATCAACCCAGAGGTCCCTGGTTCGAATCCAGGCTCGGGCATGGTTCTTTTCACTTTCTTTGTTCTTTCCTACTTTTAAGAATTATGGAAAAACTAAAAATTCGCAAATAAATTGTGGAAATGTGGAATTAGAGGACAGGAACAACTAAGGGCTGGAAATGCTGCTTGCCGAGGCTAAGGCATAACACTAGCCTCGGTTAAAAGCAATTCAAATTGCCTTTCAAGGTTGTTTCGCCTAATAAATAATTCACGTATGGTTCCAATCAATTCCTCTTAATAATCTATTCCTTTCCTTTTAGGTCAAAGACCAAACCTTGTTTGTATAAGGCGCATGCCTTGGTTCTTTGATCTTAAAAAAAAAAAACGTGTAAAATCGATTTCTACGAAAACTCATATCTCACATGCTTCTGAGTCGAATGTTAAGTTTGAAATACCATCGGAAAGGTATTTAATTGGACTTTAATCCTAAAAATAGTTTTGTGAAGTTTTGGTGGTTGGGATCCCTTGCTGTAAGGTAATTAATTGCGATGTAGGGGTGCGGGATACACCATTTAAAAAATTAATATAATTTTTTCTTAAAGCTGGCAAATTTACCTTTTAAACAATATAAAAATTTGAGTGGGGACTCAATGGGTTTATGAGATGTAGTAATTTAAATATCGAAATACATATAGTTTTTGATTAACAATCCAATTTCTTAACTGAAATTCAGGTTGGAACTGTAATTGAACGGACTTTAATCCAAAAATATTTTTGGGAATTTTTTGGTGGTTTTGGAATATAAATATAAAATTGGTATATAAAAATGATTCTTTGAGAGAAGAAACCCTGTTTTAAATTAAAAATTGCTATGCACCTTTACCCGGCGGGCGTGATTGAAGCTTCTATTTTTTTATTAAAAAACCGATATAAAAGCGTTTTCAAGGAACGCACCTGCATTTCGTAGTTAGGGTTTTTAGTAAAGCTGGTCGTTTTAGCCCACCACCAACCATATTTTTGGAAGATACCTTCTGTTCAAAATTGAAAGTTTTTTCCATTCTTGAAAGTAATTTTGGTAGGCCGATTTCGGAATGGCCGTTAACTCCCTCTGTGAATTCTCTTTGAATACAAAGCGACAACTTGAGTTTGGAAAATAGAAAAAAGTCACTTGGAGCCATATCTGGCGAATATGGTGCTTGTTGCACGATATTGACATTGGTTTTTGTGCAATTGTCACGTACAATGCGTGATGTGTGAGCTGGTGCATTATCGTGGTGCAAAAACAATGACTTGTCCTTCCATAATGCTGGCCTCTTTCGCCGAATATTCTCGCGCAACCGCTTTAAAATACTCAAATTATATTGAGCGTTGACTGATTGACCTTGCGGAAGGGATTCCTAGTACACGACACCTTGAGAATCGAAGAAAACAGTCAACATTACCTTAATTTTTTTAATAACTTTGAGGCAAGTTGTCAGCTGATGTACGACCCTCTTTAAACTATTTGTACCACTCAAATGCCTGCAAACTTGATAGAGCATACTCCAAATAGGTTTTCTGCAACATTTTCAACGCATCCGGACATCAAATTCCGTTGGTAAAACACAATCTCAAACATACTCTTTGCTCAACTTTTTTTCCATTATGAAATTCGCTGGTCATACTCGAGGTGAGGTTGTTTACAAAGCAATAAGAAAGAAACTACGTGACAGATCGCGGTATAAATTAAGCCTATAACAGTGTTGCCAGCATTACCATAAAAAATAGCATTGCCTTTATGAAAGCTGTTGTGTCCGGCTCTATTTTAAACAGAAGGTAGATCAATATCTTTGTCTAGTCTGTTGTCCAACCTTAGCCTATACCAACTCTAGGCAAATGCGGCTCTTTGTTAAGTAGAGTGCGGCTCTTTTTTATTTTAATATTTCAAAATATATCAAAAAAAATTAAAAAATTTTATATACCTCGTAAAATTCCATGGAATTCCATGTTATTCTATAGTTGTTTGACCAAAGATTTGAGCAAAAATTTGATAAAGTGAACCCTGTTTTGCTTTACTGAGCGTTCTCTTTAATTATGTTTACCTTCTTTTTCTTCATGATATTACAATGTAAGATCAGATTAGAGAAAAGTCTTACAAAAGTTGAGCTAGATGTTAAAGTCAGCTGTTTGAAATATAGTTTTGACGTAGAATTACGTCTTACAGCGCGGTTTGTATGGGAGTCATTTTCACATATTTATTCAAGCATATGTAACGTTTTTAGTAGACACTTTGGGGTATACCTACAGCCATAAATATTCATCGTACATATATAAAATATATGCCAAAATATCAGTTATGAGGTGAATGAAACGAATATTTATTTATAGATTTTGTTACTTTTTTAATAAAGTCACAGAACAGAAAAATATAAGAAGAAAAAATCACATACTTGTGTGAGAAAATTCAAGCATAAAATGCTTCAGGAGCTTCTAATGTTGTTGTTATGGTTGTTAGTTTGGTTCGTTCCGAAATCATGAACGTAGCATCGTGTCGTTGGTTGTTGTGCTGCTTGTGTTGTTGTTGTTGTTATTAATATGCATGCAAAATTTATATATATATAAATACAGATAAATTAATACAAATGCTTGGTAAACAACTACCAAAAAATTTTATTACTAAAGCCATTCATTTATTTTTTAAATGTCAAAAGAAGTTAGATTTATTTTTTATTATATTATTATATTTATTTTATGCTAAACAATATATTTTGTTTGCAAAAATTTTAATTTTATATTACATTTGAAATATACAACACTTCTTTTCTATAGGAAAAAATAATAAATTTATATTTTTCCGAAATATTTGATTTCCGTTTGTTAAACACTAAATTGAATTACATTTAAGTTGTAATCATAGTAATGAACAAGAATAACAAACTCATCACCAAAAATATCAAACAAATAACTATTGTACGAAATAAATAATTTTTATTTAGACGATGAAATTGTTTAAAATTTTGAAAAATATTTACCAAAAAAACATTTTTTTTTCTCTATAACTGTATAAAAATAAATTCTAAGTCCATACTTATCATATTAAAGAAACTGTGCCTTTTTTCTAGTTGTTGCGACCGGCTGCAACCAATCAAGAACAACATTTTTTAACTTTCCGATAAAAAGTCTTATTTGTTTTCTTGTTTTCATTTGTAAATAAAATTGAAAAAATCGAAATTGGGAAAAATATTTAATTGAAATATTTTGAATACATTTTCTGTAACTATGCCTAATATAGATACAAAAAATATACGATTACGTTGAATAACCTGGTCGTTGTGGAACTTTTTGCTATAAGGATATGTTTTTGGATATCTTGACTTTGAAATTCCCAATAATCTAAAATATTAATTTTTCACTAAATTTTTCTTCAGCTTTTTGTAAAAAAAGTTTAAAAAAAACCAAAACTCGAATGTCAAAGTAATAGCCGCTTAAACTGGACTTTCTTTCAAAAATCCTTGAAGTTTCCTTGGTTTATTCCTTTATTTGAAGTACGGTAAGGCTCTTTGGAAGGTTTAGAAAATCTTAAAAAATTCCCAATAATCTAAAATATTATTTTTTCACAATATTTTTCTTCAGCTTTTTGTAAAAAAAAATTTTTAAAAAACCAAAACTCGAATGCCAAAGAAATAGCTGTTTAAACTGAACTTTCTTTCAGAAATCCTTGAAGTTTCCTTGGTTTATTCCTTTATTTGAAGTACGGTAAGGCTCTTTGGAAGGTTTAGAAAACCTTAATGTGGCTCTTAATGGCCTCACTCGTGCCCACCCCTGGCCTATACAATGGATAATTACCCTTTTTATAATGAGATCGTTCGAATTTACTGAACCTTGCAACAAGAATGTAAATGTAGAAAGTAAGTTAAAGTTGCTATAAGAGGCTACCCGGGGTCATTTCATTTCATTAATTTTATTGCACCTTCTGTAGCCCATTCTAAACTCTGAAAGGGTAGATTTTGGGAGCACATTTTTAGAGTTGATATAAGACAAGAAATGGTAATTTGTCAAGGGAAACATTAATTTTGGAATATTAACTCTATTACACTCTATATATTACATTAACTGTAAGACATTTTTTTAATCCATGAACCGTTTGTGAGCAACTCTTCTAGCACTTCCTTTATTTTTTAATTGTCTTAGATTTTTCTACCTGACAGATCGTTAAATTTTTTGCTTCGTAAATTTACTTTAAGGTGTATTTACTTTATTAGTCCGTTTAGCTACGTTCCGTTGGTTCTAGGAGTGGCAGGTATGTAAAAGAATATATATTCTTGATTATCAGCACCACCTGAGTATGTCGAGCCATATCAGTCTATGTGTCGACTGCATGCATGCATACGTAATTTTGGAGCAATCATTTTGAAATTTGACACATAAGCTTCTATTGAAAAAATTAAACATAAAGTTTGAATTGAACCATACGAAATAAAAACAACGCCTACCTCCCATACAAAATGTCGTCATAAAAATGGCAAAACATATAAAAAATAAACAAAAATTAATGTAAGGACTTATAATTCTAGGTTATATTTTAAGTTATTCGAAGTCTTTAATGTTGTATTGTTTTGGTGACGTCACTTTTATAGGGTATGGTTTTTATTCAGATATTTCACATTTGAAACTCAGAGTCCTTTTTATTTATTAAAGCTTATGAGCGCAATACCAAGTTTATATTTATAACCTTTATATCAATAAAGGTTTTGCTATAATGCTGACGTCACTTTGTATGGGAGGTGGACGGAATTGATGCCTAGCATCGAGTGCATAGTAAAAATTCACACTAATTTGATTTCAGAAAGTCATTTTGTGAGAAGGAAGGCTTAGTTTTCATTCAATTTTTAAAGGTTTCGTTCTTAAAGTGCATATTAAAGTTAATTTTTGTGGAATTAAGATTAATTTTTGTGGAATTTAAAGAGCTTTTTATGTTTTGGCAGAGTAACTTTGTATGGTTTTCATCCGATTTGATTTATTTCCGGACTTGATCTGTATTTTATTTTAATATAAATATATTTTCGTAATAATTTAATTTCATTACGAAAGTTCTAAAATTACGGCTGTTATCATGATCACCAGGGCTGGGATTTCGATGACATGTCATATTTTTTCTGCTGTTTCTAAGACATTTCCTGGTTAACTAGAACGTCCATTTATGTTTCCTAAATTCCAAATATGAAAAGTTTTTAGGTCATTTTATCGTCATTTTTTACCGGTTTTAGTTTTTAGGCCATTTTTGCTAGATTTAGGGCATTTTTTGGTAATTTTTAGCGATTTTTGAGTTATTTTATTGTCATTTTTAGACAATTTTAATTTTTAGAGCATTTTTCGTGTTTTTAGGTCATTTAAGCGAAATTGTAATAGAATTTTTTTCGTTCTTTTCATATTAAAAAATGTAAAAATGTTAACTCCTTTAACAATAGAGTCTTCTCAATCAAAAATATTACCTATCGAAAAATTAGTAGCCTTGTTTATAAACCTCGATAAAAAAAAAATTTTGAGCGTGGTGAAGCTGACAAAAGGGTATGTATAATGATGAAACAAGTGTTTGATAAAAGCTCGGGATATGCTGAAATATTGCTGAAATATTAGGGGGTAAAAATGTTAATACTCTGAAATAAAAATAGGAACTTACATCCGATGACATATCGTCTTTTAAATATTTGCCTATCGTCAGTGCAGAAGTAGAAAGAAGTTTTTCTCTTTACAAGAACATTTTGCCAGACAATCGACGTTTCTTCAATTTTAATTACTTATCAATGTACTTTGTAATATACTGTAACGCTATGTATAAAATTTTTATGCAATAAATTTTAAATTTAGTAATGTTTTATTTATAAAGCTTTATTTTTTTGTAATTGTTTGCGTTTTTTAAGTCATTTTTGTCAGTTTCAAGGTCATTTTCTTTAGTTTTTAGGTAGTTTTTGTCATTTTTTTAGGTCATTTTCTGCAGTTTTTTAGGTCATCAAAATCCGAGAACTTTTGATCACATATAGTCAGACGCATAGACATGGACATGGCGCGGCAGGTATACTTTTCTATACCTGTCACGCCTCCTTATCGGCGTTACAAACGGAGTGGCAAAGTTAATATACCCCTTACGCATTTTTATATGCGTGAGAAAATAAATATCAAGCATTGTCCATATGGGCTTAGTGGATGTGAACCCGAAGAACTAGTATTAAAAATTTAATTATTTCGAAAATGGAAATCATTGCTTCAGTTATTATTTCAGACGTATGTGGCCATCGCATACTTTCTTGTGGCCAGATTCTCCTTCTCCACAAAATATAGTGCTATTTAATGAGTTTATTCCATAGTATGTGTATTAACAAAGTTATTCGATGTTGCATATTTGCAATTAACAGCAACAGCAACGATAATAACAACACTTCAAGCAGCAACCCCTTTTTTAAAAATATTAACCAAAACAAACTGGAACACATCCCAAGCTATCACAAAAAAAAGAAGAAGAAACAGGACATCATGGTGGTTGATTTTGTTTGTGCAAAAATTACCCCAGGCACTTGTTTAGACAGCTATGGTCATATGTTTGCCCAAAAATGATTTTTTTTTTTACATTGCGACATAACTCCTTATATCGTTGTCAGCAGAGCTTGTAAAGCAAGGGCGCTGAAATTGTAACAGAAACAAGTTCTGGTGAAAACATTCAAGCTAACGGTAACAACAACCACAAACAAAATATAGCCCAGGGACTCATTCAGTTCAATGTGAATAACTGTTTTCCAAATCATAGACGTCACACATGTTGCTAAAAAAAAGTTCCTATATTTTAAAGGTGAATATAAATACACAGGGTGGGCGAAAATCTGTGAAAAGGGATGGCAAAGTCCGTAAAACAGCAGGGAGTTTTGAAAAAATTACTTTTAAATGGGATGCCAACAGCGAATCAATTGGCAGTGAAGGAAGAAAACTGGTAAAAGAAGACAAAGAACGACGAAACAAAGCAAAGAATGGTACAGCATGGTTCATAAACAGCATATGAAGGTGCAATTAGTCAACAATTTAAAAAGATAGCATAAGGGCAACTATATATTGTCGGGCTATAAAATATGAAGCTTAACATTGGTTGGTCATGTTTAGTAGATTTCTTGACTTCTTAACTTCTGGTGTTCAAAGCATTTGGCGGAAAGTCAAAGAGCCAAAAGACCAATATGGTTAAGCATACTACTACAGTATCTACTGCGAGAAGTAGTGTTGCTTCAATAACTTCAAGCCAAAAAGCACGACCACAAAAAAAAGAAATGCTCAATTTTGACAAAAAAAGCACTTAAAGAGCACTCAGTCATAAAAGAAATGACTCTCAACTTCTTTATAGAAAAAAATTTGATACTTTTCAAAAATTATTTGAACTCTTTTTCTTTATAAAGCCATCATTGGATCTTTGCACTTATTTTTTGTCTTTTATATTTTAACTAACTCTTGTTATGCAAAAATTTCCAAAATATTTCAACAAAAAATTTAATGATACCATCTAAGAGAAAATATATGTGATTTAAAAAAATTTTTAAATAAAAACCATTCTAAAACTATCTGTACAAAATAACACAATGGGCCTTACCAAAAGTCATTTTAATGCAAACCCTAAATTTAGTGTAAGCTTTTTGACAACAAATTCTCTAGAAATAATATCAGAAAAGCTCACGCTAAATTTAGAGTAGGCATTAAATCGACTATTGGTAAGGCCCAATGTGTTAAGCACATGATACGTAATAAGAAATACTGAAATGTGTTTTTAACAATACAAAAATAAAAATATTTTTTAACTAGCTGTACAAAATATGACATGAGACTACCTAAGAAAAGCCAAAATGTGACCTTAAAAATTAAAAAACAAATCCTCAACCCTTTTATTTGATTTGCCCATTATATTGGACACATCAGAAAATATTTTTTATTTTTATTTTACAACTTTTTTTTAAACGAAATCGCTTGGTATTATTATAAAATTAAGTCATAGCAACACGATTTACATAAATTTAGAGAGATATTTGACGTTAAACTCAGTTATATTTTCTATTTTTTTCCGAACATTATTTGTTTTGGGTCGTAATAATTTTTGGTTAAAAAAAGTAGTTTAAGTGGTTGGTGTAAAAAGCATTTATTTTTTCATTCATACCACACTTTCTCTACCACAAACATATTTGACTACACTCTTGTACTTTTTAATACAACTTTTGAATGGTTTTATCAATATTTTGGACAATCTGGCCAGAAGGTAAATAGCGCAGTTAAAAATCGAAGTGATGTTTTTTTAATTTTTTAGGGCCTAAATGGTAACAATATTATTTCGAAAAAATTATAACATGATTATTCTTGCCTAGCCTCTGAATTGATTAGACAAGCTGTAGAAAATATCACAAAATTCTTTCTCAGAATTACTAGTTATTATTATACTATTAATTTAAATTATTAATACTATTAAATCCTCTTTTTTAATAATTTTAAGAACACGAACAAAAAATTAAATGTGATTGTGATTTTAAAAATTTTTAAAATAAAAACCATTCTTAAACTAGCTGTACAAAATAACAAAATATTTTAAGCACTTGATACTTCCCTTAAAAACAAAATATAATGTGAAGAATATAAAAATGTAAACCTTTCTTGAACTAACTGCACAAACTATTACAAAATACTAACTACTAAAAAAATAAAAAAAAAATGCCTTAAACAAGTTGTACAAAATATCACAAAATTTCTATTTATTTATTTATTCGTTAAGCTTAATACAAGCTGATTAACTAAGAACTTATCTTATTCTAACAGGGTCTTAACTTATTCTAACAGGGTTTATTTATTTATTTTTTTTTTCTCTCTCCTTCCCTTGTTTTAGTGTTCGAAAGATATCCAATTCGTGGTGGGCGTAATCCGCCCACCAGAAAAACGTAATTATAAGAACACGTCAAAAGGGAAATACGGAGAGAAAAGTAATAAAGGGAACTTACAATAATTAACAGGGAATATGTATCATATCTTAATTGTAAGAAAAAAATTATAGAGGGGGAAAAATGGCGTTGGAGTTAAGAAGAAGTGGCGTTAGAGTTTAGAAGGGCATTTCGGAGTCGAGATCTGCTCAGATGAAAATCAAATTCGCTGATCAAATTGTTAGTTACACGAAGCATCCTGGTTACAGGTTCACTGCAACCATAGTCGGTACGATGGAAGTTGAGGTGGAAGAGAGGAATAGACCTAAGGTTACGTGGGTTGGTATTAAAGGATATTAATTGGAGTAGTGCAGGGCAGTTAATGGTACCGCATACAAGTTGATGAATGAAGAGTACATCTGCAACTTCTCTTCGTTTTGCAAGAGATTGCATGTTAATCAACTTCAGGCGGTCTGCATAAGGAGGTAAGTTGAAACTGTCAGAACCGGGAAGACCGCGTAGTGCGAACCTAATGAATCTTCGTTGAACGGCTTCGATTCGCACAGAATGGATGTTGTAGATAGGAGACCAAACCTGGCTGGCATATTCGAGGATGGGTCTAACAAAGGTAAGGTAGAGAGATTTAGTAACGTAAGGGTTGGAGAATTCTCTGGACCAGTGTTTCACAAAACCCAGTGCAGAATTGGCTCTACTAATGATATTATCAATATGAGACCTAAAATTAAGTTCCTTGTCACATATTACACCTAAGTCCCTTAAAAAGCTTACAGGAGGAACTGGCTTGCCGAGTAAGTAATATGTTCTTGGGGGAAGCTGGAGATGCTTGCGTGAATATGTAATAGCTTGACATTTACTAACGTTGAGCTCTAGAAGATTTTTTTGACACCAAGTGGAAAAACTAACTAGATCTTCTTGAAGATAGTGAGAATCGTCGTTAGTTTGTATGCGCCGATAGATTTTCATGTCATCAGCATACACAGAGAGATTGGATTCTTTGATGATGTCATCTACATCAGAGATTGTTAAGACAAACAACAAAGGACCAAGGTGACTACCTTGTGGGACACCAGAGGTAGCTGAAAAAGAATCTGAATTGGTAAATCTAAAGATGACATTATAACGGCGTTCTTCAAGATATGATTTAATCCAAGATATAAAGAGTGATGGAAAACCAAAGGCTTTAAGCTTAAGAAGAATGATAGTGTGTGAGATTTTGTCGAACGCTTTACTAAAGTCGGTAGACACTACATCAACTTCGTACCCGCTTTCCAACGAGCATAGAGCGTTTGAAACAAATTCTGCAAGGTTAGTGGTAGTCGATCTTCCTTTGAGGAAGCCGTGTTGGCTGGGAGGAAAAATAGATTTGCAATGGAAAAAGAGAATGTCATAAATAATGCTTTCAAACATTTTTGGAGTACATGAAAGTTTTGCAATAGGTCTGTAATTGGAAATATCGTTTCTTGGTCCTTTCTTATGCAGAGGTATTATGTATGAGCTCTTCCACAACTTAGGAAAAACGGAATTAGAAATAGAAAGTTGAAAAAGAGCCAATAGGGGATGAGCCAACACGTCCGCGAATTTTTTTATAACAATAGCAGGCAAGCCATCGGGTCCTGGAGAATAATCGTCCTTCAGATTATTTATCTTTTCTACACAGAAATACTAAAATTATTAACTTATTAATTATTAATTATTTAAATAAATAAATTTACTTTTTATTAACTTTATGAACCTTCTGAATGATCTCTTTTAATTAATTTTTTTAAAGAAATTATCGATAAGAAATACACAATCCAAACATTTAATCGAAACTGTTTTTTTTAGTTTTATAAAATCTTCTGCAATGTTGTAAAACAAAATATAAATACTTTGAAACTTCATATTACTTCTTCCAAAAAATTCTTTTTCTACATAGAGAAAACAACATTTTCAAAAGTGGCAGAAAGGACCTACTTTTAAAAACGTTTAACCCAGATTTTGCACTTCTTACGTTTATTTAACTTTAAAAATAAACATTTTAAAATGAAATAGTAAAACGTTTATTTTCATTTTAAAAACGAAAATTTTAAAACGAGATTCTAAAATGTTCGTTTGATATTTAATAATAAACATTTTAAATTGCAATGGTAAACAATTATCATCAGAACTGGTACCGAAGGTAGTTTTCTCAATTTTGATTCTTTAAATATTTTTGAAAAATACCCTTTCCAAGAGTATCTACATAAAACACCAAGATAAAGACCACCTTTTTTTCTACTTCGATAACTTTAAAAAAATTTTGCTTTCTAGTATGAAATTTATTATTTCCTCAAATATCAGAATTGACAAATATGTTATACTAAAATTTAGAGTTTCTGAGTTAGCCATTTGATGGGTCTCAATTGACTTAAAAATTGTTTTTGAAAAGTGTTTTATAGAAAGTGTTTTTCATGCTAGGAAATATTTTTTTTTTTTTTGATATATAAATAGGAAAAAAATCTTTGGCCTTTTCCTGGTGTTTTAAATAAATATTTTAAGCCGAGGTCTTTGAAAAACATTTGAAACATCCAAATTGAGAAAATTATTTTCAGTACCACTTCTGATGCCCGAGATATAACACCTTATATTCATTTTTCATTTTTTTGGAAAAGTTAAAAAATGCGATCAAGTATGCATTTCTCAAAAACAAGAAAATATATATGCGAAAAATATGCAAATTATTAATTCGCCAAATTTAAGAAAAACGTTGACACTATAATCAATACAACAAAAATTTAGAAAATTTGATAACAATCAAAAAAATTGTGCTATCTCGAGTGTACCTTTATATTCGAATATCCTTCTCACAAGAGACTGTGGGTTAAAAACGAGAGTGGCATCGTGTTGGTCAAGAGATTGTTAGTGAAAGTTTTTATTTACTTTTCCTTTAAGACATATGTAGTTTTTCTTACAAAATTCTAAGCATTTTAAGATCGTTATTTTGTACTGTTTTTCTCAAAAAACAACTTTGTCCTTGCGGGAAAGGTAGACATGTTTTTTTCCTAAAATTTTTTTGGGAAATCTTGACAGCCCTATGCAACTTTTACGACCTCTTAGAATGTGAAATTCGATAAAGCAATTCTGATTCGATACGCCCTATTGTCCATATCTCAACAGTTTGACTTAATTTTGCATATTGGCGGTCTTTTGTTTCGATATGGTGGATCAAGGAGAATTTTGGGCGTACCGTCATTTCGCCCAATGTCATTTCGCCCAATGTCATTTCGCCCAAAAACGAAAATGACATATCGCCCAAATATGTCATTTCACCCAAAACCCTAATTACTGAAATGACATACCGCCCAAAAGCAATGTCATAAGACCCAAACTAAAATGACATATCGCTCAAAAACATTGACGTACAGTTTTTTTGGGCGATATGTCATTTACGAAAAGAATTACTTTGTTCAAATATTACCACAACGGAATAGCGAAAAACAATTGTACAAGAAAAAATCACTTTATAAACAAAAAAAATTTTATACATGTTATAAGAACAGTTGTAAGGCACGCGTCGAAATGTTGGAATATAAAATTTGTGTAAGAAGTTGTAAAAACAGTGTGCATTCCGAGCACCCTAGTCAGGAAGATACGTACCAGGAATTGAAATCCTTGGAAAATATAAAAGCCGAATGTAAGAGCTCGACAACATTGCGGAATGATACCAGTACATTGGCTAACACAAGAAAAGCATTTCGAAGCGAATGCGAAAGGTAAGTAATCTTACGTTGGTGGTAACACCACACGATGGCCGCGTCGCGAAACGCGCGGGACGCGCAGCCGCCACGAGCGCGACCAATCCCCCTCGCAGCGAAGGGAATACATAGAAAATTTTCCTATATTTCTTTTACAAATGTGTCCATATATTTGGGTGGTATGTCATTTTTATTATTTTTTGGGGGGTGTGTCATGGGCCGTTGTTGGCTTGGTAAAATGTCATATTGCCCAAAAAATGATGTTATAACGCCCAAAATCTCGATTTTTTTACACAATAACAACTAACATTGAATTTTTTTGGGCGATATGTCATTTTCGTTTTTGTGCGAAATGACATTGGGCGAAATGACGGTACGCCTAATTTTGTTGTTGGAAGACCCTACATGTTTTTTAATAGGAATGATTTTTTGCCAACACATAATATTACATTTATCAATCGTTTGCAGAATACAACTGTGCTAAAATAAATTATTTTTGAAAAGCGTAAAAATAAGGGTAAAAAAGAGGGTGGGGATAGAAGTATGAAAGACAATTGCTTATTAACTTGTAATGCTTGGTTTTCACTATGTCATTTTTATGACAACACAAAAGTTGATCACTTGAAATATCACCCTAATAAAACTCTAGAACATTTTCTGCATAGCTCCTTTTAATAATTTAATTGTTTTTAATTTTCTAAGATTGTTAAAGTTTGAAAAAATGTCTACATGTGTTGTTATCAATTTGATTGACAGCAACTGACCACTGAAAATGACATAGTGAAAACCAAGCTTAACAAACATCTTTGCAATATATAAAAATTGCGTACCTCTCTTAGGTAAAATTTTTCACCTTGAATCATGGTTTTCTCAAAATCCTGATGTTATGGAAAAATTTGGGTTTGGGTTGGATTCGTGATTGAGAGCCAAAAAATAATTGAAAACATTTGTCAGTTTCTCACTCTTAAAATAAAATCTATTTTTAGTGCACAGTGTAATAAAATTTGCTAGAAGTTAAAATTTTTACAGCGATGTATTGAACTTGATTTAAATAGCCAAATTACGAAGTTATGACAAAAAGACCGTTTTGACTGTTTTTGTGACCAATTCAAAAAAAGAAATTCATGGTGTCAAAAAACTATCGCAATAAGACCTCAATAAGCGGGTGAGAATTTTAACTTTTTTTTCGACCTATCTTAGCACGAAACACCCTGTCGTTGCCATATGGCAACGCACACACAAACACTTAAAATGTGCTTATTTTAGTTTAAACCATGTTATATTTGTGTTAAAAGGTCATTCTGAAAATTTTAAAAAAAATTTACTCAGGGTGATTCGGGTTAATGTCCATTCATTAACAAAACAAATATAAAATGTATAGAGTTAAAGTCAATCCACGCAGAAAAACCACCTCAATTGTTTAGTTCTTTTAATTAGAATAAAGACAATAAAGGGATACCTAGTAGGTATCTGTATTCTTTAAGTATTGTCTTATTTTCGTACCTACACATAAATAATCCTTACCCACACCGCTTCAATTGAGTTTTGAACCTCTTCTTATTTTCCTAAGGTCACGTCATTTCTAAATCTTAACAGACTTTAACTTTTTTTAATGATTCTTTTACAAACTTTCTAAACTTTTTAAACTTTAACTATGTGAATAGTTTTGTTGACTTATATTGTGCCAAAAGGTATCATTATAATTTCCTTGTTAAAAAATATTCAACACATACTTTATTTAACTTACACAGCCTTCCATATATATGCATAAATATATCACATCAAAAGCGAAACTTAAACTGCAATTCTTAGCGCTTGGATAAGGATATGGCAACAGATGCGACTATGTTTGACATCAATCTCTGGGGAGTTTTCCATCACAGATAAACTCAAATACGTATCTATTTGCCACGAGACAACAAGAATTCCCAGTGTGACCTTAAACAGTGCAATAGTTAACATTCAACCTCGTTAGAATGTATTTATTGTAGATGAGTTCGGAAGGAAAGCGGAGAAAAAAGGAATGAAGAAAGGTTTTCAACTGTTAAATATTTGCTTAGATGGTCTGAGGTATGGGAAATGGATTTGTTACTCGAATAAAATTTGAAAAAAGTGTAAATATGCACTTAAGGCATGGAGAAATTTTCTGTTCTGATTTTGTCAAATAGACTAGTTTAAAAAAGAACTATATTTTAAGAAATTTTATAAGATTTTAGTTCATAGGTTGTATTGCTTGCATTCATCTTCCGTGAATAGAATAAATAACAACTACATCACATTAAATCGAAAGTAGGCATTCGACTTTAAGTACTGCCAATAATGTTTATACAAGTATCTTTATATCTAGTTTTAACACCAAGACATCACAAATTTTGCAAATATTTAAGCGAAAAAGTTTTCTATAGTTACACATATTTTCACACGTGCACGAGTCAAACGTGCTTTATTAAAACTGTGAATCATGAAGTCAACATCGTTAGATAACTTTAAGTATGTTCAGAGAAAACCGCCACAATTTTGTTGAAATCTAATTTATATTCCTGTAAAGTACAGGACTTGTGCTGATTACCATTCCATTTCAACACGCCCTCTCCCACGCCACTGCACAACATCAATGACCTCCAAACACTGAACATAACTTTATTTAAATCCATGGATTGTATGCTAATATCTGTTCATCATATTTTGGTTGAGGTAAAATGGACTGATGCCACACTGCGAATACGCCAAAATATTATTCCAACAAAAATAATAACATCATCAAATGCAAATCAACGAAATGAAATATAATATAGAAAAAAGAAACACAAATATATGCAAAAAAAAAACGACACCTTAACCAAAAGTTTAGGAATAATTATGATAATCCAACCTCTTCAATAAAAAAAAAACCAAAGGCATAATAATGCTAGCCACGGATTTGCCACTGACTGCTCGGAATGATAGCTTAATGCTTGGAGTTAGTGTGTATGAGCGTGTGTTTGTATGTGTGTGCGTGTGTGTCAAAAGTAGATATGCCCAAATTTACAGCGCCCAAGCGTGCAATATTTATCTTAACATCGTAGCAAATACCTTAGCTTTGTTTTTTTACTTTAAGCACGTCAATTGGGGCAGTCTGGGGACAACAGTCCTCCGCACATACAGAAATGGTGGAGAAAAGATTCATGAATAAATACTTTTGATGTAGTACACGCAGAAAAAAAACATTCTTTCTATACAGCAGGATCTGATTGCATTTGTAATCAAATTTAAAAAAAAAATGTATAGTTTTAATTGTTGAGTTAGTTCTAATCACTACATTAATCATTACTGCGATTTTTTAGAGACATGATAATAATGAGGTGAGTAGCACCTGATTGTGCATTTAATTGAATGGCATTACATTATGTAGTTAAAATTAATTCTGATTATATACATAGCAGAACTTTCTCTGATTTATAACTCAATTGAGTTAAAGTTTTAAACAAAGTTATAGTTATTTCAACAATTTTTAAAGTATTTTAAAAATTACAGGAAGATATAATTAAAAACAAAAATATTGCAAAAAAACAATAAAATGTGCTTAAAAAGACTTAACTTGGGTGGTAAAGCCAATTGTATCAAGTTGGATCGCTTACAAACTTCTGGCAATTGGAATTGGACCAATCACCTCTCCTTTACAGAAGATCTGTTTCATCAGGACTGAAACTGAATGCTGATAAGATCAAACAGCCGCTTGAAGTTGTTGGGCAGGAAGGTTTCGACCCCATCGTTATCGTTCTTAGTTATTTCCATAACCGAGTTCGTTTCTTTAACAGCAACAAGATTCTCCGCATCATGAAATAAATTGTCTTGAAACCAGAATTCCAAGGGATATTTACTGGCTCACTCCGTAAGCTATCAAGGGATATCGCCACACCATCTAGAAAACAATTGGCCAAAATATATGTAAATGCCCCATTATTGCAGACAACAAAAAACTTTGTTTTTAATTTTTTCTCTTTTACCGTTAGCCCGTTGTGCCACTCGAAACGCTTTGGGGTCGCCCCAAAAAAAAACGTTTTAGGTGTTTATTTTTAATCTAAACATACTTTTTTGATAAAAGGATGTAAAGTTTGTTAATACACCTTTCTAGATGTATTATTTAATACTTATAAAGAGAAACAACTTGTTCATAAACATAGAAGTTGGAAAATCTCCTAGTGAAGGATTCAAAGTTATGGTTAATACATAATCTCAGTAGGAGAGTGCAGTAGTAGGAGAGATGGAGAAAGAAATGGGAAAGCCGTACATTATTACAGAATGTATACTAACGTGTGCGTAACGTAACGTAAGTGAAGTGAAAATTTTGTAGATCGAAGAAACTTGGCAAAAAGTCTTCAGTTTCTGGTATGTGAATGAGCTACAGGAGAAATAAAAATTTTCTACTGGGTCTTAAGGAAAACTTACGAAGAGTAAGCCGGATCAAAATTTAGATTTCACCGGACACTGACTCAAAAGTTAGGGGGACTTTTAAAAACTTTTTCGACATCATTTTTTTGGATCGGAGAAATCCCCATGGAGCGGTTTTAGTTCTCCTGGACCCTTTTTTTGCATGTAACTTTTTTTCAGAACGCTTATTTTTTCTATCTTAGGAATGATAAGCAAAATAATTAAGATTTTTATACATAAAATTTTGACTAAAAAAATTTTTGAAATTTTTTTTTCTTTACAAACTCTTTTAAAACCCCAAAATATTGCTATTTCACCAAGGACTCACTTTTATATGAACTGTAATAGACATTTTTATCTATATTTTGTGTTTTTGTGACACATAGAACGCATAGGATCTATTGTGCATGCCCTTGATTAACTCTCCAGATTTAGGTTTTTAATACATCTTAGCACTGTCTCTGGCTTGGTGTTCCAAATTGTTGATGGAGGCACTACTTCCCCTCCAAAATGGAGACGTCTTAGAATTTAGATTGCCGGACATTCACATAGAATGTGTTCAGGAGTTTCTTCTTCCTCCTAGAATAATCTGCAGACGTCTGTTTTAGAAAGACCCATCTTTTTAAGAAGGCATCTGAGTGAACAGTGACCTGTAAAGAAGCTAGTTAGAATTTTAGGGTCTACTTTTGTTCAGTCTTCTGTTATTGAAATAAGAAGACCACCAAATTTTAGTCTCAACAGATCTTATATCATATAAGACCCCCATCATACCTAATCTATAGCATAGAGGCTTTAAATTTAACAAAAGTAAATGAGGAAACCCTCAGTCGCTTTAAGAGGAGGATTTTCTATGTAATATTTGGTCCTATCTACGTAAATGGCGAATAAAAAAATTGCAGTTTCGACTCGCCCAGAGGTATGGAATCTTCAAATATCCGAGCTATACGCATGCACGATTTACATTCTAGATCCTGCCCGGATTAGCCGGGACAGACAGAATGCACCTACGTACTAAAACATACCCCCTATTGGCAATTAGGATTTAGGATTAGATTAGGATTAGGATTAGGATAAGCACATTAATTGGCTTTTCAGCGGAATTTAAAAATTTAATATATATAAAACGCGTACTTTAGTCTATTTAATTCTATATAAATAAACAACATCGAATTAAATGATAGTGATTATCAATTTAAGGTACTCATATCATATCATATGTAGACGTAGGATTCCTTTTTATACAGTAATAGAGAAAAATTATGGTTTTTTTATTTATAATTTTCAAAACTATTTTAAAACATTTTATCTTCTAAGGGCCATTTTGTTCACAGAGAGATAAATTTATCCCCGAGTTAATTCCATGATTTTTCCAGTTTTTCATTTGTTCACAGTAAGTTAAGCATTTAACTCTTCAAGCTGGAAATAAAAATGGTGGCGAGATAGCTTAACCCCAGAAATATTTAACTCGTGAAAATTGGTGAGTTAAGATTTTTAATTCGCTCTCATCACTCTCATTTTAATATTTTTTATTTACTTGGTGTCAAAGTGTTGAAAATACAGATTTTTAAACATAGGGAAACAGTATTGGGGACTACTGATTTCGAATCTGGTGTCAGAATTTTAAAATTCAAGATGTTGGATAAGGTTGCCACCTTAATTTTTTAAATTTTTACGAATTAGTGGCTGCCAAAAAAAAATGGTATACCAAAAATGGGTCGCTGAATCCGAATCCATGGCCAGAATTTCAAAATTATAAAGTTTTGAAATAATAGGGTCGCCACCTAATAATATGTATTTTTTAGAAAATTTAAACATCATTTAACAGTGTTAGGGAGTCACTGATTTCGAATCTGAAGTCAGAATTTTAAAATTCAAGATGGTAAATAGGGTTGCCACCTTATTTTTTTTATTTTTATGAATTCGGGGCTGATGCGAACTAAAAGGTAAAAATGGGTCGCTGAATCCGAATCCGTGGTCAGAATTTCAATATGATAAAGTTTTATAATAATACACAGAAAAAACAAATTTAATGAACAGCATACGTTAAAATTAATTCATTGATTTTAGTGAAAAAATCATTGAATTTTAATGAATTGCTCATAGTTTTTAACGTACTATTCATTGAAATCAATGAAGTTATATTCATTAAAAATGTCTAAATAAATATCAATGATTTTTTTCATTATTTTAATTATATCAATTGATATCAATGAAAAGTACATTGATTCCAGTTGTAAATCAAACTTTAACGAACCATACATTGATTTTTAATGAACAGTTCATTGAATTCAATGTTTAGGTCATTAGATGTATAGTTCATTAAATTCAATGTATATGTCATTGAATTCAATGTATAGTTCATTGAATTTAATGAATGGTTCATTGAATTTAATGTATAGTTCATTGAATTCAATGTATTATTGTTCATTGATTTCAATGTATAGTTCATTAAATTCAATGTATAGTTCATTAAATTCAATGTATAATTCATAAATTTCAATGTATAGTTCATTGAATTCAATGTATAGTTCATTAAATTCAATGCATAGTTCATTAAATTCAATGTATTCAGTTCATTAAATTCAATGTATACTAATTTATTCCCTTCCCAATTTTGTTTGAAGTAAAACGCGAAGTTGTGAAGACGTGTGGCAATTGTGTGTGTAAATTTTAGATAAAAGGTGATAATAAATTAAATTAAAAGTGAAGAAAATGTTGTGCTTTGAATGTAAAAGAAAATTTAAATCTGTTGAATTACTATTAGTATTAGTAAATAATAGGAAATATACCTGGCATTTAAAGTGACTGCTGCCATCATTTTCAAAAAATGCTTACATTTTTAAAGGATAAAAACCACATATAAGATAAAGCTCTGCGGCAAAGTTGGCAGAAATTGAAGATTTCACTAATTACAGTGGTAAGCTTAATTTTTCTCGAAGCTAAATAAATAAATAGTTATTTTTTTCAATTAATATCTTTCCAGACAGTACTGCTATGAAACTTCTTTGGAGACTTCATGGGTATTTGGTGCCCACTCAATCTTTATCTATGGATGGATGAATCTAATCTTTAATACATTGAATTCAATTAACTATACATTGAATTCAATGTATAGTTTATTATACATTGAATTCAGTGAACTATACATTGAATTCAATGTAAGGTTCATTGAACTATACATTAAATTCAATGAACTATACATTGAATTCAATGAACTATACATTGAATTCAATGAACTATACATTGAATTCAATGAACTATACATTGAATTCAATGAACTTTACATTGAAGTCAATGAACTTTACATTGAATTCAATGAACGTTTCATTAAATTCAATGAAAAAATCATTAATTTTGGCATTTTTTAATGAACGTGTTCATTGAATTCAATGAAGTGTACATTGATATTCAAGGAACCATCCATTGAAAATCACTAAGTTGAGTGAACTATTCATTAAAGTATGATGAAAATTCATTGAAATCAATGACCACAGTTCATTGGACCAAAATCAATGAATAATTCATTGAAATTAATGCACCTTTTCATTAATATAATGTACCTTTTTGGTTCAGTGTAGGGCTGCCACCTAATAATATGTATTTTCAAAAGTAAAAGCAACCCTATTATTTCAAAATTTTATAATTTTGAAATTCTGACCATGGATTTGGATTCAGCGACCCATTTTTGGCATACCATTTTCTTGCCAGTCCCAAATTTATAATAATACAAAAAAATAAGGTGGCGACCCTATTCTCAATTTTGAATTTTAAAATTCTGACCTCAAATTCGAAATCAGTGACTTTCTAACACTGTTAAATAATATTTAAGATTCTTAAAAATACATATTATTAGGTGGCAACCCTATTATTTCAAAACTTTTGAAATTCTGACCATAGATTCGTATTCAGCGACCCCTTTTTGGCCTAACTTTTTTTTTGTGACAGCCCCGAATTCATAAAAATACAAAAAATTAAGGTGGCAACCCTATCCATCATCTTGAATTTTAAAATTCTTACTTCAGATTCGAAATCAGCGACCCCCAATACTCTTTCCTCATGTTTAAAATTCTTAAAATAAAACATTTTTAGGTGGCAACCCTATGTGTAGAAAAATTTTAGAATTTTGAAATTCTGACATCAGATGCAAAATCAGCGATCCATATTTTACCTAGTGTTCACTCCAGCCCCCAAATTCGCTGGAGTGAAACCAAAAATCCCCACACATTTTTTAATTAATGAGCAACACTCTAACATTCCAATGGAAATCGATATAAACTGAGAGCGAATTTATGCTCTAAGCATAAAGCCGGGATAAAATGTGAACAAAACTACTTTTTTATCTCCCGACTTATACGCTTGGTATAAAATTAACCTAGAGATAGTTATATCCGAATTAAATCATATCTTTGTTAAATTAAATCATAAATCATAGCTTTGTAAACAAAATGGCCCTAAATGAAAATTATTTTAAAACAAATTTGTTTTGTATAATAATCTTTCGTTTGATATATTCGACTTGGCAAAATATGTTCGAATATCGTACAACGGCTTCGAAGGCAAGGACACATGTGGTGAATGGAAACTTATCCATGATCGAACAGGTTTAAGGGTTTTGTACGTTGGAAACCAAGTCCAGTTCTAAACTAAAGCCGAATCTTCATATTTTATAAGCGAGCTGACTTATGTACATTACCATGGAGTAGTCCCCCTAAAGTTTAGTTTTGTCGGTACCACTGCTCGTCATATCGTTTCTGTTGACCCTTGAATCTGTCACGGCCGACAGTTTGCAGTGTCTGAAGTTGGTTGGTTGGTCGGTCGGTTGGTTGGCTACCTTGCTCCTTGCTTCAATGTTGTTGATGGGGGATGACGATATTTTAGTTTATGCCATGACTTGCTTTAGATTGATGTGATGCGATGAGGTCCTTCGGTTCAATGATGCTTATTTTCCGCAAACGATGTTGATGTTGATGGTGGATGTTGATGATGATGATAACGATGAGAACGATATACATCGAAATGAAAATGACAGCCCAGAGACACATTCGCCAAACACAAAAAGGAAAAACAAAAACAACAGAAGCAACAAAAAGAAAAGGTACAAACAAGAAATGGAAGGAACAAGCATGACAACACATTCGAGGAGCCGCACAGTCAAATCGACAGCGTGAGTTTGTCAGTGAGTTCGACAGCCTACGAACATAGAAACACAACAATAAAAACAACAACAACAACAGCAGCAGCAAAAACAACCTGCGAATGGAGGCTCAGTATAGCTCTTAACGGTAAACCTGTGCAAAAATAAAAGCGCATGTCACTCTTTTATACATTTGACAGCTTATAGCTCAACATCCACCAGCAGCTAACCAGGTGCCTGCCAACCATCTTGAACAACACTCATTCATCCATCCATCCAAACACCCACTTTTGTTGGCTGCTGCTCGAATGCGGGCGTTCGTTTGTGAATGAGAATAATGGTGATGATGGCGGCTGCTGTTTGTAGGATGCCTTCGAACAAGCTTTATGCTGATGCCCAACAACAAAAAAGATAGCAACAGCAACAATAACAACAACACTAACACTAGCAACATTTAAACCGTTTTGCAATGGCTGCGTCAACTTTTTGCTTTAAGGCCCTCCTGTGAGCCGTAAGCCGAGCCGTAGCTTTCTGTATGAGGATTTCTCCAATGCTAAACAGTGTTTGTGTGTGTGTATTTGTGTAGCTGTGCGCCTTTGTTGCTTTGGGTATGTGTGTGAACGTAGCTTTTTTTGTATGCGTGTGAGTGTGCTTTGTAACATCAAGCGAAAATTCTTATTTTCTGCAACAATGAACGGCACCCTCCAGAATGGAGTTCATCCCGATGGCTCTATGAATGGTTGTTTTGGTTGTTGGTTGGTTTTTTTGTTTGTTTTGTTTGCTTGGATCGTTGGTTGGCTCTTTGCTACAATAGTTTGTTGTTTTCACACTGAAAGAAATATCTCAATTGTAAACTAACCTTCTTTTAATCAAAAAGCCCACAAAAAAAATTTCAAAACATAGAAAAATTAAAATTGATCTTTCATAATTAGAAATATTTATTAATTACAGAAAAATGTTTATGAATTTATTTCTAATTCTGAATGGCAGAGTCTTTTGAAACAAATTGTTTTTGTTACGAAACTCTTAATTTTCCTTTATTTTCTGATTATAAAAAAAGAACCATTTAAGATGCCCAAATAGCGTACAGTCAGCCATTAACGTGTTAACAAAGGCTAGTTTTCCTCTTCCACAGTCTATCAAGTTCCTCAACGACTTTCCATTTACATCAAATCCAAATCAAAAGGCCATAGATAAGTTGTGATGAACAAAAAATATATTACAATGATAAGGACTAGCATAGAATAGAAGACTAAACTGGAAGCCCAATCTGCTCGAGAGAGCCAAAAAAGCGAATATTGCCCTCTACTCATGCAAAAAGGCGGTAGGTAGCAAATGGGTTTACAACCAAGTGTTACTCACTGGCTATATACAGCAGTTGTGAGGACAATCTTGCTATATAGTGCTATTGTCTGGTGGCATGCACTCTGGTGACTCACCTAAATCTTCTCCTTAAAGTTCAAAGATCAGCGGAACTGTGCATCAGTGGAGCCTTAAGAACCACTCTGACAGACGCATTAGACGTAATGCTCCATCTTACACCTCTTGACATCCTAGCTAAACAGATGGCCGCTAATACTATAAGCCATCTCCCAGTGGAAAGAAGGTACACTAGGACATTCTTGCATTAGAAAACTTCTTCCTCCCATACCTAGGTCCATTGACTACATCACAAAAACTATCCTTTGAAAGGAAGTTCGATGTATCCATTCCCTCTCGAGAAAGTGGGAAATAGGAAACCGTTCACCTCACAACGTCATTGAGATCTTTACTGGTGGATCGAAACTAGATGGCAAAGTAGGTGGAGGAGTCTACTTAGAAGCATTAAGCATTAATTTAGCCTTCAGGCTTCCTGACCATTGCAGTGTATTAAAAACTGAAATAGCTGCTATACAAGAAGCGTTAACTTGACTTCAAGTGAATGAGATATTTTCCATGGATATTTGCATACTATCTGACAGCCAAGCCGCTTTGAAAGTCCTAAGAACTGTTCAGATAACATCTCAAACAGTTCTTAATTGCCGCAGATCCCTAAACGAGATGGCAGAACTGCTCAAAAACTTTCTATACTGGATTCCTGGACATAAGGATTTTATAGGTAACTGCAAAGCAGATGAACTCGCTCGTACAGGTACTACCAAACAGCTATCTATAGATAAGGCAAGCCTTGGTATTCCTCTCAGCACATGTCAACTCCTTACACATGAGTTATCCGGTATCACAACTAACAACAGATGGGCAGCGGGTAACACGTGTAATATAACGCGGCAAATCTGGCCCAAACTCAACCCTAAGCGTTCAAAAGAACTCATTTCATGTTCATGTAGAGATGAGGAGGAGGAAGAATCTACAGTACATTTCCTCTGCACTTGTCCAGCGCTGGCTCAAAAACGTTTTCTTCACTTATAAAACTGGTTTTTCAAAGACCTCGAAGAACTCTCGGAATCTTCGGTTTGTCGAATCCTAGGCTTAGTAAACAGCTCAAACTGGTTTAAATAGAGATAGGAAAAAATTAACTCTTGGTATCACTATGGGTTTCATTGGCCTAAGTGTGTCTCGTTTGAGACAGCCACACTAGCCTAACCTAAGGACTAGCATAAATCCATCTAGAGTTTGAATCCAAGATCTTTGCAAAAGAAATAAAAAAGACCTAAGACTACAACTCCCACTACTTCTGTCATATTTTTACTCCTACATACAGTGATGTGCAAAGAAATAGGGACAACTGTATTTTTATATTTAAAGCTACATGAATTGTATAGAAGGTGCCCCACATAGAGCATTAATTTCCTCGGGTGGTGATTCCCCCTAATTGGGCGAGTAAGAAAATGCAAGGATGATGGTGACTCCCTCCTCCTTTTAGGAGCTAGAGAAGAAAAACTTAAAAATAGGTGTCATTACATTGTACTCCATATTTAATGTAACTCTTAACCGATCTCCAAAGTCAATAGCATCTTGAAAAAGAGACTACATGACCTTCAAACCATTGATGTAAAAGCCGTATTCTAATCTAAACCGTTTTCTAATCTAAACTAAAAGTTAATTGTTTTACATTGTGTGCCAATTAAAAATGAAAAAGTAGTGTTTGCATTGAGTACTCAAGTACTATGGCAAGATCAAAAACCAATTCAGTAAAAAATTTTATTATAAAAAGATATTAAATCGCAAAAATTATCAAAAAATATATTTAAAATTCGAGATATTTATTATCAAAGATTAATTCAAAATTTTTTTAGAATTTAGTTGGTCATAACTTTCTTAATTGTGACCTTATGCAAAATGTTTTATAAAAATCTTAATAATGGTATTCCCTAAAAAATTTAAATTTCCCATTTCGTAAACATGTAAACTTAAGAGCTCTTGTTAAGGGAATGCACTCTTTGCCATTCTGTTTTATTTTCCGCGCATATGTCAATAATAGCTGATGTTATAAATTGAACAATATAAAATTTAAACATTTGTGATACCTAAGCAAAATGAAAAGAAAAAATTAATTAAATATTTAAAACAATCTGCATTTCAGCAGTTATTAATTGAGCATATAATAGAATCGTTTCAAGTTTGACAGCTGCTAATTTAAGCAAACATGTTTACATAATTTAGCTTAAACCTTGTAAAAAATGTCCCATACAAATTTTGCTTAAAATTTCCCAATTGCTTAAAGTTAAGCAGTTAAACAGGTTTAAGCAGTTTAAGAAGCGTTAAGGGAATACCATTAATGTCAATTTGATTTTCTTCGCAACAAGTTGTAAGCTTTGGAAATCGGCTAAGAGATACATTAAAAATGGAGTAAAATGTAATGACACCTATTTTTTGGTTTTTCCTGTCTAGCTACCAAAGGGAGCAGAGGGTCACCCTCATCCTTGCATTTCCTTGCTCGCCTAATCAAGGAGAATCACTACCCAAGGGAATTAATGCTATATCTGTTGCACCTTGTATATAATTCATGCAGTTTTAATATAAAAATACAGGTGTCCCAATTTCTTTGCACATCACTGTATATTATACATCATTCTAATCTTTCTACTATATAAAGCATTTTTACTTTTCCATTTTTTATCATAGGTAAAATTAACGCAAAATGCGTAAAATCATAAATAACATTGTTTGAGATTTTTCGACCTTTTCCAAAATAACAGACCTTGCTCAAAGAAAATACATGTATCGGCGTTTTTAAAGTGAATATGCTAGTTTTAATAAAAGTTTTAAGCTAACTTTAAATTTAGCTATTTACTAACATAAAAAGTAACACAACTACTTAATATGAAGTAAGCCGTTGGCAGAGGCCAGATCTAAAGGCCATTGTTGTTGAGACCATAGGGTCTCTTTTGACCATTTTAGTAGTAAGGTTTAAAAAAGTATCAATAAACGTATACTTAAGTCCTCAAGTCCTCAACTGCACAAGCTAATGCACTGAATCGTGAATACCCCTATTGTTTTAGTGAGTTTTTAAATTTATTTTACAATTTTCTCCATAGCTGTAGACAAATCTTGTCCGAAGAGACAAAAAATTTGCAATATTCATATTTATATAATATAGTAAGTCTGTAAATACAACATATGTGTTAATGGCTATGTAAGTAGTTTTTCACGTCTTATGCTTTTAGATTACACTTAAGCCTTTATTAGAAATTGCTCAGACTTTTTCAAAATTGTGAAACTCTGAGACCTGTATAATTTCTATATCCTCACGCATAAAAAAATGCGTAAGGGATATATTGACTTTGTTACTCTGTTTGCAATGCCGATAAGAAGGTGTTATTTTATCCATATCTAGCCTCGTTTTTGACTTATCGACAACAAAGAATTTTGATACCAAAACAAGTTCTTTTTCGTTCTAGGATCAACCGTTTGGATTCTGGAAGCATTTGAAAATTATGACAATGTTTTTTCGCCATAACTCCCAAAACATTCATCACAAAAGGACGATTTGTATACCAAAATGTTTATAATTTCACACAACTGATAACTTCGTTTTGCTCTAGCTTTTATTGTTTAGGAGATATAACCGTTTGAAAATTGGTTTGAATTTTTGAGTGCTTAACAATTGAAAACGTAAAAGGTTATTACGCAGCATAAGATAAAGTTTATTTTGATTGCACCAGTGCTCAAGAGATGACGACTGTAAGTAAATTACATCTGCTCCCGATTTAATAACATGGTACATTTTTAGGTCGTCTGCATACATTAGATATGGAATATCGCAAAGAATATCAGATAGATCTGAGATAAAAATATTAAAGAGAAGTGGGCCAAGGTGACTACCTTGCGGTACGCCGGATGTAACTAAAATCTGTTTAGATAAGGTACCTTCAAATTTTACGAATTGGGACCTGTCGTGGAAATAGGACTTCAGCCAATTCAGCAAAGATCCTGAGATACCAATCTTTTCCGATTTGGAAGTCAATATATCATGATTGATACGATCAAAAGTTTTTCTAAAGTCAGTGTATATTGCCTTCACTTGATGTCCTTTTTCCATTTTACTTAAAACATCAGAGATCATATTCATTACATTTGTTGTGGTTGATCTACATTTACGGGAACCATGTTGCTGTTCATTGAGTAGAGGATTTATAATAGATGTTAGTTTTGCGCACATAGCGTACCGACTACAATCATTGGCACCCATAAGGAAATTTTACCTTGTAACCAATAGCATTCATTCTGTTTTAAAGTTAATTTTATTTTTGGAATTTTATTTTATTTTTTGGGAAATTCTTTATTTAAAGCAATTTTTAAGATATTTATATGAGATCTCTGTGTTTCGTTAGAATCAAAATAAAAAAAGTCTTTCAAAAACCACAATTATTGGCACGTGAATACAATTATTGGCACATTGATTACTACAATCGTTAGCACTTGAATACAATTATTGGCTCTTAAAAACTAAAATTATTGGCATATTACCACAATTATGAGCACCCATAAAAACGTAATAATTGGCACCCAATATCTATAAATATTATATAATAGCTGGATGTAATAATATAATCATTTTTTTAAATCATAAAACAAATCCATTATTTTTTATAGTTGCCTACATACCTAGCTAGCTGATAAAAAATGATACAAATTTTATTTAAAATTGAACTGAACCATTTTTAAGTACATAAATATTAAAAATAAATCACAAAAAATAAGCATACAAATTTCATATAATAATAAAAAAGAGATTGACTAAATATTGATGTGAGACCTTAGCTTGGACATGTTTTACAAAAAAATTTTGGTAAATAAACACAATTATTTTTTGAGACATTTGGTGGGACTTTAACCCTTACATGCCCGAAGTAAAAAGGGTTGGGCTATACATTTTTTGAGGTCAGATATGTGTTAGTCTTTATTCAAATATGAACTGACAAAAATTTGAAAGTCCTTGGTGCCCCGGTTCGTTAGTTACCGGATGATGCTTTTTTGAAACGTTAAGGAGTTATTGGACAAACTAAACACTTTTCTCATTATTTTTTTTTTTTTTGTGTAAACAGTTTTTTTGAAAAACGAAGAACGGCTACTGAATCGACACGTGCAAAGTTTTCAATAAAACAAATAGCTATAAGCTGGCACAACACATAATGCCACATGATGCAAAAACCACTTGACAAAAACATTAAAATAACGATACTTAGAAGCCAATAAGTACAATGCTACCTGAAGATAACATCGAGTATGAAAGGGCTAAGCAATAATTGCTCCTTGCCACAATTTTCTGATTTAACGTCACTTTCAGCTGGGAGACTTTCACCCAATCTACAATTGCTTCTTTTACCGTTTCTCTAAAACGGTCTGGCCAAGTTTTAGAAAATTTTGAACCCAGACGAAAATGGAGTGTGGAACGTGGTACCCTATATTTTTTGGTTGAAGATTTTTTAGAAATTTTACTATTTCAAAGTGCTGACAGAGATTTTTGTAAAATACTTTCATCGTACGAGCTCTTACTTTTGGTGTTTTTATATGAAAATATGAAGTATTCAATTATTGGCACTAGATAGAAGTATAATGACTGGCAGTGCCAGTTATTGTATAACATCAAATTCAGTTATTGGCATCCCCTGCCAATAATTGAATTATTTGTTTTTTGGAATAAATTGTTGGCACCCAAGTTTAATTACAATATTGCGCTAAAAATTTAGATATTAAGACGAAAATAAACTATTTAATGTTTAATTAATGAAGAAATCAAACGCGTCTATATAAAAACTCCATAAATAAATAAGAAACAGGACTCACCAAATTTCAGTTCGCTATTGATATCAACACTGTAAGACCTTATTTTAATTGACGATGAAAACACCTTTGCAGATCCAAGATTTACAAACAACTGAGCTACTTAATGTTTTTATGTAGTAAAGAACAAAGAGAGGAAATAAACCACAGAATTTTAAAATTACAGTTCATAACCAACGGGAATTTAACGAAATTTTATAAATGCTATTCAAGGCAAGGGTGCCAATAGTTGGCGCCAATAATATGACCCTTTTATCGCCATTTTTATATATTGGTGTTAGGTGTGATATCTTCCAATACTATGAAAAATATCTTTGGAGCAGAGATTTGTTAAATATTATATATAAAGGAATGATAAGTGTGTCTAAACATCGGACTAGTAAGTGTGGGGGTAACAGGTCTGGGCCGGGTCCTTTACTTGCATCAATTCCTTTAATCGCATTGGATATCTCATCACGCGTTAGTTGGATATGATTAATTGTATTGCGTATTCCTGAAAAGGGAGGGAACTATAAGTATTACTTGTGAAGACACAGAGAACCTCTTTAAAATAGTCTACATATAAGTTGCTGATTTCATTAGGGTTGGAGGAATTGACATTATTAAATTTAAACATAGAAGATGGATAGCCGCTAGATTTTCGCTTCATGTTAACGAAGTCAAAACATTTTTGTGGCTCTTGGAGAATTTTCTCTCCGATAAGGTTAGTGTACAACTTGTACACTTCTTCTGACTTGATAGAGAACTCTTTGGATAGCTCGTCATATCTTAGCTTCAGTTCATCGCTTACATTATCGGTGGTTTTGAGAAGTTTGTAAATTTTGTTTCTCTGGTTCCTCAAAAATCTGATATTTTTGTCTAGCCATGGCTCCGAAAGCTTATTCTTTTTCTTTATTTTTGGCACATAATTTTCGATAGCATTAAAAATGTGCTGATAAAATCTTGAGTCAGCGCTGTCTGAATCTATGTTGGATAGAATATTATTCCAGTTTAGAGCATTTAGATAACATTTAATACTTTCGTAATCGGCGTTGAGGTAATCGTTCGCAATGGAGTTATTATAAGACTGGGTAAAAGTAATGTCGTTAGCAGAGAAAAAAGCTGTTAAGGCTGTATGTTGAACAGTGTTAGTAAATAAATTTTCTGCTTCAGTGCAAGATAAGGTCCAACCATCTGCCATTTCTGTTTTGTTCAAAAGAAACTTGCTGCAAATCGTTGCCATAAAAGGTACTAAATAATGAAAAAACTATGGCACTAAAAAGGTTAACAGGAAGAAGATAGTTTTCATTTTCACCAATAACAAAAGAGATATTTGGACGGTTGAAGTTGAAAAATAGCAACCTTATCTTCCTCTTTAAGAGTGGATGTAAAGGAGGACAGTATTTCACATAGCTCGTTGTATGTTGATTCACTTGAGCCGGGAGGAATGTAACCGACACCTATGTACGTAAAAAATTATTTCCTGAACAAACTTTAATTATACGGTGATCAAAAAGTTTATCACCGTATAATTTATGCGTATATAAGTTATGCGTATCTATTAGCTCAGTTGAAAGAGAATTGTGAGTTGCTATGAGAACGCCACCTCCTCTAGAAAGACCAGTTGAGGAGTAATCCCGATCGTTTCTGAAGACAGTCCAATTACTGTCAAGATTTTCCTCATTATTAAAGGTATCACATTACCATGTCTCAGTGAATACTAGAACATTGAAGTGACATGATTTGGCGTCAACATAAAGTTTATTTAATTTGCTTCTCATGCAAATTTTAGAGTGTATTTTTAAGACCAAAACGTATACCAGAATAAATGGGTTTCGGGTTATTTGCAAAATATTGAGAAATGTTTGAAAAGTTGTTAATACTACAATATTATACAAATTTTGGTATACTCCCAAACATTTCCTTATTAACAAAAAAAAAAGTTTAACATCGTTTAGTTCAACTTTTATATAAATACTTAAGATTAAAAAATGAATAATTCGATTAATTAAAAGTCAAGAATAAAAAAAATAATTGATCTTTGTGTAAATTATTTGTCTCTCTAATCCTACGAGGGGTGTGCAGATGGCATCTAAAAGCTACAGTCCTCCCCTCCCCCAAAAAAACTCTGAAATATATATGTATAGAAAGCTTTTAAAGAAATCTTGAATTTTAATGCAAATGGTCTTGTTACTGTTTCATGCAAATAAAACAGAGGTCAAAAGTAAAAAAGCTACAAAATAAAAATATTCCTTCCCAATATAACCATAGAAAGGGCAACGCCTCTGTTCAAAATGGACTGAATATTTACACTTTTGTTTATCTTTTGACACAAAAAAAAACAAACTCCAGCCTAATATTAAAGCCAAGAACAACAAGCACAACAAGAACAACAGGAAAATATACATTTTTATCTGTCTCTCATGGTAAACTGAGCCAATGTCAGCTTTGCTCGTCTCCAACATTGTCTGTGACGATGATGACAAAAACAAAAAACAAAGTTTGGCTAGAGAAAATATCACAACATCGACACCAGAGCCAAAGTGTACGACAGGACGAGGCGGAGCAGAGCAAAGCATACAAAACAAATACTAGAAAGAACGGTTCAGGCACGTAGCAGAATCCAAACAACGATTGCTGTCACAACGCTCCGAATATAGTTTACTTTATTTGGTAAACGTTTTGTTGCGACATGGGGCTGATGGCGTTGCACAGTGGGCCAGCTGAAAAGTAAAATTGGTAATAATTTAAGATTTTAATAAATTTGTGTTGTTCTTAGATATTCTTAAGCCTCAATTTTATATAGAAAATCAAAAAATTCAAAATTGTAGAATTCAAATTTTTTTTAGTTATGCAAAAAAAAATAATTTTAATAGCAATTTTTGTTTAAATGATAAAATGTGCATATCACATAAGCCCATTGAGTCCTCACTATAATTTTTATTATAGAGAAAATTGTTTTTAAATAATGAATGGTGTTCTGCGAACCCCTTCTTCGAAACCAATTACCTTAATGCAAAGGATGGGATCCCAACAACCAAAACCACTAAAACTTTTCCAAATTTTTTTTTATTAATTTATTAAAACGGATTTAAGTCCGTTCAATTACCTTTGCAACTGTAGTTCAAACTTCAAATTCGTTTGATGTTCCAAAAAAACCCAAATCCAAGTGGTATTCCTCGAACCTCTACATCGAATTCATTTACGTAATCACAAGGGATGGATCCCCGAAGCACCAAAATTTCTTAATATAATTTTTGGATTAAAGTTCAATTAATTAGCTTTCCAACGGTAGTTCAAACTGAACAATTTGTTAAGAAATGTTTGAAATATGAATTTTAGTATAAATCAATATTCAACGCTTTTGCCGATTTTTTCAATTTTGTGCATCCTGTAACTCCGCCACAATTGCGCCAAACTTTTTTTCTCCAAAATGAGTTTTTTATTTCCGTCAGTGATGCTCCATGCAAAATTTCACCAAAATCCGAGATGGTCATTCCGTAATAGAATTGCTGCATAGATAAATCATTGAAATTTAATAAATTTATACATACTAGAGTTCACCACTGTTCAAAATTCATATATTTCGTATGCATTCTCTGTTGATTTGATACAAAATTGATGTCAAAAACATATGTTTTTCATGTAAAATTGGCATCACTTTTACTTTCCTAATGAATCAGCCACCAGTTCTCCTGCTCAGAAGAGAGAGCAATGTAAGCGGCAAACTAACAATAGAAATAGTCTTTTTTTTCTCTTTGCTTGCTCATGTTCAAACGTAACCGGACTCGTGTAAGGAAAAAAAAAACCTAACGAAGCAATGACAAACTTTTTTTCTCTTCTTTTTGTGCGGATCTGCTACGTGTATATTAAATTTACACAATGCGTGAAATTTAGCATAGATCATTTCACCTATTTAAGGCAGGTGAATTTTTGTAAAATATTTGGTGCAGTCCTTACCCATACTATAATCCAGTTAAAAGAAATTTTCAAAATCGGTTGAGAAACACCTGAGAAAATGGTTCTTAACTGTTTCGCCTACGCCTATTTATATAAGTAAGGATTACTTTGGAGTGGTTTGAAATATTTGAAATTTTTTTTCACAGAAATTATTTTTAACTATAGAAAATCATAGGGGTCTCTTGATTTTTGATGATAGAAACTGTTTATTGAATTATGTGTCGAAATGAAGCAAATTTTCCAGATATGCCATATAAAATCATATGCCATATAAAAGAGTGTGGAAAATTAAAAATAAAAAAAAATATAACATAAACAATTTTGACAAAACAATATAAAACATAAAATTGATGAGCTAACGGTAGATAATTTCTTATTTCTGCAAATTCATTTAATTGAATTTTCAGGGAAAGAAAATTTATACATATATATAACGGGTATTCACTTGGTGTGCTGACTTGTCATATTATCATATTGTCCTTAGATTTTGCTCTAGTTTAAAAATGTTGTTTTTGCTTTCCATATAAAAAAGTTTTAAAACATTACAACCCTGAAAGCTGTGTTTATTGTAGTGTCGTAATCAATCAGCTGTTTTTTACTTATTTTTATTCATCTTGTCACGTCGTTGTGGCCTGAAAAAGAGTTACAATTAAGTTTAAAAAAACACACAACACATTTTTTATTAACATGAGTCTACTGTTTTTGTTTTTTCTTTTGGCGTTGTGATAACAAATATTTAATTTCACTTATTTTGTATCAGCTGATTGAGAATTAAAATAACACAATACCTTACCAGTTGTTGTTCGAACAAGTTGCATATTTTCATGTTTTCAAGACATTTGACTTAAACTATCAGATCATGATTTTCTTAAAAGTCTGAAATCATGCCTAAACTCATCATAAAATACTGCATCTTTTTCGAAACAATACTTAAGAAAACATTAAATATACCTCAGATTTTGGCATTTGAAGAAACCATTTACTATTAAATTTATAGTAAAATGCACTTCAGAAAATAATAACATTGTTTTAAAACATGAAAATATACTTCAGAATATATATAACGAATTCAAACAGTCAAATGTACAGATGTAAAAATCTTGGAATAAATTTTAAACTTTTTTGGATTACATATTGGACAACACCAAAAAAGATTACTTTTTAATCCAAGGAAAAGCTTAAAATTTTTCAATCCAAAAAAGACTAGTTTTCAATCCGCAAAAAGTTTAAAAAAGGTAATATAAATATCAACTTAAAATAAAAAACTTTTCTGACCAGTTCACGATTTGAACACACGTCGTCTGTTGTGCTGGTTCAACACCTTAACCATTTCAGTTGTTAAAAAAGTTACGCCTATTTTGCATCATAACGAATGCAAGTAAGCTTGCAGTAAGTAAGCAAGCGAGCAGAAACGTGGGCTCGAGACCCAGCTAAATTGAAGTAAAATAAAAAATATTCTGACCAGTTCGTGATTTGAACACTCGTCCTCTGATGTGCTGGTCGAATACCTTATCCACTCGTCCGAGACAGTTGTTAACAAAGTTTCGCTTATTTTGCATCATTACGAAAGCAAGTAAGTTCTTTTCCGAAACGCGGGTTTGAGACCCAGCTAAATTAAACTAATTTTTGGATTAAAAATAGTACTTTTTGAATAAAAAATTCCGTTAAACTGAGGTTTGGATAAAAAAGTAGTCCAAAATTTTTAACCGTGCAGTAAATCTCATTTGTAATGTAGTAGAATCCATCAAATGCACTCTTTTGAAGTTCATTGACTAAACTACAATAGATTTTATGCATTCTAAAAAAAAATTTCACCGTTCTTATTTACATAAGTTGTTTTCTGAAATACATTTACATTTACATATTCCGAAATACATTTGATATCTTTTGACGAACACTTTTCTGTTTTCTAAAGTAAAACTTTTGCTGTACATTTTGATGTTTATTGAATTGTAATGAAATAAGTTTGTTTTATATTAATAATATAAATATTTTTATATTGCTTAATTTGTTATATACATTTTAATGAAGTAAATTTGTCTATTCTTATCTATACTTTTTACTATCTAAAGTATGTATTCGGCTGGATGAACTTCATTTTACAACTCTCTATGTAAAAAACTTTTAGTGATTCAATATTAATTTAAAATACTTTCGATAAATCAATGAGCGACTCAGGCCTGTAGTCAGGGGAAAAGGGGGGCAATGCCTCCCCTACTTCAACCATTTTCCCCCCTGGCCAAATCAGACAGTAATTAATATGAATAATTAATATGCATTTAAATGAATAATTAATATGCATTTTGTTGATATATTTGTTTATTGCTTTAAAATTAGCTTAGTTTAAAATAACAAAAAATATACACGTTCACTTTATTCATGATTTGGATATGTATATGAAATTTATTTAACAAAACATTTCAGACAAATTGTTACAATTTTTCAAATTTCTACTGAGTCGAAAAAATAAGAAAAAATAAGATTTGAATTTTAATAATTTTTTATCCCGCAACCATAGGAACCCTCTTGAAATGAAAAGCACGTTGTGCACCAATTTGATGCATATACAAATATATGAATATATAATTCATTGAAATGTTTTTAATTTTTAATTTTTTTTATGCATGATGAATGTTTATTATTTTAAAATAAGAAAAACTGCAAATCTTAATTCTAGCAAAAATTTAAAGTAGCAAAAGATTTAAATCAAAACATGTATGTTTGTTCTTAATATATAAATCTGAATAAAAAATTTGCATCAATTTGATGCAAACGATGGATGCAGGTTAATTCAATTTTTTTATTTGTTTGACTTAAAAAATGTCTTATACATATGTTAGCCCATTTCGCTACTCGTTCTTATATTTCTTCCTTCATTTTATTACAAAGTCCAGAATTAATTTTTATATATTTTTTTATGTATTAATCTCATGTATTAAAAGATCTACATATCCATGGTAATATTATAAAATTAACTGTTTTTTAATAAATATGTGTAAAATGTATTCATTTCAAAAAAATTTCCCCCCTAAGATTCATGCCTACTACCCCCTCTGTCTTCTTGGTCTGGCTACAGACTTGGAGCGACTCATCATAAAAAATTTAATTTTCTACTTCAACCATCGACTATTTTACAAAAATATACAGAAACTGCAATGAAATTATTTTTTTTCTTTAAGTTATGTTTATGATCCAACAGTTGGAGTGGCTGGCCCACTGTGCGTTGGTGCTTTGATGGTGATTGTGATGGTGATGGCGTTGGTAATGCTGACTTGCTGTTGTGGCTACCCCGGTTGAGTTGGTTAGGTTGGTTTGGTTGGCTGCCTGTGGGTATCAGCCCAGTCTGAGTGACTGAGTTGTTATATCAAATATTTTTAGTCTATTGCAAATCCTCATGCCACAAGCTCATTTTGGTAGGCTTATCTACCTTTATTTGCTATTCCTTAAAAAAAAGCAAGTAAAGTGAAGTGGAGCGGGAGATATGCCCTCTAACTCCAATGATTCGTGCCTTTCTTAGGCCTGGTGCTGCTGGTAACATTGTTGCTGACTGCCGTGTTTTACGATCTGTAGCCCACCTTCAATCAGCCAACCATCCAACCAGCCAACAAGCAAGCGACGACCATTCGACCGAACGACCGACCGCCCGTCTAACATAGAACCAAACTGCTTTGAGTGGCGACCCATGCGGAATCGTAATCCGGTATTTGGTTACTGATCCATGTCAAATCCATAGCTTAGGCTTTACTTTTGCTGCGTTTTTGTTTTTGTATTCTTATTATTATTTCGTTGTTCTTGCTTTATGTCCATTTTGATTGATACTGCCGCGTCTAAAGTCGAACTCGACATCAAAATCATCGTGTCGTAGTCAATATGAAGTGTAGATGATTTCATTGGAATCGGTTTCCACACCTAAGCACAAAAGTGGGGGAACAAAAACACACAGTGCGATAGAAATAGAGATGGCGTTATACTCCTTTACTGTGAGTGCAAGTGTGATGCAAGGTTACAAACAATGCCCACCGAGAGGTATGAGCATTTTAAGGTCGTCATCGTGGTGTGCGCTTCATAGTAGTTCGTATCTTGGCAAAGTAAGTGAGATAAATAAATGTTTGGTCGGTATATTTGTACTAAGCTTTCGAGTATATTCTAGTTTATCCAAAAGGGATAAAAATGAAAATGATATTCGTGAAATATTTCCATTTTATGCTACAGGCAAACAGAACTAGCAGGATTTAGGGGCTCAGAATGTTGTTAAGAACACGATGAGAATGAGAGTCAGAGTGGGTGATGGTGAGCTTGGAGATGGAAGTCTAAGGTAAGCGAGCCTTAAAACAAAATTCAATATTTCTTCAGGTATTTAATCACGGCAAAACTGCATATTTTTCCTCATCAGAAATCGATTCAGAATTACATCCGAACTACATCCTACCTAAATTCTTAATAAATATAGTTGTACCCACATCTCAATTATGTGGGATGTGTAGTCTTCTTTTCTCAGACAAATAATAACTGATAAAGTTGTGGTTTAAGTAAATCACGTATCAAGCTCTTTAGATATTATATGAATAAGATAACATTGAATAAGAATTACGTGATTTTTTCAAAGCTTAACTCTCGTCGGTATTGTGAATGCGGGCGCATACAAATCCACTATTTTGACATAAAAAAGGTCAAGTAAACATTAACCGATTTCGCTGAAAATTTAAAAAATAGCTTTTTGAATGGTGCTTCACGAAATAATGATGCCGGTAGATGGCGTGCGCGTTCGGAATAGGCTAACTGAAGAATGTCACAACTAAGTATTTTTATATGTGTACGCATACAAGTGAAAAAGTTATAAATTTTATAGAAACGTATCTTCGGAATCATAAGCGGAATCTTCCAGAACTATAGAATAGCAACGACGAAAAATATAAAAAAATATTTTTTCCAATATTTCTTTTCCTCCTTTCTTCATCCTCTTCACTAATTCCGTGTCCA
This sequence comes from Dichetophora obliterata, assembly GCA_963920525.1. Taxonomy (NCBI): domain Eukaryota; kingdom Metazoa; phylum Arthropoda; class Insecta; order Diptera; family Sciomyzidae; genus Dichetophora; species Dichetophora obliterata. The sequence continues at coordinate 38,585,056 of OY986439.1, forward strand.
TCGTGTAAGTCTTTACTATTCAAAGGTAACACAAAACTGATGTTTGATACTAAATCGTGCTTAGCTGTTTGAACGTTAGTGGAGCAGCATACAATCTGCAGTACAACCGCATTGTACGATCAATTTGATAGTTAGTGGCCTACTTTATAAAGGGTGTTTTTTATAGAGTAATACAAGTTGAAATCATAATAAAACATAGTAATATATATCAATGAAATGGGCTTTATTGAATAGAAAATTTTATGACATTAATGTTTAAATATGATTTCGGCCATGTGGCCGCCACGGCTGGCGCGTACAAGGCGCAATCTGGAACACCAATTTTCACAAACTTTTCGCAGCATTTGCGGACGGTGATTTCCAGGTGTTCAATTGTTTGTGGTTTATCGATGTAGACAAGTGACTTAACAAAACCCCATAGAAAATAATCCAATGGGGTTAAATCATACGATCTTGACGGCCAATTACTTGGGCCATTTCGTGAAATTATTTTTTCGACAAAAGTTTCCTTGAGTAAATCAATTGTAGCGCCCGCTGTGTGGCATGTGGCTCCGTCCTGTTGGAACCACATATCAGCAAGATTAATGCCAGCTTATTGAGGTACGGCCACTAGTGGCGACCGTAGCCTAGTGGTTAGAGTGCGTGGCCCCTAAGCTAAAGAACCGCGGTAGCCCGGGTTCAATTCCAGCTCAACACGCACAACACAATTGATCAATAGAAGCTAGGTCAAAGTCCTTCCATGGGCTGAAATGGCCAGTTTATTTATTTTATTTTAATTGAGGTACGAAAAAACTTCGAATCATGTTCCTATACCGTTCACCATTTAACATTCTGACCATCATCGTTTTTGAAGACATATGGGTCAATGACTCCGCCAGCCCATAAAGCGCACCAAACAGTAATTTTCTGTGGACGTAATGGTGTTTCGACAAAAGCTTGTGGATTCTCTTCACTACAAATACGACAATTCTGTTTATTTACGTACCCATTCAACCAAAAATGGGCTTTATCGGAAAATAAAATTTTCCATGGAAATGCATAATCAATATCAATTTGTGCTTCAGCCCATTCGCCGAATTGGCGACGCATACGATGGTCGTTTGGCTTTAATTCCTGCACAAGTTGAACCTTGAAAAGTTTTAAACCAAGATCTTTTCGTAAAATCTTCCATAAAGTGGAAGGACACAACTTGCACAAGTTGCTGAGAACGGCAACGAATTGATTGATTAGGATCATCTTCAATGCTTTCCTGTACAGCGGCTACCGATTCTTCAGTGCGCACTGTTCGGCGTCTCACGGGATGCACATTATCAGTAACAGTAAATGTGGTCCGAAAACGATCTATTGTTTTTCGAATTAGCATCTCTGAAGGACGATTATGTACGCCAAAAAATGGACGAAGTGCACGATAAGTTTGACGAACAGAACCATTATTTTGATTAAAAATTTCCACAATGTGAACGCTTTGTTCTGGTGTAAGTCAATCTATAATGAAATGTCAAAGCAACCCTGCAGTGTAATCAACTAGACTTATACCAGTCAACAACTAGTTGGAAATATCCAACAACTAGTTCGATTTATGTCCTATTCTCATAGAACCGACTGGTATTTTTTACGTAGTGATGTCATTGGAAAAGACAATTGTCTTACTATAGATAAGGTTTTAACTAGTTAACAACTCATTTTTTATGTAAAGTAAAGTTCTAGTTGGGTTGTGACTAGTTTTTAACCAATATAGTAATTATCGAATTAAAACTAGTTCATAGGTTCATATTTTTTCAATAGTTCATAGGTTCAAAGAACATATATTTTTACAACAAAATATTAGCTAAAGGCTAAAGTTAAAGCTATTTGATGAAATACCATGTTTATGGTATACTACATGTTTTTAAATTAGTTTTTATATGTTTTAATTTGTTTATTATTAGTTTGTTCCAATGGGGTACCCAGCTCCAACTGGTTTTGGAACTGGTTGATTTTGATAATATGTAGTATAGTTTGATTTTGGCTAGTTTTACAACTGGTTTAATGTGACTTGACAAAAACTAGTTGGGTTTAAACTACTTTTGCAACTAGTAAATCGTGACAAAATATAAACTAGTTTGTTTTGACTAGTATAAATACTACTCATGTTTTAATGCTGACTAGTCTTACACTGCAGGGTAGGTTGAAAAAGTCACAGCACCAGTCACACGATAAGGAATCACCTTGTCTGAAACCTCGTTGGTAACAAATGGTGGGGAGAGGTCCTTCCCGATTTTAACTGCACTGCTAGTGTTGCTCAGTGTCATCCAGCAAATTCGGATTAGTTTTACAGAAATGCCAAATTCACACATGGTGGAGTATAGATGACTCCTTATAGGGCCGTCGAAGGCAGCTTTGTAGTCAACAAAAATACGGTGGGTGTCGATTTATTTTCAAGATTAGTCGATGATAGACTTTCCAGGTCTGAAGACACACTGATAAGTTCGAATCAGTTGGCTTAGGATGGGCTTCAATATTTCACATTAAATGCTTGACAGGACCTTTTATGCGATATTAAGATGGCTTCTGCCATGATAATTGGCACAAATAGTGGGATCGCCTTTCTTGTGGATTAAACAGAGCACACAAAGATTCCAATCATTCAGAAAGCTTTCCTACGACCATATTCTGCATAGAAACTCGTGACTGCATTTCAATAGAGCTTCGCCCTCGTTCTTAAACAGCTCAGCAGGTAAGTCATCGGCTTCCTTGGATTTGTTATTTTTAAACCGAGCTATAGCTGTCAGAACTTCATCATAGTCGGGCAGCGGAACCTCGATGCTGTCATCCGTAATTGGGGTTTGTTTGGGGATTGTTGTCAGCGTCGCCATGTAGAAGCTAAGGGAATTGCTCCCTCCATAACGTCAGAAAACTCTGGATATCTGTAACTAAAATCCCATTTTCATCCTTGCCGAAAGAGGCCCCGGTTTTAAGACTATCAGCAGGGCGTCTTATTTTTTCGAAAAATTTTCGGGCCTAATTTTTGAGACACTTTATGTTTTTGCAGATTAACATCTTTGGCTCATAATAATCAAATCCGTTTCATGTCATGCCATTCTGTCAGAACTTAAAGCTGAAATTCTTCTGATATCTCTATCATTTTCAGATAAGTTTTATAAATTTAAACCATTTCTAAAAATCTGTTCTAGTTTTAAGCATTTCAAGTTAATAATTTTCTTTTCCAACAACAACATCATATATTAATAATACCCATTCTAGGCTCAATAAAGAAAAAGAAAACACAAAACAAAGCCAAAAATACAAAAGCATGAAACAACTATTAACGTCAACACCTTTGAACTTTAGGCACTTCTATCTCAATGCGCGTCCCTTCCGACAAACGACAGGAACAACGCCATGCGTCGTGCACCTTGTTAAGCAACTCAGTGGCTCATAAATAATGCATGGTTTTACCTTAAGAGGATTTTCAACGCCCCCATGTGGAAACCTCAAAAGTTGTGTGAGGCTAATATAGCAGCAACAACATTAACAACGACAACAACAACAACAACAGCAACAACAATAAACATAAAACGCAACGAACGCCCTAATTTTTGGTTTATTAACCATCTTCATAGACAGGCAATAGGATAGGACGTTATGGTATATTCAACATTGTCAACGCCAAGGAACTGTTAACGGAACATCTGTGGGCACAAGCCAATCAAGCTAACAGCAAAAAGCAACCATAACTTCAACAACTACAACGACTATAACAACACTAATAATAATTATAATCATTTCATAATCATATTTGGGTTCGCTTTCGTTTAAGAGCCCAAGTTAACACCCCTTGAAACAGGGTTGTGAGCCAGCACACCACATGATAACAACAACAACAACAGCAGCAACAATAATAAAACTTTTTTGCCACCAGCATTTAGAGACACCCATTCATTCTTCATTCATTCATTCATTCATACAACTTTGCACCGCATGAACTTTTGCCAGAATAGATGCCGAAGCGTTTTTTTTTTTTTTTTTTGTTATTTTGGGTTTTCATTCTTTCGAAACAGTTGCGAATATTTTTAGAATTCAAAGGAATCCGTCTCGCGACAGATGTGCTTCTCATTCGATTTTTAATATGCGGCCAATATATATTTATAATTGCTTTGTTATTAAGTTTGGCCCTGCATGAATACCGCCGCGGTCGAGCAAGCATCCTTGCTGGTTTTCTCTGTATTGTTGTTGCTGTAGTTGTTGTCGTCGTCGTTTTGATGTAGAGGGCGAAAAAGCTTCCAAGGTACCCCTGCAGACACAAGCCTCAAGAGACGCTTTGTGTCCCCTTTTATCTGATTTTTATTTTTGTATTTCGATTAAGTTAAACTTTTTTTTCGTATACATTTACATTTTTTTTCTGAAGTCTTGTTTCTATCCTGCTGTGTTTAAAGTTCCAGGTTATCTGGATCGTTTCCTTCCTTACGTTAGACGCAGACTTATGAAAAATGTTGTTCACACTTCTTAGAATACGCTATTTTTATTGTTCCAACTGAGTTGGAGAGAAACGATTGAGAGCAAATAATAACTGTCACAGCTTTTTTGGCAATACTTATTCAAGATTAGACCTTTATTAAACAAAAGAGATAATTCACTACCAAAACGATGACCTATTATTATAAACTTAAAGAGAGGTCCGTAAGTTTTCCCACATGGTTTTTATATATTTATAATGTTGGCACGCCCAATATTTGAATGGTGTTTGTGAAGTAACACTCCCAACGCTTTTACCGTGGCACTCAGGGTCAAAGCTACAATACTTAATAATGGATAACAAAATCAATAAGAGTTCTCTGTAGTTATCAAACAAGAATAATTTTTTAAAACCATAACATAGAGACACCGCTTAGTTTAATATCACTTCTTAAAATTATTAAGGGGTATGAACAGTGTACACGTCTGAATTTTAGGTGTTTTTTATTTATTTTATAAAAAGAAATCAGTTTAATGGATTCATATAAAACTTTGTACACATCTTTAATACAATAATAAATACTTAAAAAAATTTGTTTTTTAGGTTTTTAAGGGTATAGCTTAGCATAATAATCCTTTGAAAAAGGCACCTCTTGAATCTGGCCTTAAGACAGAAAACGAAAAGATTCTTAAAATATATTTTATTGGCTGTAGCCAGGAGGATTTTAAAAATATTGTTTATAGGAACAATCACAGTATTGCGGGTATACAGTACAGAAGTGAAAAATTTTTCAGCTTCATAACACACATACGTTCTATCTGCCAGCCTTCTGGGGGTTCCCATACAGCTCACAAAAATAGAAAATAAATTACCAAATTTTAGTCTAATACGACCAAAACTGTCTGAAATACAGTTGCAATTGTAACCGCAAACAGTTCAGTCGTTTTTAACCCGCTCTTACATTTAACTTTCAAGAATTTGTGCTTGTTTCTTTCGGCTTGCAATTTTAATCACCTAATATTCAATAAAAAAAAAACAATAAAAATTATCCAAAAGACCTTTGTAAAAAATTAAATAAAGTAAAAAAAACACACACACACATTTCACTGGATCAATAGTTCATTGTGCTATTCTATTTGTTCTCTGACCTATATATATGTGCAGTTGCATATAAGTGTGCCGCGAAAAAGTGTGAATATCGCAATAAAGCAACAACATTAACAATAAGAAAAAGTGTGAATATTGCAATTAAGCAAAAACAATAACAATAAGAGAAACAGCCCACTCCAACTTTTAAGTGCACCTGAAATAAGTGCAAATATCAAAAGTAAAAAAAAACTTTTTATAAACAACCAAATAAAGTAAACAATAAACAATGGAACCTGCTTGTGCCAAAATTAACTGCTCTATTGAGGACAAAGGTGCAATTAAGCTAAGTTGCAATGGTCTTTGCGGAAAATCTTACCACGGCACTTGTGTGGGAATGACTAAAAGAAGTTTAAACTACTTTCAAGAATACACATCACATTTTAAATTCTTCTGTGATGAGTGCATGGATCTATCACTATCCCATGTTATGCTCGCCATAAAATGTCTTAGCGACTCCTTGAACGTGATGCATTCGGCTAATAAGCAAGTCATCAGTAAAATACCAAATTTTGAAATAATGACTCACGTATCCGATGATCTTGCAAGGGTAGAGTCCATCTGCAAAGCAAATAACTCGGATATCTCAAATGTTTCTAAAAACTTGAGAATTCTAACAGATTTAGTCAAAGATAGCGAAAAAAATTTTATTTGGAAAACGGCCATAAGCGAGCTTAATATAGAAGTAAAAAAAAGCCTCGACGTTTTAAAAAACGATAATACAGCCAAAAATATACTGAGCATGCTAACATCTTTGCGCTATGATGTGGATATCGCACTTCAGTCAGGCAAACCCCAACCATCACCTCCGCAATCAGATCCAATGCTGGAAATATTACATCAAAAAATAAGTGATATCAGTGATGATCTTGAAGTGTTTCGAGTGACGCTTGCAGATGTAGTGGATGAAATAAGATCTGCACCCAATAGAGCTGAAATAAGTTATCCACAAGCCTCTCATCATAACTCTTCCTCTATTTTCGAGGAAATAATGGAAGCATCTATTCGTTTGCCACAGGTCACCTCTTTACCAGCTAATCTGAAATCTTTAACTGCCTATGACACTACGGAACATATAACACCGATTGCTACTCCTCAAAATATTGCAATGAATCCACCCCAAATCGGATCTCCACCATCAACAGTACCCACAATAGCTCATTCTATTCGTTCATCAACAATTTCTCCAAAACAAAACAAAAATACCAATAACTCAAAACCTGGATCTCCCTCTGCCACTTCACCTCGTGACTCACCACCAATTGCAGCCCCTCGTAACAACTTAATCCATAAGTTTGGAACGTCATGGACTTCAACTCAATGGCAGAATAGAATAAAGAAACTCCATGATTCTAATGAAATTGACAAGACCACTCTGTTCATTAAGGGCCCATCAGTTAAAACAACTATATCCTGGATGAGCACTTACTTTCGTAATAAATTTGGCATATCTATTACAAACTGTTCAAAGATATCCAATAAAGCAAAAAAATTCTGCAGTTTCAAACTAAACATCCCAAGTCAATATGCGTGGATGTTCTTGAACAACAGCGGTGAGAGACACGGCGAATGGTTAATAACCGAATGGACGAATAAGCCTGGGAAAAAGTCTAAAACATCAAGATCTTTACAAAGTTCTGGCAGTTCAAGAATCAAATCTTCTGAAAGGAATCCTAACATTAACAAGAATCCATTATCTAAAAGTAATTATAGTTCTTGCTCTAACTCTTTTACATATATAAATTCCCGTCCTAATTCTAAATCTAAGTTAAATTCTTATTCTAATTCTAATCATAATTCTAAGAATCCTCTATATAAAAGAAATGTAAACCTACCTGTTCTTGAATCCAAACCTTATTCATCAAACAAGTTTGTGCAACCTAAGTCGCACCATAATTCAGATTCTAATTGGAATCTGAAAACTAGCATTTTCCCCATATTTTCTCCCATAATTAACCAGAATACGGCTTCATCTTATAATAAGATGATTACTGGAAGCAATCTAGCACCTAAACCGCCAACTCATCAAACACGTAAACGGGTTTCATTTAATCTTAACAATAATGAAACCAATTGTGAGAAATATCCAAATTTTATCCATTCTCATACTCTTAATCCTTCACCACCAACCGGAAGTGGTTTACCAAAACCATCTTCTGTTTCAAATGAGCTTTGCAATCAACCTGGTAGTCCTACGTCATTTTTAGACCCCCTACTTCCTCCAAAAGTGAAATTGACACTAAACTCTTGCGAAGGCACTGAGAGCAGATATGCCCTTTCTCGCCTCAGGGAGAACAACGTTTATAACAATGTTCGCCTGTATCTCGCTTATATGTATAAAGCCCCTGATTCAACATGCATTGAAGGCAAGACCAAAACTAATCTTAGAGTACTAATTCAGCAAGAAGGTCTTCCTACCGGTGTTGAAGACTTGCGTAATTTATTTGTCCGCTTTCACGAGCACCTCGGTGTAACGGTTGATCAAGTCAAGGTGGATCTGGAAACCTATGGCGCTCATGTCAGAGCTAAACATGTTTCTCTTCTTCAAAAATCTCGTAAAGAGCAACAGCAATATTATCGTTCCTAACTCTTCTTTCTTAAATATATTCTACCATAACTGTGGCGGCATGAGAAGCAAATTAAACAAACTTTATGTTGACGCTAAATCATGCCACTTCAATGTCCTAGTATTCACTGAGACATGGCTAAACGAAACCTTTAATAATGAGGAAATTCTTGATAGCAATTGGACTGTCTTCAGGAAGGATCGGGACTACTCCTCAACAGGTCTTTCTCGAGGAGGTGGTGTCCTTGTAGCATCTCACAATTCCCTTTCAAGTGAGCTAATAGACACACCTAACCATAAACTGTTCGATCACCGAATTATTAGAGTTTGTTCAGGTAAAAGTCTCAATGTGTACATAGGCGTCGTTTACATTCCTCCCGGCTCAAGTGAAACAACATACAACGAGCTATGTGAAACACTGACCACCTTTACCTCCTCCCTAAAAGAGGAAGATAAAGTTGTTATTCTTGGTGACTTCAATCGCCCAAATATATCTTTTGTCACCGACGAAAACGACAACTTTCTTCTTCCTGTAAATCTTTCTAATGCCATAGACTTCAACTTACTTAGCACCTTTTATGGCAGTGACTTGCAGCAAGTCTCTTCTGTACAAAATCAGAACGGCAGATGGTTGGACCTAATTTTTACTAACTCGTATGAAGAAGTGAAGGTTAGTCCATGCATGGGAGCAGAAAATTTATTAACCAACACTGTTCATCATACAGCCTTAAAAGTTGTTTTCTCTGCTAATAACATCAACTTTACCCAGTCTTAGGCCTTTTCCACACTTGGTCAACGCAACTCCAACTCAAGTTGCTAGCCTGTGTATTTATACCGGAACCTTCAGATTAAGCAACTTGCACGCAACAAGTTCTCGACACGTTCTCAACTTGTTCAACGCAACGCGGCTTTCCGCAATTTTCATCGGCGACGTGTTGCATCAGTTTGTTTGTTTTGTGGATTCAAGTATTTGTAGTGCAGTAGGCTTTATATTAATCAAGGTGAATAAGCTAATTAATTAGTTCCTAATAGAATCTAAAAGAAGAAGAAATAGTTTGCAAGATGAATGAGCAAGTGTTATATATTAAATCAGTGCAAGAAGTCGAAAAACATGAGTTATTATATAATAACAATTATTACATGTTGCATGACTTTTGAAGCAAGTCTGAAAGCATTCGGTTTATTTCTTTAACTTTTCTACCTACTTTATTTATTTATTTCTACTTTTCTAACTTTTTCGCTGTTGCGTTGAAGTTTTGTTGGAATTGCGTTGACCAAGTGTGGAAAAGGCCTTATAATAACACCATTGCGTACGATTACCTCAACGCCGATAATGAAAGAATAAAATGTTATCTTAGTTCTCTAAATTGGAATCATATTCTATTCAATTTAGATTTAGACAGTGCTGTCTCTATATTTTATCAGCACATTTTTACCACTATCGAAAGTTATGTGCCAATAATAAAGAAAAAGAATAAGCTCACAGAACCATGGCTAGACAACAATCTCAGATTTTTGAGGAATCAAAGAAATAAAATCTACAAACTTCTCAAAAACACTGATAATATAAGCGATGAACTGAAGCTTAGATATGACGAGCTATCAAGAGAGTTCTCTATCAAGTCAGAAGAAGCGTACAAGTTGTACACGAACATCATCGGAGAAAAAATTGTCCAAGAGCCGAGAAAATTCTTTGACTTTGTTAACATGAAGCGCAAATCTAGCGGCTATCCATCGTCTATGTTTAAAGGTAATGTCACTTCGTCCAATTCTCTTGAAATAAGCAACTTGTATGCCGATCACTTTAAGGAGGTCTTTTGTCTTCCTACCACCTTATCTGAAACTTCTCATAGCTCAACTATTATAGTTGATAGTTTATATTTAACCCAGGAAGAGATTTCTAATGCAATAAAAGAACTGGATATATTAAAGGGACCTGGACCAGACTTAATACCTACAAGCTTTTTGGTGCGATGTTTAGACCAACTGCTATTGCCATTACACATAATCTTTAACGAATCACTGGTTTGTGGGAAATTTCCTTCATATTGGAAATCATCCCATCTTACGCCAATTTACAAGAATGGTGATAAAAGATCAGTTGAAAATTATAGAGGCATAGCAATCTTGTCAGCCATTCCAAAACTTTTTGAAAAACTTATTTGTGAAAAGCTAACAAGTTTCATTAACCCACGTCTAAATGAGCAGCAACACGGGTTCCGAAAAGGGCGATCTACCACCACTAATCTCATGATTATGGTATCAGATGTTTTAGTCAAAATGGAAAAAGGGCACCAAATAGATGCTGTTTATACTGATTTCAGTAAAGCTTTTGATCGAGTTGATCACAACATTCTTATATATAAGTTAGAAAAGTTTGGTGTTGCAGGGTCCATACTAAGTTGGCTAAAATCATATTTAAACGGCAGATCCCAGTTTGTTAAATTCCAGGGAGTTCTATCGAAAAAAATTGCAGTCTCCTCGGGAGTTCCGCAAGGTAGTCATCTTGGTCCTCTTCTTTTCAACATATTCATATCCGATCTGTCAGAAGTTCTAAACGATATCCCACATCTTATGTATGCAGATGATTTAAAAATGTACTATTGAATTCAATCAGATGTAGATGTAAATTTTTTGCAATCAAAATTGTTGTCTCTTGAGCAATGGTGTTTTCAAAATAAACTACATCTTAATGTCAATAAATGCAATGTTATTAGCTTTTCTCGTAAAAACAACGTAACATTACATACCTACCACCTCAATAGTATCGAACTAAAAAGGGTCAACCATATAGTGGATCTTGGAGTTGTCTTAGATTGCAAGATGCGCTTTAATCTGCACTATGATAAAATTGTGTCCAGGGCCAGCAAACAGCTCGGTTTTATAAAAAGACGTGCAAATGAATTCAAGAATATATGGGTCACTACATCCTTGTACCGTGCATTAGTGCGCCCAATACTTGAATATGCATGCATAATTTGGAATCCATCTTTCGATTCCCATAGAGAAAGAATTGAGTCTATTCAAAAGCAGTTCTTACTATACGCGCTTAGAGATATGTACAACCCCCATGATTATTGTAGCCTTCCATCATATGAACATAGACTCAGCCTTTTAAATTTGATGCCACTATCAACAAGAAGATCGTTATTGGGCTCATGCTTCACATTTGATGTAATTAATGGTGCTATTCACAGCGAATATATTTCTAATATGATTTCCTTTAACGATCCAATTAGGCGCACTAGACATACTCGATTGTTAACTGAATATCAGCACCAAACTACATATGCAAATAATGAACCCATCAATCGTTGTTGCAGAGAATTTAATAATATCTCTATATACTACTCACCTTCTATGTCCAAATCCTCTTTCAAGCAAACCCTATATAAATCACTCAGAAATCAGAATTAACACAGGCCTCAGATAAACTACATACATGTATGGATTTATATGTATAAGCATTTAGTTTAATAAATCAAAATTCTTTAACATCCCTCTCCAAATCTCCCATTTACATCCTTTTGTCCTTATAGTCTTTAAGAATAATATATATACATCGTATCTTAAGTGTGTATATAGTCTTTCTTGTTTTCCTCCTCTTCTCTTAGTTTTGACATGGTTTTTGAAATCATGTCAATCCGGTGGGCGGAGTATGCCCACTAAGAGCACCAAATAAAAAATAAAATAAAAACAAGGAAAGGGGAGAAGAAAAACAAAAAACTTAGTAATAAGTAAACAAAACCTGTTAGAATAAGTTAGAATAAGTAAATTGCATTGCCTTGTTTGGCCAATAAATAAATAAAATAAAATAAAAATAAAGCATTTTTATGAATTTTTGGGCGGTAAAAGAGGTGTGGCAGCACTTTTTCCACAATTCCTTTTTAGCCCTGGCGGTGGTAATTGTCACTATAAACTTTAAAGGTTTGCATTACCGGTGTTACAGCATATTTCTAGTACTCACTGCTGGAGGTCGGTTCAGACGGTCTTTTCCTTCTGAATTTTGATTTGCAACCACAATTTTATTCGTGTCGCAAGTGAAACAATGCGAAAAACTGCTATTAGAGGGCGTTTTAGTATAAATACCTACTAAACTTGCGAAAAACTCCTAAACTCCGCATCTGGTTAGCGGATACCGTTAATATTTTGACGCTCTTTGATATGCTGTATATCGAACACCAGAGGGTGCTGTAGTAAAAATCCCTCTAAAAGCTCATGAGCCGCTCATTCGTGATGATGCAAAATAAGCGAAACCTTGTTAACAACTGAGTTGGACGAGTGGATAAAGTGTTGGACGAGCACATCAGAGGACGAGTGTTCAAATCTTGAAATAGTTAGGGTCAGTTTTGTTTAAGTTGATATCTTTTAAACTTTTTGCGAATTAAAGAGTAATCTTTTTTGGTGTTGTCTTATACGTAATCCAAAAAAGTTTAAATTTAGTTCAAGATTTTTAACTGTGTATAGGTGTTTTTAGGTGAGGTGAGTATTCTAGTACTATGTCTCGAATACAGGAGGGCAATGTAGTACAAATATCTAAAAGAAAGAGATAAAAATCCTCTCCACAATTGAAATCCACAACAATCCGCACAACTAGTGTAGATATGGATCTCGTTGCAGATAAGCAGAGCTCGGTCGCCCAGGTGCAATTCATAAATCTAAAGCATGTTTTTTTAATACATTACAAATTTTATTGGTTAAACATAAGATTTTTTTTATTTCTTTTTCATTCCTTTCCATTCAAAGGTATTAGAGTTAAAACATGAACAACGAATGAATTTTATTTTAGAGAAAAATATAAATACAAAATCGAAGGATTCTTATACAAACATTTCGTACAGCTGAAAGTATTTATAAAGTATTAAACTCTAACACCCCCCCCCCCCCCCTCGAAATGTTCCTACATCTTTTTTAATCCCACAGTTTTACAAAAATATTTATGTTTTTTAGAACAAACAGGCTTAGTAAGAAAATCTGCCAATATTTTGTGATCATTTTTGATCGATGATGATAAGCATCATTTGAAGCCAAATAAACCGCACTCTGATTGTCGCAGTATACCGTTGCCGGCTGTGTACTGCTGAAATTCGGGTTAAATTCCTTCTCCAGTGCTCTCAACCATAGAACTTCTTGCGTAGCTGTTGAAATCGCCATGTACTCGGCTTCAAATGTAGACAACGCAACAGTTGGTTGACGTTTGCAAATCCATGATATAGCGCCACCTTGTAGTATGTTGACATATCCAGTCACTGATCGACGCTCCTCAGTATCATTCGCCCATTCTGAATCGGAATCAGTTATTATATTATGATTGCCTCGTTTTAAAAACTTTTATTTCATTGCAAATGTGCCCTTCAGATATTGAAAAATGTGCTTGACTGCTGTCCAATGATTACGATTTGAGTTTTGGTTAAATCTGCTTAAATAACCCACTGCTTGAGAAATATTCGGTCGCGTACACTGAGCTGCAAACAGTAAACTCCCTCTCGCTTGCTGATAAGGTACGTCTTTCATAGATACATCTACAGTAGTGGATTTTTCGAGCTTTTGATTCATATCAACTGGAGTAGAAACCGGATTATAGCCTTCCATGTTATACTTCCGCAAAGTTCCTTGAATATAATCCTCTTGATGCAGATACAACTCGTATTCTTCGAATGAAATTTGTATTCCTGGACACTGCTTTGCTTTTCCTAAGAATTTCATCTTGAAACCTGCCATCAATTTTGTCTTAATTGCATCTCGGAATTTGGAGTCGTTGCTGAAGAAAAGCATATCATCCACATAATGAGCCACGATTGTCATCTTATCCCCTTTTATGTAATAATAAATGCATGGATCTACTTTAGAACAAAGTAGTCCGTACGTCTGTAAAGCTGCATCCAACTTATGGTTCCATACCATACTTGCTTGCTTCAAACCATAAAGTGCTTTTTTAAGCTTTAAGACATGCCTCTTTGGAACACTTTTAATCGATGGGGGCTCGATATACACATGTTCTGAAAGCTTTCCTTGCAAAAATGCCGTCACAGCATCCATCTGTTCTATCTCCAGATGATATCGCACAGCCAGAGCCATGAAGTACTTTATAGAAGTAAACCGTACCACAGGCAAGAAAGTTTCTTCATAATCAATACCCTTTCGCTGTGTATAACCCCTAACCACAAGTCTGGCTTTGTACCAAATGCTGTCATCTGGTTCCTTTTTTTTTTCTTGAAGACCTACTTGGTTTTTATAACGTATCAATTTGAAGGTTTGGGAAGAGAAATCTTCAATTGTGCTTGGCTCTTCCTCAGGTAATGATGCTTTGTAGCCAACCCAACCTCGTGATTTTTGCTTTTGATTTGCAATCCTTTCACTTCGACTCAAAAAACTACACGGAACTACTGCAACCGCTATATCGCCAACTTGACTCTAGCTTATTTCGACGGTTGTGATGAACCCTTCGCTTGTTGCATCAGGACTCTCACATGTTTCGTTGATTTCGTCCCCCACTTCATCATTTTCTTGAAACGATCCAAATGATAATGAGCTTGAGTCTGAATCGTCCATCGCAATCTCAGGATTCACCGAATTCAGGTTTTCATTTTGATATCTGAAAAAATATAAATCTTTTTCTATCTCACCAATCGTTGAATATCCCTTCAAGTTTTCGTCAAATCGGATATCCCTTCTTCGACTACTTTTTTCTGCAAATCATAGACTCGATATCCCTTACAATGCCATAGCCAACAAAAATGCGTTTCTCTGATCTCGGATCCCATTTTTGTGTCTTGTTTTGGTATTAACGCCATTGCTGAACAGCCAAATATCCTCAGATGACTTGCATCCGGTTTTCACCCAGTCCACATTTCCTCCGGAGTAAGCTTTAGCAACTTATGAGGGCTTCGATTCGAAACATACGCCGCGGTATTAACAGCTTGCGCCCAAAAGCGTTTTGGAAGCATCGCATCATGTAGCATACACCTTGCCTTTTCTGTAGGTGTTCTGTTAACTCTTTCCGACAAGCCATTCTGCTCAGGATTATATGCCACAGATGTTTGGTGAATTATTCCAGCTGATTTTAATACTGACTGAATCGACTTGTTGATGTATTCCTTGCCATTATTCTTTCGTAGAATATTGATTTTCTCCCCAAATTGATTCTCATCCATCGCCTTAAGCTCCCTAAACTTATCAAACACTTCAGACTTCTTTTTTATGAAATATACAAAAACCTGACGTGTGAAGTCATCTGCAAATATGACATAGAATCTGCTACCACCTAATGAATTCACCTCCATTGGGCCACAGACGTCAATATGAACAATTTCTAATTTTTTTGAAGCACGGTGACTATTTGCAGTGGAACTTCTACGGATGTGTTTTTCTTGTGCACATCCCTAGCAAACAACTTTTTCTATCTTGTCATCATTGACATTTATGCCCAGATACGAGACCATTTCTTAACAACTATAGTCAGCATTTAAATGGCCGAAACGTTTGCGCCACTTCTCAAAGGTGTCTCCATCCTTAGATAAAAAGACTTCATTAATTTTTGGCATATCTAACCTGTACATACCATCGATACTTGACGCAGTTACCAACACCTTGTTATTACCGTTGATGACCTTGCATCCCGACTTATTAAAGATAACACGATTACCTTGTTTGACAATCTGTCTAACCGACAACAAATTCTCTGAAACTCCAGCGAAGTGCAATACATTACGCACAGGAATTGACCAAATATCACCAGTATCGTTCAAGACATTTAACTCAATATCTCCCTTTGATACTACCTTCAAGATATTGTCATCTTTGACTTCACCACGCTTAGGCGCTTTGATTAAACTGCCATCTCTTGTCATGTGCGCCGACACACCACTATCAACATACCAATCGTTGATTTGAGTTGTACTTCTCACCGCGCTATCAGCATACAATGAAGTACTCTTTTGCCATGTCTTTTGATTGTTTCTCTTCTTTCTATTTGGACATTCAGCCATAAAGTGACCGACACCATTACACTCAAAACATCTTCGTTCCTTCTGCTTTGCAGGTTTTTTTCTTTTGAAACGTTTTCTTACCCACCAAAGCGTGACTATTGTTTTCAATCCGGACATCTTGTAACAGTTTCGTTTTAATTGAATCTGCAGACATTTTTTCTCCACGGCTTCCAAGCGACATGATCATTGGACGGTACATTTCGGGCAGTCCTTTTGACAACAAGCCAAATTCAACCACTCATTGTTGACAACAAATCCTACGGATCCCAGCTTTTGTGCAGTCGTAATTATCTGCGACACGTACTCTTCCACGGAAAAGCAATCATCGAGTTGTATCGAACAAAGCTTATGCAGCAATCCGAACTTCCGATCCAATCCAGAATCCTCGAACAGATCTTTCAGCGCCTTCCATACGTCCTTTGCAGTTGCACAGTCCCTCACATAGATATACAAGGATTTGTCTTAAGACAGAATTGAGCGGCACTGTGCTTTTTCCTCTTTAGCTGCATCCTATGTATCTGATCAAGACATAATGCCAGTCCTTCGAGCTTCAATTGGGTTTCCACTGCAAAGCTCCACGTTATTCAGTTCGCCGATCCAATAAGCTTTTCAAATTTTTCCATTTCTACAAAGTCAGCCATTGTTTGCAAAATGTTACCAAGATTTTTCGCTTTGCTTAATAATAATCGCAATTTTCTATTCTGAGAAAAATATTTTAAAAATTTTACTTTCAGGCAGAGGCCCATAACCTATTCGAATTGAAACATAAAAAACGAATGAGTTTTATTTTAGAGAAAAATATAAATACAAAATCAAAGGATTCTTATACAAATATTTCGAACAGCTCAAAGTAGTTTTTCATAAAGTATTAAACTCTAACAAAAGCTTTAGAAGCAATCCGAACAGAATTTTATCTTAGAACGAAAGATCTGTTTTATGAATTTGCGTCTTTAATTATTGAATATAATTACCCTTATTCCTTAAGTTATGGGATAACACATTGAATTACGAGTATATCCTATTCACAATGGATTTAAATAATAATCAAGAATGATCATCTATAAATTTGTCTCAAAAAACCAGAATATTTGTCAATGAAGTATTTATATGTAAATAAAACGTCCGCACCAGAAGCCCAAAGTCTAACATAAAAAAATATAAACACAAATTGGTGTGCCGCAATTCGAAACATCAACCTGTTCCACATTGTATGATTTCAAATTCAAAGCAGATGAGATGCTTAAAAAAAAAAACTTAACCGTAAAGTTATGAACCATGACGAACGAGACTCATAATTCTCAGTCAAAGCAATATCATCATGGAAAAACATCCATCCAACCAACAAGGTACCCAGTTAAGTTCATAGTAACGCTGGGCAGAGCACAGAGTATAAAATGCGGGTTCTTTTTTTGTGACCGCATCGGGACGCATTTGTCACAGATTTCTTAAAACACATTTTTGGAATGCGTTGTCGTTATGTCCGTCGTTGCACGATTTGAGTCATTTGATTTTTTGTTTTGGGTTTTTTTTTCCTGTGTCTTTCTGTTACTTTCGAGCAATCATTCTTTATAGCGAGGAAATGATAAATTGTGCATTTGGGAGTTTTAAGGTCAATTTAGGGGTTGTGCAATGAGCTAAATCGTTAACTTGTAAAAAAAGAGGGTGAAAGTAGACTGGCTGTAGAAATTTAATAGAACCCTTTGGCTTGAGATTTGGTTTTATTTTTATTTTTTACAAGTACTTAAAGCTTACTATAGTATAGTATACAGTTAACTGTATGTGTGTGTGTGTGTGCTGGTGAGTATGTGTGTAATTGGATTCGTCAACATTCATAATTGTGTTTTGTTCATGGTGTCAGCAAGGATATTGTTGTTATTATTTCTATTGTTGTTATGCTAACTGGGTACAAAATACAGAATCACAACCGTAGGAATGGAATTTTGAATTTAAATCTGAACCACTTACCGCTGCTTGTAACAGAGTCAAGTTATTAGAATTTCGGTGCCACTTATCATAATTTTGTCACAGTTTGGACTGCTCCTGCAGTATGTCGTTTAGGGTTGGTTGATTTTTTTTTCTGTGGATTTTGATGACATGACGGCTGAAATGTCAACACAATGATGTGCTTTCTGCAT
Organism: Dichetophora obliterata; assembly: GCA_963920525.1. Taxonomy (NCBI): domain Eukaryota; kingdom Metazoa; phylum Arthropoda; class Insecta; order Diptera; family Sciomyzidae; genus Dichetophora; species Dichetophora obliterata. Next base: position 38,603,326 of record OY986439.1, read on the forward strand.
ACCTTTTTATAGAGTATATTTTGATGAAAACGGTATCATATGTTTTTGTTGATCGCTTTTGTTGATTCGTTCTTTGGTTTGCGTTTGACGCCGTGGTTTTGTCTAGATATCAAATTGTGTTGCGTTTTTTTCTCTGATGCTGGTTGGTGTTCACATGCTTGAAATTTAAGTTAATCGGATAGTGTTTATTTTAAGCTTATTTCCCGGACACACTTAATAGCGGATTTTGGTTTAATGCAATTAATGTGAACGACTTTGGTCTCTACATGGAAAAAAAGAATTTTTTTTGTAACGAGAAATTATTTTGCTTGACAAAAGAATATGTCGAATTAATATTAATTTCGTTGAATCAGGCATTACTTTGTATTTCTAATATTCACTTTTTTTATTTTTTTTTATTTATTTATTGAAATTAATGTTTACATATAAGACATAGTCTTTTAAATGCAATACAAATTAACAAATTTTTAAGAAGTTATAGGATAGTCAACCGAAAAATTACATATTTTTTAAAGCTAATAATTAAGTTATTTAAAAGAAACAAGGTGAGAAAGCACTTAACTATAACAACAAAATACAAGTAACAAGCAAATCTCAAAACAAATTAAGTTATTTAAAAAGAAATAAGGTGAAAAAAACACTTAATTATAACAACAAAATCCAAGTAACAAGCAAATCTGGACTTAAAATTAATTAAATAGATGTTGATAGAAAGACGAAGAGACAGTATTAAGAAAAGTATAGAAAAATTTCATGCTTAAAGGTGTGCTTATTAGGAATACTTTTAATTCTAACAGGCAACGAATTCCACAATCTGATTGCGTTCACGAAAAATAGTCTGTTTGAGTTCAAATAATTATAGACAGGAATAGTGAGGTTTAGATTTCTATTAGATCTACAAAATTGAAGCTTCTCAAATAGATAGTTGGGTGTTTTGGTATGTATCAAGTTGTATGTATAAGAATATGCAGTTTCTAACATCTAGGTAATTAAAAATATTGCAACCAAGTATTTGATTGCTCACGTGACTGATGCGGTCAAACTTCCGAAGGCCATAAACATATCTTACTGCGTTGTTGAAAGCATGTTGTAGCTTAAGTTTAGACCTGGAATCGATTCTACTATATACAACATCCGAGTAAGATATGATAGGCATTATGAGCTGCTGTACTAACTTTTTTCTAGTTGCGATAGGAACAAACGACGCAGTCCACCTCAAGTTCCGCAGGACGTAGTACACTTTACTTACTACAGAATTGATATGATTTACGCAGGATAGTGAGGACTTAATGTGGTAACCAAGATTCTTCACTTTATCAACAAAGTTCAATTCGACGCCATTAAGATAAATAACTGGTATCCTAGAGAGAGAGAGTGATTGGATTTAGAAATCGGCAAGACATATGATTTAGTGGGATTTAGCTTGAGTCTATTAGATTCAGCCAATTCAGTTAAACTCATTAAGTCCACATTCAACTTACTACATAAATCATCAACAAGGTCTTTTATTTACAATTTCTTGAATCCAGAACTAATTGCTTACAAAAATGAATTGCTTGCTAGAGCAAAACTTGAATAAGACAAATAAGAGACTATAGCTTATTCAGAGCTAAATTTTTCGTTAAAAGTTGAAATGTTTATCTTTTTTAGAGCATGATTCAATTATTTTGACGGTGCGAATTTCATGTTTAAATTCTAAGCCTTGCTGAAATTTCTAAGGTTATTTTTTAAATTAAGTTAACCACTTCTTCACCATTAAAATTGATGGTGCAAGGTCTCCATGGTACTTATCAAGCTATTCAATGGTTGTGGTGACGGTTTTCTTACACAAAAAATAATGCTTGATGAATCATTAAGTTGTACAGTAGGGTGCATCGTTTTTTTTTAATTCACTTCTAATACCATTTTTCTGGTGCTTTAGTTCATAAATAAAATACCTGTGCAAGGAGAAGGTCCACAATGGATTTCTTCAGGTGGCGCCATGCCCTAGAATGTCCCCATATCGTAAAAATTCGACTTTTTTGTAGTTGTTTGATAAATATTGATCTCTATAAAAGCGTATGCACTGAAGATCAGTGAAACATTTTTTTTTTTGTTACTGAAGTATATCTAAACTATGTAAAAAAAACCGAAATCATAAATATATAAACAATTTTATTTTTCAGGACGATATTTTGAACAGATTTTTGAAAATTTTTTTTTAAATTCGTGAGAATATCACACTTTCTGAAAGATTAATGCCCAAAAAGTTATGTATATAGTATCAGTTTTAGTAGTACTATTCAACGCCTTCAATTTAAGAGTACTTAGAAGTCTCTAAGTGCTCTGGAATCAAAGTTATAGTATTTTTAAGATTTTGTAATTCTAGAGTTTTCAGATCTGCGAACGCTCATTTTTCATCTCTGGATATTTCAGATCCTGATTTAAGTACGTAGAATGTACGATTTTACATATTTTATCGGTTTTAAAGCAATATTTCTGAATTAATATTTTGTAATTTTACTCTTATAGTATTTAGATTATTACACGGTGCTACAGTGGAAGTGTACTTTTACTCTTTTTTTAAGTGACATAGTCTAGGTTATAGGTCTAGGTTATAGGTCGAATACAATACGAAACTATATTACAATACACCCCCAAAATTTGATTTTACCGTTAAAAACACGATTTTTTGATACACGAAACATTACACAATCAGCAACTCAGCAAGTTTGCAACCAATTTTCGATTTAACGGTTTTGGAAAAATAAAAGAGAATACTTTCTTTAATACAATACTTACATATATTTATTGCTGGAATAAGAATGTTTTGAGCTATAATAATTATCATAATAATCTAAATACTATAAGAGAGAAATTCAAAAATATTAATTCAGAAATATTGCTTTAAATCGATAAAATATGTAAAATCGTACATTCTACGCACTTAACTCTGGATCTGAAATTTCCAGAAATGAAAAATGAGCGTTCGCAGATTTGAAAACTCTAGAATTACAAAATCTTAAAAATACTATAACTTTGATTCCAGAGCACTTAGAGACTTTTAAAACTCTTAAATTAAAGGTTTTGAATATTACTTCTAAAATACTCACGAATTTTAAAAAAAATTTTCCTAAAATCTGTTCAAAATATCGTCCTGAAGAGTGGAATTGTATATATATTTATGACTTCGGTTTTTTTTCACATAGTCTAGATATACTTCAGTAACAAAAAAATATTTCACTGATCTTCAGTGCATACGCTTTTATAGAGATCAATATTTATCCAACAACTACGAAAAAGTCGAGTTTTTACGAAATGCGGGCATTCTAGCGCATGGCGCCACCCGAAGAAATCAATTGTGAACATTCTCCTTGCACAAAATTTTTATTTATGAATTAAAGCACCAGAAAAGTACTGTTAAAAATTAATTAAAAAAAAGATGCACCCTATTGTACAGTACCTCGCCATTGAAATATGAACGCTATAAAAATTCAGAATTTATTTCTTGATTTATTTAAATCAACATTAAAACACTCTAAAAATAATTCTTTTTAATGGAAATAATTTATTTAACATGTCTACTAATAGTAACAGTTAAAAACAAATCCAATAATTTAATATTTAGTTAGCCCACCATATATTTAAAACTAGCTGAAACCCGGCGCGTTGCTGCCATGCCCCCGTTGCCAAACTTCCATAATATGGTATCAGTAGACAGCGACAGATTATATGCAAAATTCATTTTAAGTCTGATTGAAGTCATGTTTTGGATTTATATGGATTTTGACTTCATTAATGCATTTATTACTCCGTGTCTATGATATGCAAATTTTATGCAAAAAATATGCAAGAAATATGCTGCATACTTTTTGCTTATGCAGTAATAAAAATGGTTTTATTTAATTCATAATATTTCCAAATTAATTGAAATATCCATAAAGTTTATTGAAAAAAGTGCTAAAAATTAAAAAAATTATTTTTGTAATACCTTCATCAGATAATATTAGAAATCTGTATTTCTGAAATTATGTTAACTAGAAATCGCCAGTGGTCGAAAATCGACCTTATCACGGTGACATTCCACCTACACTGTGATATGAAATTGCTTTTGTTCTAAGATGAGCGTAGAAAAAGGTTAAAAAAGAATCTATTTCTATTTTCCGTTTGCCGCTCAGTGCTAACCAACGACTTTTCATACAAAAATACGTTGTACTGATGAAGTCTACAGCTTTCGAAATATCGCAATAATTTGGATGTCATAATAACGAAAAAATTTTTAACATACTATTCGTGAAAAATATTACCAAAAAAAAGGTTTCGTATATCGTATAAAATTCAACCAATGACTTTTCATACAAAAATACGTTGTACTGAGAAAAACTACAGTTTTTGAGATATCGTCATAATTTTAAGGTTAAAATAACGGGAACTTTTCAAAGTTTACTGTTTGTAAGAAATTTTACATTCCCAATATATATTCGCATATGTTACATAAGAATATGCTTATTGTAGGGTATCCGTAAGAGATAGCGAGAAATGTCTGTCGAATATTTTATACGTTTATCCGTCTCTTATAGCTTAGCTCTAATTCTGTTTGGAAAGCTCATATTTCAGGTCAAAGGTCAGAAAAAGTATTCTGTGCACTCCTTCTCCTTACTCTTATTCACCTCAAAGAAAAATTATCTAAATCGGTTGAGAAACACGGGAGCAAATAGTACTGAACTGTTTTTCCTACGTCTATTTACATATATATATGTATATATTATCTGTTAAAAAGTATGTTCTATAATTCATATAACAATATATTATTAAAACTTCTTCTTAGTTGTCGATGGAGACATGTTGACGCTTTACAGAAAATATCATTTTGTATGCGGAGAAGCTTCTTTCCACATCACATGAAGTCAAGGGTACATACTTAAATTTGGAAACATGTTCGCCAGCTGTTTTCATATTTTCAAATTTTTTAATACAAGTCTATTTTTTCCTTTCTCCAATAAAATACATAAAACTGAATATTCAATGGTGGTTTCAGCTAGGTAGCCATAAAACCCTGCATCTTTTTTATGTTAAAATTTCTCGCGCAGTTCTTTCATCATTTAAAACATATCCAAGATAACCAGTAAACTCCAAAGAGCAGAGTGCTTTCAGCGGTCGAGTATGACAAAAAAAAAGTTTTATTACCAATTTAGACGGGCTGATTTTTTCGCACTCAAAAAATCAAAAATATTTTCAACACGTAAATTTTATACAAAAAAAAGTATATTATTAAAAAAGAGATTAAAAAAGATTAATTTTGCATACAGTCTTGGATGCATGTCGTAAAACAGTACATTGTCCAAAAAAAACAGTACTGTACTGTTTAAAAATGGGCATCTGGCATCCCTATCCTGCACCCTCGGAAAACGTTCATGTCTATGATAAAAGTTACGAACATACATTTGCGGTTAAATGGACTTGCATAAATTTCGCATATGCATATAATATGCAAATATGCAATTTGTTAATTTGCATACGCAGTATGCAATTAATATATGCATATGCATTTTGTATGCAATATGCAAATAAGCAAAAATTTTGTTATGTTTTCCGAGATAGAATTTCTCGGTACGCATATCTATGTCATCGAAATTTTTTTGTGATCATTCAATACAAATATGCAATTTCATATTTTCCGCTGTCTAGTTATCAGTGAACCTGCATGCGTAAATTGAGTTCGAATACTGAATTCCGAGGCTGTGCGACCTGTAACTCCAAAGCAATTCGATATCGCAAATTTGGACTGAATGGAAGGTGTCACTTACCATTTTACAACGCCCATAAAATTTGATCAGTGAAACGGCACGTGTAAATTGTGGTCGAATACCGAATTCTGAGGCTGTACGACCTATACTTCTAAAGCTATTCGATATCGCAAATTTGGAAGTTGCCACGCCCCCTTGCTTAACTCCCATAAAATTTGGTCAGTGAAACGGCATGTTTAAATCGTGGTCGAAAACTGAATTCCTAGGCTGTGCGGCCTATAACTACAAAGCTATTCGATATCGCAAATCGCAAATTTGGGTTGTATTGGAGGTGCCACGCCCCCTGAACGGCATCTGTAAATTTTGGTAGAATACCGAATTCCATGACTGTGCAAACTATAACTAAAAAGCTATTCGATATCGCAAATTATGGGAGGTTGCTATGCCCCCTTGTACTACGCCCATAAAATGTTATCACTAAAACGACATGCGTAAATTGTGCTCGAATACAGAAATCCGCGGCTGTGCGGTCTATAACTCTAAAGATATTTGACATCTCAAATTTGGGTTGCATGGGTGGTGCCACTCCCCCTTGTTAAACACCATAAAATACTATCAGTTAAAATTCATGTTTAAATTGAGTTCGAATACTGAATTCCGAGGCTGTGTGAATTATAACGCAAAAGCTTTTCAAAATCTCAAATTTGGGTTGCATGTGAGGTGCCACGCCCCCTTTTCTTTCCCAACGCTCATAAAATGTTATCAGTAAAACGGCACGTGTAAGTTGTGGTCGAATACCAAATTCCATGGCTGTGCAAACTATAACTCAAAAGCTATTCTATATCTCAAGTTTGGGTTGTATGGGAGTTGCCACGCCCCCTTGTACAACGCTGTCCGTACTACCAATCCGTACTTCCGTACTACCGAACAACCAATTTGGAAAGTCTCATCGCGATCGGATGAACGGTGTAGAAATGTATTCCGGACACACAAACAAACAAACCAACAAACTTACATTCATTTTTATATATATAGATAACATCCCTTATTCTACAGAGAATGCTGATAATACAATTCTTTATTATTTTCTTCAAATCATAATTTGTCCAAATATCTTGAATGTTTTGGCGAAGTGCTTGTAGTGTCGTATTCTTACTAGCATATACCTTCGATTTAAGGAACGCCCAACAGTTTTCAATAGAGTTAAGGTCCGGCGAATTACCTGCCCAGGGTAAAATGGAAATATTAAGGAGCCATCTGCAGGACAATTTAAGCCTTCCATGTAAGGCAAAAGAACATTTTTTATAACGTTCATATATTGTACGCTGTTCATTGTCCCTCTTACAAAATACTTTAGACCCGGACCTTCATCGCTTATACAGCTCCTAATCATTAAAGAAGGTGGATGCTCCACTTTTTTTTGTCACACTTTTCGGAGAACCATTAATTTGGTGTACAAATTTCACTGATTTGGTTACAGCTTCCAGCCACTAAAGGCATTGGTCACTAAAAATAACCTGTGAAGATATGGAAAAATACCTTACTGATATGCAACAAGTAAAAGTTAGAGAACTCAGGAATATAAAACATCATTACTACCCACCTTCACACCGATACTACTTGTGAAACCAAAGATACAAAAATTTGTATGGGGAAAATGAACCTTTTAGCTTGCCTACATCGCGATTTCCCCACTTTCTTTAAAATGACTTCTTGACGAAGAGCTGCACAGAAACCGTAGAACACTTGCTGTAAGCGTTACAGTGTGTTTATTAGTTTCTTAGTACACCAAAAATATGTTATCCATTATTTATATCGTTTTTTTTTTATATAAAAAAAATATATTATTTTAGCTAAATATTTTTCGTGCAGCACTAAATTGTAACGTCCATAGAAATCGTTTATTAAAATGATTTATTCTGCCTTGTTACGCCTTGTCGCAAACCACCTTTAAAAAAATATTCGCAAAATATTGCCACAAGTTTTAATGCTCCTTATTGCGCCTGAAATTACAAGTAACAATCAATAGGAGTCACAGGAATTGACAGTAGAAGATGCAAATTCTGATGTCAGCGAATGTTCCGAATCGAAAAGCGATTATTATAACTAGTAATTGCAACATTTTTGTATTGATTTTATAAAAAATTTTCTTTTGCAAATAGCTTAGGAACTTAACAACTTGTAGTATTAAAAAACCAATTTTTTTCGAGTGTAGGGAAGGTTAAGTAAGAAATGCTACTAACACTGTTAAGTAATCATATATTTCACGTCTATTTTTGATTTCATTATTGTAGCATTTTTCATTTCTAAGATATAGCGCAAAATGTGTTTAACCCATTAATAACAATAAATAGTTTAATTTTTCCGTAATGTTTATAGGTATTTAAATACCCATAAAACAGTGTTTACGAAAAAGGCCATATCTCGAAAGTGGTAGGAGATATCAAAATAATTTTTTATTCAAAACATTACGGAAAAATTAAACTATTTATTGTCTTTACAATGTGAAACGAAATTCATACAATTAAATGTTCTTTTTCGAGATCGAAGATGTTTGATTTTCAAATATGACAAAATCCATATATAAAGCTATGTAGAAAATTAGAAAATTGAAAGATCGAGGGAAAAATTCGTGGTCAGTTTGCCTCTAATATCCTCTATTTATCAGGTGTTCGTTATGGCAAAAGAATGTTGCCATATATGCAAATTTTTATTAACACCAAGTACCCGAATTAGCCGATTGGGTATTTAAATACCCAATGCAGATCTCAAATACGGTGACAGTTACAAACCTGGAATTTTGCAAAGCAACTTCTCTGGCCTATATAAGCTTCCTGATAAATTTTGAAAAAAATCGTATGGCGGAATCTATGAGCAGTCTTAAATGGGTTAAGTTGTATGGGAGCTGCCACGCTGGTTCAAAATTTCTGTAATACTTTTTTTTAACTTTCCTGAAACATCGAAAACTAATAAAAAATTCACAAAATAATTTTCTCCGTCTTACTTGTATGAAACGAAACACTGTGCGGCGACAGCGAAAAAATATGCATAACATTGTTGTTGTTGCCCGCGTCGAAAGATATCAAGGCTATTGCTGCTTTGTGTATTTTCTCGTTGGTGTTAACTAGGGCTTTCAATCCCAAAAAGTTTTGGTGAATCCCGGGATTTTGGGATTTTAAATTCGTGATTCCGTGATTTTTCGGAATCCCGAAATGCCAAAATTTTAATAAAATTGCATGTAGCTGTATTAAAAGCAGGGGCCGTTAATAACTTTTTCTCTTAATTTCTGCGTTTTGGCAAAAATCATTTTTGGGTTTTTTTTATTTTTAAAATAGAAATCCAAACGTAATCGTTTGTAAGACAACACTAAGGCGAAATCTTAATTACTTATACAGACAATTGTTACAAAACAGTGCAAAGAAAAATATAAGGAAAAAAGTTAAACAATAATTGGAATATAAAGTCGAATCCCTTTTTGTACTTGTAGGGGAAACACTTGTAGCAGGAAATAATAAAAAAAATATATATCACCTAAAATATATAAAAAAATATATTAAATTAAAAAATAACGATTATAGAATGATGAATTTTCTAATAAAAAATCATAACCCTTACTATCCTTTATTAAAGATATTTGCCAAATTTTTAAATATTTAAATTGAATAGTGAGTTCATTTAAGAAATAATTTTTTATATATCAGAAAAGTTCAACATTTATTTCAGAATGAAAACCTGAAATATTTAAAAATATCAAATAACATTTCACATTATTATAAACAAAGTTTCCAAAATGAAAACCTAAAGAATTTAAAAATATTAAATAATACTTCACTTTATTATAAACCTTAAATATAAACGTAAATAAGTTAAACAAAACAAACAACATAAATTTATATTTTTAAAAAATTTAAGGAGAGCTGTTTGTAAAAAGTATGATGTGAATAAAATATTCCTTTTGTAGTAAAAAAAATTAAAGTATATAGGCTAATCCACAGAAAAGTCTACCGTGACCAAAAAATTATAACTTATTAAAAGCTTCGCTTGCGAAAAATATATTAACAGCCCTATTCTGGCAGCTTAACTAAGCTCACCACATTAACAAAATAGTTAATATTAACTATTTGTTAAGGTTTCGTATTCTGCTGCAACTTTAAAAGCTCTTTTCCTTACAATTTTGTTAATAACAGAAAGAGTCTTAACAACGAATGAAATGTATGTGCTTAGATAGAAAATTGTTGTGAAAATAATAAAAAAATACAAATTTTAATATAATATTGAGTTTAAATACATTAAACTGAAAAATGAAAGAATTTTTTACTTATTTTAAGTGTTGATAATGAAATCTTTCAGTAGCCGTGGCAAATTTTTCAAGCGCTTGCAAAGTCACAAGCTGCACTCGAAGCATCTGTTTATATAGCGCATCTCTTCTTTCAACAGGCATATCGATTTTCACCATACATGGTGAACTTTAAAAGCTTTTTAAGCTTTTATGTTGTTAATGATTTTTAAGAATACCAACATTTACATAACATAACAAGCAGCTTAACAAGAGCTCCTTAACTATTACTTGTTAAGTTAACAACCAGAATAGGGCTGTAAATATCATGTAAAAATTTTAAATCTTAAATTAAAAGTATTTTGTTTTATTTTCAAATGCAAAATATAAAAATATTTGTGTTTGTTTAATAATTAAAAAATGGTATAAATATTATAAAATTACTTTATTTAATTTGAAATACCTTGTAATAATTGTTATGGTGACTTAAAGTTGCTTGTGTTGTTCTGTATTTTGAGTTTTTAATAAGTCCTGCATAACAGGATTATAAAAAATATTGTTAAAACTTATGGCATGGCATGTTATAAATTTAAGAAGTAGCATTTAAGCATTACATTTCGGGTATTCATATTGACCTAAAATTGTACGACTAAAATTTACAAGATAAATAAATGCAAATAAGAAACAGCTGTTTGATTAAGACACAAAACATAGCTTTCAGAGCTGTAATATATTAGTACTTTTTTATATGGAAGGCAACAATAAAATGTTGTAAACTGTTAAAGTGTAATATCTTAGGACAATATGACATTATGACATGATAGCACACCTTGTGAATACCCTAATTGTGTTTCAAAATTTGTATACCAAATATGATTGAAATAGGGACGAAATCAGGAGCATACAGAAATACTGGCATTCACCTTAATGCATTGATGTAATTTATTAATTCTTCTATTCTGAGGAATATGAACAAAATTATAAAAAATCTCCCACAGGTTTCGAACATAATCACATAATTACTATTCCAACGGTTGCTCAAACACCACGCAGCAACACCCCGACAAACAAAATACCACCCGTCAAAGAACACTTTAAAAGTGCAAATAATATGATTACAGACAACAACCAAAATAAATGTTGCAACAAAAGAGTTGGGCGGAAGTTACCGCCCACTTCCGATGGAATTTCACTTTTCGTCTCGTGTGTCAACAACAACATCAGACCAAAAAGAAGCTAAACTTCGTCTAGTTCTTACTTATCATTTGCACAGACGTGAGACTGCACGTGCAAACGACGGTCACGTGGCGACACGTGCGTCACGATAAGAAATACCGCTCTGAGAATGTCTGATGGTGGAATACTGAGATTAGAAATGTCATATGCATCACTTTCGACGACATGAATGGGCGGATGCTCAGTCGCTCACTTGTTATCTTGATTTGGTAGCAACAGAGATCTGGCATTCAGCCCGTGGCTGGTGCTGGTGCTGGTACTGGGAATGCGATATCGAAAGGCAATGCATAGGATTAAAATCCTCGATTGGCCTTGCAACAGTCTCAGGAGTGCAGTAACAACAACAATATCGCCAACTAAACGAGGACATCTTAATTTTTTGCCAGTCGCCAGTCCATTGTGGCGTGAACCCTAATTTCAAGCGTAGGTGTTGCGAAGGGTGGGAATATTTGGTATTTAAATAGTACTTTTTATTTATAAAAATTATGTGATGTAAGGGTTATTTTTTGTTGTTGTTTTGTTATTGATTCGTCGCGATGACGGCTATATGTAATTTAAGGATTAAAGTGCCATTATATGATGTTCTGAATTATTCGTGGGAATTGAACAGTGCGTGGGTGCAAACCAAATACACAGTTGCTACAAGTCTGGAAAATAACTCAAAAGAGTACTATTATTTTACGTAATTTGAAAATATAGCCCCAATTTTTGTTTGTATATCTGGGTCCGAACCACATTCAACCCCATATTTCAATAATAGGAGTTTCTAACATTAAGGTAACGCTTCACAGAGCCTTCTTAAAATTCTTTTGGAACCATAATTCTTTTTATAAAATGAATAAAATATCTCAATAGAAATATTTATTGTTTTTTTTTTCAACTGCAAATTATTCTGTGATTCGACCTGATAAGGACTCAATAATATTGCCTAGACATTTTTTTAACACTTCAATATATGTTTTCTTAATTCTACACTGAGAAAAAAAACATACTTTAAAATTAAACAAAAAATGATTAAATATAAATTTAACTCATTTGCTTTTCAACAAAACAAAATTTAAAACAAGCATGTTTAATTTTCAACTATAAGCTCATTTCTGTTTTTTGTATAATTTTTCTTATTATTTCCTTCCAATAACAAAAAATACGTCACTATCAGCGATTGAATTAAAAAATTATGTGCAGTAGAATCATTGAAAATTATTGCCAGACTACTGAGACCCCGATTTTACATTTGAATGTTTGAAAATATTTTTGAATTAGTCTTACAAATATTGAACATAAGATGAGATACAAAATAATTAATTATTTTGGTATTGAAAATATTTTAAGCCGCAATGAAACGCAAACTTCATCAAATGAAGTCAAAAAATTTCTTATTCGGGGGGTCCCAGGGGTCGCTGATTACGAATCTGACTTCAAAAATTCGAAAAAGTTAAAAAAATGGCGTCGAAAAATGGCGGTTTACTTTATTTGTTTTAAATTCAATAACAATATTTCGAAATTATGTTTTAAAATATTTGTTTTAAATATTAAAGTTTTTGCATTAAATTTTACGTTTAAATAAATGTGTTTAAACTTAAAATTTTTACAATGAAAGTATATTTTAAAAAATTGTTTTGAAAACAAAAACTTTTGTTTTAAATTAAAATTTAAAAACATTTGTATTTAGCTTAAATGAAATTGTTTCAAGCTCTATTTTAAAAAACAAATTCGTTTAATTTGAACACAATTTCATTTAATTTTAACACATATTTCCCTCAGTGTACTGTGATATTTTTTTTAAGATGATGATCTGCTTGATCCTTGTATATAATTTTCTTATAATTAGAGCATTTTGCTTTATATGAGAAGTTTCGAGAAGAGAATCGTTTTTTTTATCCTAATAAATCGTTTTCTGAAAAAGGGCACTTAACATACAGAAAATTGTTTACAGGCAAGAGAAGAATTTTCTTTATGTATTTATTTCGTAGGTATTTATTGTAAAATCTTACATTATCTGTTATTTCAGTACACAAAAAAAAATTATACCGACTCAAAAAAAGCGTAGGGTTTCCTTTTTTAAGGCATGTTAGCAAGTAGCGTCAATGACTTCGCAAAAGCACTTGCTGAAAATTTTGTCCGAAAATATTAACCCTTAGGCACTGCTAGTCTCCAATCTTTGACAATTTCGGCCATATAAATAAAGTTATTTTTCAAAAATATAAAAACATAGAATGATCGGTGGCTTATCCATGATCTAACTTTTTTTGTTCGGTGTCGCTGAACACGATGGAACTATTTTTGTTTTTGTTCGATCAAGGTTTCTATAAAAAATTTAAGCAAAAACACAAAATTGACAAAAAAATTATGAATTTTCACATTCAATCCTTGACAGTAAGAATTTGAAATTTTCTTCTACCAATCCAAATAAGCCAGATTTTAAGACCATCAAAAACAAAGTTATAATCATGAAAACCTTGTAACTTTGAAGCCTATCTCTTTCAAAATATGATCTAAATGCTGAAAAAGAAAGTTCAAAAGAAGGTAGCATTGCGTCTGATTGGATCAATACGTCATGAAAAATTTCTGAAAATTATTTATAACTAGTTCAAAGCAGTGTTTCTGTTGAGACGTCAAACCTGTCGGACGCGAAGTTTCGGTCTGTGTCTTCAAAATTATTCTGAATAATAATGAGTGTCCTCAAGAATAGTCATCACAACAACCATGAAAAACTGTGGCTGCTTGAGTGTTAAAGACAAGATATTTCTGGGACAGACAGTATCAACGCTTTTGAATTTGTTCAACTTTCAAATTGTTCAATTTCAAATTCCACGCCAATTAAGTTTGTATTGGAAATTCATTAACACTTCACGTTTTACGCCATAACTTCTGAGCCCTTCAAGAGCACACCCTCATTTCATATCGTTGGAAAGCTATTGGAACGTATAAAAAAATTAAAGCGCCTGTTGCTGGCATGGTATTAAACTTTGAAATTAAGAATGGGTCAACTTACTGCAATTTTTTCAAAAGTTCAATATTTTTCCCTGAAAAAAAAGCTAAATGCTCTTTCCAATGATACTCCATTTACGAAAATGGCATTTAAATTGACTGAGCTACGTTGTCTCAAAATTTACCCTACTTTGGCATTTGCATGGCAGTGGTCCGCGAAAAAATTCTTAAAATCTCAAACTCCGGATTTAATTTCCTAAACTAGGGGTGTCCAAAGTCCCATACGGGCGTTTTGTCCACACGGGCGTTCTGCCTGCCCGCAGCAAGCAGCACGGGCAACAGCATATGCTTGAGGAATTTGGTGGTAAAAGGAACGACGGACATACACGAAGAGAATGAGAAAGAGAATATGAAAAAGCGCAATTTATATCGTGATCAGTGTTGCCAGAAAAATGTTTAGCTTGTAGATAAAATTGCTAACAAAAGTAACTAAAAGAAGCTAACCAGTTTTTTTAAGCTAAAAAAAAATAGTTAAAAAAAATACAACTGCTATATTTAATCAGCTTATCAGATTAATCATGTTATCAACCATATTGATTAATTTCCTAATGCAATGTATTGCTACATAAAAAAATATTAAAAACTATCTTTATTCAGTTTTATATACACAAAATTAAAGTAAATTGATAAAATTGCATGTATATTAAATTGAATAATGGTATTTTCGATTTTTTTTTTAAATTTTCAAATATAGTTTAATGTTGGCCTTTATTAATAAAAAAAAGTTGTAGCTAGAAATAGCTAAGCTCTAAAAGAAAAAAGCTAAAAAGGTAGCTAGAAGCTAAAATACAATTTTCGAAAAAATAACCTGAATCAAGCTATAATATAGCTGAACTGGCAGCACTAGTGACAGTGAGTGTGAGAGTCTGCTTTAAGAAAGTTATAATCAGTGTTGCCGTTTGGATCCAATTGATCCATTTGTATACTTTTTTCCTTCAAAAATTGATGGATACTTTTTTTAAGCCTCAGTGTAAGTTTGGATACTTTTTTTAAAAAATCTGTTTTAATATGAATACATATGTTTTTGTTTGCAAAGTATAAAAAAGAATTAAGGCACTCTCGACAAAAACGTTAAAATAAATTATGACATTGAGAAATTTTTGGGCCATATTTTCTTATCAAAAAATGCATTAAAGTAATCTATTTACGAAGAACTTATAAATGTTGTGAAAAATAACTTAATTCTGACATAGCTAAGTGACTTTTTAAAAAATCTGTAATTTTTAACCCTTAAGATTCTCGAACGCGTTTGCAAATTGTAACGAGACTTAATAATTCTAGTAAAGCTTGTACCGTAAAGTACCCTTATTAATATGCACTTTGATTTTTTTGTTTCCAACAAATTGGGAACAAAATATCTTGACCTTGTCTGAAAACGACTACTTATTTTTACGCCACCTAGCGAGAATAAGATGCATAAAAAACTTATTTGGAATTTTGTTTTTGTATTATTTACGTAAATAAAATTTCAAGTTTTTAAGATAAATGCTTTCAACTAAATCTTTTTTTTTTCAACGTGCAATGTTAGCTTAATAAAATTAAAAGTCAATAGCAACCCAAATTATATATTTTACACTAAACTAAACAACTTAATTCTTTTTTTTATGCAATTATATATTGCTTTTGTCTAAATATTATACTTATTAAATAAAGGTCAATAGCAACACATATAATAGACAGAAGTACTGAAATTTATGTTACTTTTTCATTTTATTATACAAGTTTTGTTTTCTATTATTATATTTTAATAAAAATATGTGTTAATATAAAAATTAAATAAATAAAATTGTTATGGAAGCTTAAAAAATTGGGTTTCATTATTTAAAAAAATTAATTTATAATATACAATAACATTTAATATTATAATAATATTATATAATATTTAATATTATTGTATATATGTGTTAAAAAATTAATATATTATTGGTTTTTGGATTTTGATACGTGGATACTATTTTTTTCAAAAGTGGATACTTTTCGATACTTTTTTGACCTTCTTATGGTTACTTTTTTTATAATCGTCGCGGCAACACTGGTTATAATTGAGCTCATTTATGTATTCAGGGTTAGCACATTTTTATTATTAAATTCTTTATAAATTTAAGCTAAATATCTTATAAAAGTTATAAAAATATCTTATAATTGACAGTAAGTGTGTAAAATCAAATTGAGTTTAATAAAATTGTGGTTTTAAAATTGTTTTTTAAACTACTTAAACATTCTTAACTTACTTCAAGTAAAACCACGATTTCACAATAAATTTTTTCCGCAAGAAAAGTTTGAAGCTCACGTTTAGATAGTAGATTGTATATATATATATAAAAATTTTTTTTTGTCATTTAACGCCAAAATAAAAGTAAAAATTCTACAATGTGTGAGGTTCTAATGGTACCTGCGAAAAAAAGTTAAACACTTTGGTCAATATTCGCCACAAAACTGGTATTTTGGCATATATTTTATCTTGGAACGTTCAATATTAAATGCTGTACGTTTACCCTAAAGTTTAAAGAAAAACAAACAAACAAATTTGTGAAAAACCGCGCTGTAAGAAATAATTATACGTCAAAGCAACATCATTTTTTGGAGCCATGTCAAATAATAAAAACCCTTTTAAGGAAAAATCGTCTTAATATGCAGAATGTGCAACACTGCTTTTTCATAACAGCATGCTCTCGCTCTCACGGGTTCTGTACATCTACGCTCTTCATCCTCTCACAATTTTCCGCTCCTCTTTCCGCTTTACCCCCGAATTCATCAAGCACTACAAAGTGCACAGCCTGCCCTCTGTCGACGCTCAGGCAAGAATTCTGGACGGCCCTATTCTAAACAATAAACCAAAACAAAATTTGGGCCAAATTGGAGATGGACAGTGCAACTGATACTACACTTCAATGCGAAATAAGCGAATACGTTTTTTGTTTTAATTTTATTTTCATAATTTAGATCATATCTTGAAATAGAAAGGATTCCAAATTACAAGGTGCTTATGATTATCATCTCTTTTGATGTGCTAAAAAGATGGCTGTTTTGGATTGGTAGAAAAAAAATTAAATCACTTACTGTCAAGCATTGAACGTGAAAATTCATGATTTTTTTTTTTGTCATTTTAGTGTTTTTGCTTGAATATTAATAGAAATACTGATCGTACAAAAACACAAATAGTCCCATCGTGCTCAACGACTTCGACAACATGAAGTTAGATCATGACATAAACCATCGATCATCACATTCTCAGTTGATATATTTTTGAAAAATAACTTTATTTATGTGGCCAAAATTTTCGAAAATTGGAGACTACCAGTGCCAGAGGGTTAATATTTTGGGACAAAAATTTCAGTAGGTGATTTTGAGATGTCATTGAAGCTATTTTTCAACATGCCTCGAAAAAACCTATTGCTTATTTTGGGTCTTTCTAGTATATATCAATATTATAAATAGGGAGTAAATTCTACTACTTTTCAAATGCACAATTCACATCAAAGCATAATATTTCTATCTACGCTTTTTATACCCCTACGAATACTGCGTAAGTGATACAGCCGTTAAAAAATACTTAAGAACGCTGCTTATTTTATTATTGCTGTATGTAATAAAATAATGTTAGTTTCGTAAAATAAAAGTTTAATTAATGGTCTTAAGATATTTTAAGATTATCAGTTCTTTGATTATGAAAATAAATAAGTTTTATCTATTCCAATCACAAAAATATAAAAAGAATAAAAAATGGCTTAGGAAAAATACTTAGAAAGGACTAGAAAATTTCCAGAAAAGCATCAAAAACTAATATATTAATATTCGATATAGATAAATATTAAAAAATTCAATTTTTGATATCAATATTTTGTTGAAAAGCTTTTGGCTTCATTACACCTGCACAACGCCGTTGCATAGATTGAATTATGGCCCTGCATCATTCAATGGAAATGGCCTCCCAAGCAGCTCTTTCGAATAATTGATCCAAATTCGTTATATTCTGTGTACTGAGCGGGTTCTTCACATCATTCCATAGATGCTCGATTGTGAGAAGTGTGTTTCGTGTCATTATCTTGTTACAATTTCTAAATTACCGGTAAATTCTGTTCGGCCCATGGCAACATTATGTTCTGCGGTATTTAAATGTACTTGGCTGCATAGATGGTACCTTCAATCCTGTGTATCGGCCCAAATCCATTTCATGAAAAGCATCACGAGATCAATATTGAGCCACCACCGTGCTTTAGTACTAGTGAAACGTACTTTGGGTCGTACTTTGGGCATTTGGCCGTCGTACATACTTTCTGTCATCTGGCCCTACTCTATTTATTTTTGTTTCATCACTTAAAAGTATATATCGCAACTGATTTTGAGTCCACGAAATTTGCGTTCGAGCAAATTCAACTCGATGTTTTCGTTGTCCCGCCAAACATTTTCAAAAAATGTGTCCATAAATTTACCGTAAGTTTCCCGTTTATAAACAAATTGGTAACAAAGTAACAAATGGTAACAATTAGGTCAGAAATACGGTAAATGTGCGTCAAACGCCCAGTAACATGTGTCCATGGTGAAAATTTACAGGCACTTGTTAACATATTGTGTGAATCAAATAAATGGTAAATGTTACCACAATGTGAAAAGAAATAAATGGGCACATGTTGCTGTCATGTTAACAGGCACATGTTTCCACATTGTAATAAACGCATGTTACCGCAAAATGTAAGGTAAATATATGGACATATTTTGCCATATTATTCGACGCGATTTACAGCTCTATTCTGGCAACATCGTCACAATCAATTGATACTGAAAAATTGTGATAATTTTGATCTGTAGCTCGTTTCTGTAACAAAATTGGCAAGTTACCGATTTGTGTGACGTCAGCCATTATCGATCCCTAGTTACCGATTTCGTAACAACTAATGTTTCTGTACGTTTAAATCGGTAAAAACTCAGACCGTGATAAAAAACTACACAAATCGAGAAGAAATGTTGCGAAATTGAGTCAAATGACAAGCAGCAACAGAAATCGATTCAGATACGTACAGAAACATTGCAGGTGAAAGTGAATTCAGAGTGACGTCAAATCGGTAATATGAGTCGGTAACTACGACCGCTACGAGTTACAGGAACAAGCTACAGGTCTCTATTGATCCGTATTCTGTCTAAGCTGTCTCAGCCGAAAAGCTTTTTAACTCTCCACAGAAAGGTGAATGGGCATAGATTTGTATACATTTTATACATTATGTACATTTTTTGTTGCTGTATTTTAAATTTTTAAGGACGATATTAGCACAGTGAACACGTGTTCTTTCTATTTATTTCTTTTGCTTGCAGCAAATTATTTTTTAAAATGAGATGATGCGCTCAAGATGTTCACATTATGGCAACAATTTTGTGATGGTAACAAAATGTTTGACGGGTGTACTGCTGGGACCAACGGTTTCTTGCGAGCCAAACGACCATAGAGCCAAGCCTCTGCCAATCGAAGTGCATCAGTTCTTTCGATATTGGTCTTTCAAACACTGTCGAAATTTCGGATCTGCTTTAGACAACCGAACTATCATTCGATCAGTATAATCAGTGGTTTTCCGGGCTCTTTTTTCCTTAAAATGTTTTCCGTGGTTTTGTATTACCAGAAACGGTTAAGAGCATTAAAAACCATTATTTTGCAACAGTTAATTTGCTTTGCAATTTTGCTATAAGATACTCAAGCCTTTTGCAACTCATCGATTGTGTTGCTTTCCGTTGTGCTGGTGAGTAATTTGTCGCCTTAGCCATTATATATTTACCGCAACTCACAAATTTTTATTTAAAAAGCTTCAAATAAACAAAATTTTTTGAAACTGACCAGCCAATGTAATCTATGAAACGATTTTTATAAAATATTTGGTTAAGTCGCAATCGTTCTTAAGTATTTTACCACTGAAAAAAGTTAACTCTTTACCGACAAATCAAAATTGCAATGCAAACAACCGAAGATTAAAATTAAAATACAGTAAAACTTCAATAATCCGGATACATATAAGCTGCGTTCCATTCGCTTCAAAATAATCCAGATTATTGTTTTTACATGCAAAGCGAAAACAAAAATAATAATCCTATAACAAATAGGATTATTTTTACTATCCATATAAAATTGTGATATAGGCTTTAAAAAATTTTAAACACAGGCTCCGCACCTGTATATTTTTATGAGCTGTCATTTCATTTTTTGAATTATTTGATTGTTTTATACAATAACTATTAGGTAGCCTTGACAGCTACCTATTTTCTCACGAGCTGCGACCATCGAATTTTAAACAAAAGCAAATAAAACAAACCGCGTGTGTCACACACATTGGACGCATTCAGCAGAGCCAACAATTGCACTTAAATTATTTAAATAATTGCATAATATTAATAATTAAATTAAATAATTTTCAATTTTTCTGACGTTTAGAGTAAAACACATTCAGATAAAAACATCGTTCACTAAGGTACCGTTACCATAACAGTTCACAATAGTTTTGAACGACACACGTTTTCATGACACCTAATAGTTATTGTATCATGATTGCTTGTTTGAATTTAATTTTGACTGCAACGGTTTTTCTTGCCGTTCCTTTGAGAAAATTTGTTATCGCGATTACATTAAGGCGAAATAAACGCAGCTGATATTGATGAAATAAAAGAAAAAGTTATTATTTTGTTTTCATATATTTCTTCATATAATCATAAAAAAATTTAAAAATTAAATATTTAAAAATTCAACTAGCTTATCTTATTCTCGACGTGGTTTAAGTTAATCGCTTTGCTGTAATATACCAACCTTCCAGCTGCGAGCCTAACTAATACCAAAAAGTTGCGACTAAAGCAAGAGATTTGCTGCTAGTGCTACTGTTAAAGCTGCTGCTCGATTTATTTACATGTCAGATCTTCTTTTGCACACAATTTGTTATTGCGAGCTCTTTTAGCTTGTTAATTAACTTCAGTTTGTTCTGAAAACATATACTATTAAAAAAAATAAAAAGCGTTTAAAGCAGCATTAGCGAACGACCAAATACTTTTCTAATGTTCACACTAAGAGGTAAATGCTCTTTTACGAACGGCCCTTTACTCCTTGTAGAAGTAACAGGGACAAATATACATAGTAAATGCTCTAAAAAAGCATTTGGGTCTCAGTGTGAACATATCATTAGAGCGAATAACGAATCACTTCACGCTAATAAACAAACTCGCTCTTTTTGAGACAATTTTTGACAACTATAGCAAAATGTATGGTGTGGTTTTCATCTCTTCCAACTGGATAATTACACCATGTTCCCGCAAACATTTGTAAACCTGTTGTACTTAGTCGTCATCCCTGTAAATCTATTACATTTTTCAGTCAGCTGCTACGAATCAGAGCAAGGCATAGAAGTAAAATCTTTTATTTCTATGGAGCTAGGGCAAAAGAAATGACAGCAACGCAGAAACAGAAACACGCGTGAAAACATTCTCAAAAACATTTTATTCCGTTGTTAAATATACATTTATTTTAAATTATTTATATTTCTCAACATCAAAATGTCCTCCTGGAAGAAAGCTTCCAAGAGTAATCAAAAAGTTCATCGAGAGCGACATCAACCGGAGGAGCGCAAGCATCTCGGGCTGCTACAGAAGAAAAAAGACTACAAGAAACGCACCAATGATGCACATCAGAAGGAGAAGACCTTAAAACTGTTGTACAAGCGTGCACTCGATAAGAATCCCGATGAATTTTATCATCACATGATTAACTCCAAACTACGCGACGATGTTCACCACGAAAATGACACAAAAGATGAGCATAGCAAGGAGCAATTGGCTCTGATGGAGACACAAGATCTGAAGTATGTCACTATGAAGCGTACGATAGAGACAAAGAAAATTCAGCGTTTAAAGTCGCAGCTGCACATGATCGACCATGCGAACAATGTCCCCAACAAGCATACAATTTATCTGGACTGCGATAAGAAAGGATTATCTGACTTTGATCTTGCCAAGCATCTGGAAACGGACCCTAGTTTAATTGTTCGTAAAACGAATCGTCCACGTTTAAAGGACTTAGAAAAATGTTGCCCACCAGACATGACTCCAGAGGTACGTTTTATTGTTGTATTGTTATAGTTTAATTAATGTTTGAATGTTGATAGGAAATAAAAAAGGCCAATGCGTTAAAGAAGCAAGCATATCAGGAACTCAACAAGCGTATTGAACGCGAGAAGGAGTTGAGTATTGTGCAGCAAAAACTAGAGCTGAAACGCAAGCTACAGCAGTCACGCCTGCTCAAGCCCAAGAAAGTGCGCAAGGCCACAAAAAATAAGGCCGCCGTCTACGAATTCAAATATGAGCGAAAAAAGTAACATATCTTTTATTGGGGGCTTTCGCATGGTCTAACATATTGGACCAACATGCCAAATTGGACAACATGTAGTACCATGCATAAGCTATAACGACAGTTGGTCCAACATGATGGATGAAAATTAAAAACTTCTGATTTTTTCTGGCAATCGTTCAACACGTTGGACGTGTGAATGCGTGTTGATCCAACTTGGTGCATTTTTTCTTGATGATCCAACTTGGTGCATAAGTGGAAAATGTTCACAACAATGAATTTTTGATATAATTAATTAAAAATTATTAATGTTTATTTGAAATATGTAATATTTCTGCTCGATTGTAATAGCATCTAAGAATTATTTAGCTATTAGGCAGATGTGTTCTGCTTGAAAATTTGCAATTGATGATGTTTCACATGTTGGATCATTCGAACGCTCAATCAAATTGTTCAGTTAGTTTCCCATCCGACTTATCGTACAACATGTCCAATACGTTGGACCATGCGAAAGCCCCTATTGAATTTTCATGAATTAGCTGTAAATCGAGCCAGCAATTTAGTACTTTTTAAAAGTGCTTGCAAATTATTTAAAAAAGCCTTTATACTAATAAATGTATTTCTAACAATATGATCAACTGCTTTCTTCTAAAAAATGGAAAAAAAACACCAACGACAAGAAAGACACGAGGACCAATAGAATTTCGTATAGAAATTGTATTTGTATGTACCTCTCATTTTTCGACCATTTTCAGAAAACATCTATAACTTTATTTGACTACCTTCTAACGAATTTTTGTTAAGATCGGCCAACATCTTTTGTATGTACCTCCCATACAAAATCAAGTAAAAAATTAATATAGGTCCAAAGAAGGTACGCCTTGGATCTAACTGATTTCGACCATTTTCAGAACACATCTATAACTTTATTTGACTACCCTTATAACAAATTGTTGTTAAGATCAGCCAATCTTTGTTTGTGCCTCCCATACAAAATCAATTAAAAAATTAAAATAGATATGCTTTAAATACTAAAATATTTTTTAACATAAAAATAATAAAATATAATATAAAATACTTTTACCGAGCTTCTATAGATCAATTGTGCTGTGCGTGTTATTAAATGTTTAATCACAAATTATCGAGAACTGGACCAACAAGTTTTATACTGACTCCGAAAGGCTTATCCAGTAGGAAATGGAGGCTTTGGAAGATGAAGAAAAACTCTGCGATGAGTATTCTTAAGTTTTTTTATAAATTCTTCCTGTTTGCTGGTAAAATACTTACTGTACACTTTTTAAAATGCTATTTTATGTCATAGTATAATCTCAAGATATTAAACTTGTTGGCTTATTATAGTTGAGAATTATACAAAAGATAGCTGATGAAGAAGAGTGGCGTCTTCAAACATAGTTGTGTATCTTTTACAAAAAGACATTTTTCTAATAAAGTGTTACTTTGAAAAAATATATATTTTTATATATCAAACGAAAGGTTAAGTTGTAAGCTTTTAAAATAAATGTTAAGCCCAATTAAAGTAAATTTTTTAGAAAATAACGGGTTTTTAATAAAAAATTTATATTTGAAATAAAATTTCTCATAAAATTCTTTCGACTTTTTCTAAAAAAGTCAAATTTTAATTATTTTTAGATAGAAAAAAAAATATAAATTTAAACTCTTGGAATGTGATGTTTATTGAAGGGCTAAAAATAACAAATATTTCCGACTTTTATTTTTTTTCGGCTAATTTAATCATTATTTTTCAACTTTTATTTTTGAGTGGAAATAAAGATTCTTTTTGTGTAATTTCTGAGTTATTGTAGCTAAATTAATTATATAATAATGTTGTATATTTCCCACCATATAATTGTTTTTTTCTGAAAACCTCTTAAAAATAACTTTATACAGAGCGCACAACACACAAAACAAAATGTTTAATTAAAGGAAGAAGCAGGCATTCATGTATTGCTCCAAATAAATATTTCGTTCACTATTGCAAATTTTTTGTTTTTTCCCAATTTTCAAAAACCAAACCCTTAAAAAATCACCCTTTATAAAGCCAGCATAAGAAAAATGGGCTTGTGTGTTTGTATTCTGTATAAAGTTTTTTAGAGGTTTTCGGAAAAAAAAACAATTATATGCAGGGAAAATATACAACATAATTTACACAAATTTAAAAAAAAACATTTAATTTAACTACAATCAGCTCCCTATCGGGAATAATTTTTCACGCGGATTCAGAAAAGGGAGTCTTCACTTTTAAGATAAAGCTTAAGAACATTTTAAAAAATTTTTAATGCAAATTTGTTTATCTTCGGTTGATAATTTTTATTTCCAACAGATAACATAAAAGTCCGTAAATGATTTTTTTTTAAGAGACAAAAAATAAAAGTCCGAAACGGATTTTTATTTTTGACAGAAAAATAAAAATTTTAAAATAACAGTTAAACTAGCCGGCAAAAATATAAAAGTCCGAAATAGTTTTTAAGAGTTAATTTTTTTTTCTGTTTTAAATAACAATTAAAGTTTGATTTTGGGACTTTTTTGAATATCATAACGATTTCGAACAGATATTTCAATGTGATAATTTCAATAAAGAACTCATATGTCTGCGATATCTGCAAGACCATGATGTTTTTTATACATTTTTTGATAACAGTTACGATCCCTGTCTAAAAGGGATTTTAATTACCCTTATTATGAGAATCTCTTGGAACGATTGGATAATGACAAAGATATAGATTTTTTTAACAGATCTTTTGGCACGAAAAAATTAAAAACCGATAACTCGACAAGTAGTTGAGCTATCGATTTTTTTTCGACCAATAATTTAATCTTGTTCTCTACTAGAAAACAATTTTAAGCCGTGGCGTCCGGTAACCGTAATTGTGCCGCTTGAATATGCCTATTGCGTGTTTGAGGCTAATGGGCTTGCAATTTCCCTATTATGTCAGAATTAAGACATTATAAGTATTTAGGATTCAGTTCACTTGCCTGTGCAGTTGAGGACTTTTGCAGTTAAGTTTTCGTGAACACACCAGAACCACTTTTTCAAAGCTGTAAAAATTTTCAATGTGCACAACTGCTCAAGTCTTAAAGTTTAAGGCTTCAGCGGAAAAGCACTTTGCACGATTACGGATCCGTGGCGCCAAGATCTGAAAATGCAATTTTGTTGTACTCATGGAGAAAATAAGATTCACCGAAGAAACTATCTATATATCGATTAGTTATCAAGTTATCGATTTTTCAAAAATATTTCCTTTACAAAGTCTATATAAAATTGTGGCTATATATTTTGTAATGTTTGACATTTCTGATTAGTTCGGGTACCATTAAACAGAAAATTGATATATCTTCCAGATAAAAGATCAAACACATCATTTCTTTCCAACCCGGTCACGCTACAGACGCTCTTTCTGCGTGCTATTATTTTTGTTTGCATAAAACCGCTATTTCCTCTAAAAAAATTTTTTCCGGTTCATTGCGTTCATGGCTTGATTTTAGCGACGAAAAATAAGAGATGATTTGTGAGTCAGAATCGCAAATGTCATCTTAATTCGCTAAAAATGATTTAGTACTTTTTAGCGATCGAGATTTAGCAATAGCAAATTCTGGAATCCGCCTATTGATCGCTGCTTATGGATCACAACCCTCACATAGTTCCAAAAATTGGATTTGGCATTATGGCCAATTTGAAAAAGGTCATAAGCAAGAAAAAAAGAGAACATCCCCTAAATTTGGGTATAAAAACATTCCGTACAAGGGCAAATCATTTTATAGTACAAAACAAAATAAAAAATTTATTTTTCCTTAATTTCCCAGAACAGTAATAAAATATTCTGTACAAGGGAAAATAATTTTATCATAAAAAACACCATACTAAATTGATTTTTCCTTGCATGAAATAGTGGTAAAAACATTCCGTGCAGGGGAAAATAATTTTCTCAAGGAAGGAGTTTTATAATAAAATTAAA
The DNA here is from genome assembly GCA_963920525.1 of Dichetophora obliterata. Classification (NCBI taxonomy): domain Eukaryota; kingdom Metazoa; phylum Arthropoda; class Insecta; order Diptera; family Sciomyzidae; genus Dichetophora; species Dichetophora obliterata. The sequence goes on from OY986439.1 coordinate 38,629,840, forward strand.
GTTTGGAAAAAATAAAAAGCCGATAACTCGATAATTAATCGATAATCCTTCAATTAATTTTATTTTGACTATGAGTTCATCAAAACTGCATTCTCAAAATAAACCATTAGTTAAAAGAAAAAACCGTATCATTGTGCTGTTCAACCTAGTATATAAGCAAAAATGAGAAATACAGCAACAATGGAGAAAAGACTTTAACATATTACTCACCAAAAGAAAGGTCATTGTTTCAGCTCTTAATATATGATTTTTGGTGAAATTATGATGGTTTTGTTTTCCTTTAATGACGGAATTGTTAGAGAAAATAACGGTTTTATGCAAACAAAAAATATAATATACTCAAAAACCATCTGTAGCGTGACTGTGTCGAAAAAACTGTGTGTTTTATCTTATAGATATATCAATTTTCTTTCGAATGGTACTTGAATCATTCAGATCGGTCAAACATTAGGAAAGCTATAGCTGAATTTCCATATAAGCTTCATAAAGTAGAAATTGGTTTAAAAAATCGATAACTAAACGATTGATCGATAATTCATGCTGTGAATCTTATTTTCTCAATGAGTATTACGAAACTGCATTTTCCCAAACACTTGTGCAAATTTTTGTCGTACGTTTATTTTGTTTTTATAATGTCCACAAGTCCTCAACTGCACTGCCAAGTGCACGGAATCGTGAATATCCCTATTCAAGATATGAGCGCTACGAGTGCAACTGCTGTCTTCATTATTTTTTATAATCTTTAAACTGTGCAGCCCTGAATTGAGCTTAAAATATTTTGTTGCGATTCAGCGCCCTGACTAGTGTCTGAATTTAAGAACAAAACAAAGAACAAGATGCCACAACAAAACCCAATGACAGTTCAAACAGCGGCACGTGTTGTTAGTTTTTCTCTACAAAAGCAAACTACACGCGTGAACTTTAATCAATTCTTACTTTGCAATAAAAGACTTTAAATAATAAAGTACATATTAATAAATCATGGTTAAAAAGAAGATTGACAACCGCATACGCGTCATGATTGAGAATGGCGTCAAGTTGGGGCATCGCACAATGTTTATTATCATAGGTGACAAGGGAAGAGATCAGGTGAGGGTTGAAGATTAGAAGGATTAAAACGTTATTTTATAGAAAATTTATTATTTTAGGTTCCTATACTCTATGATATTCTTACGAAATCCACGGTGAAGACACGGCCCACCGTGTTGTGGTGCTACAAGAACAAGGATGAAGCAATATCCAAGTGAGTGTCAAATCTATTGGAGTGATTAGTTAAACTTTTCCTGTTTTATTCTTTCAGCCATGGGAAAAAGCGTGCGAAAAAAATAGCTGTTGGTAAAATAGACATCAATGAAGCGGATTTGTTTGATACCTTTCGTGTTTCTACAACCATACATGGACGTTACTATTCAGAGACACATGCCATATTGGGACGTACGTACGGCGTCTGCGTGCTGCAGGTAAATCTATTTTCGCTAACATTTAAGAAATTTTCATCATAACTTTTTTGATTGTTAGGATTTTGAGGCTTTGACACCCAATCTACTAGCTCGAACAGTGGAAACCGTTGAGGGTGGAGGCATGATTATTTTGCTCTTGAAAACATTGCAGTCTTTGAAGCAGCTTTACACCATGAGCATGGATGTGCATAAACGTTATCGCACAGAGGCTCATCAAACGGTCACCTGTCGCTTTAACGAGCGTCTTATACTATCGTTGGCCGATTGTAAACGCTGCTTGGTTGTCAATGACGATCTAACCGTGCTGCCCCTAAGTTCCAGAACTATCAATGTAGATCCAGTAAATGTAATTACATATAAAATTTTTAAAAAGTTGTAAAACTTTTAATAAAATAAATGTTTCCAGCCCAAAGTTGGAGTCAAGTCGGAGAATGAAGAAATGTTGCAAGATCTTAAAGAAAGCCTGCGCGACACACCACCCGCTGGACCCTTGGTAAACCTTTGTCGAACCTATGATCAGGCCAAGGCAGTGGCTCAGTTTATCGAGGCTCTTGCGGAAAAGCAACTGAAGTAATTAAACCATAAGCACTTTTCCACAACTGTCGCATTTTCACTATATCCGTTTTTTCCCAATAGACCCCCAACATCGTTGACAGCAGCGCGTGGTCGTGGTAAATCGGCCGCTATGGGTCTCTCCATAGCAGCTGGTATTGCTTTTGGTTATGTCAATGTTTATGTTACATCTCCGCATCCGGAAAATTTAATCACTCTTTTTGAGTTTGTGCTCAAAGGTTTCGATGCTTTGGAATATCAGGAACACTCAGACTACACTATCATACGTTCTACAAATCCCGACTATAAAAAGGCCATCATACGCATTAATATAACACGCTCGAATCGTCAAACTATTCAGTATATTGCACCAAATGATACACACCTTTTGAATGCCGCTGATCTGCTGTTAATAGATGAAGCAGCTGCTATACCTTTGCCTTTGGTTAAGAAGATGATGGGCCCGTATTTGATATTCATGGCTTCTACCATCAATGGTTACGAAGGAACGGGACGTTCGTTAAGTCTGAAACTTATATCGCAGTTGCAAAAGGAAAATAATGCACCACCACCGGTGAGTAAAGCTTGAAAATTTAACTACAAACTATAATTTGTCTTTTCTCAAAGATTAAACTGGATGAACCTATCCGTTATCGCGAAGGCGATGACATTGAAAGTTGGCTCATCAATTTGCTATGCTTAGATGCCGCCACAGTGCCACACATTAGCTCAGGTTGTCCCACACCTGATGCTTGCGAACTCTACTACATAGATCGCGATGCCTTGTTCTCTTATCACAAAGCTGCCGAGTCCTTTTTGCATCGTGTTGTGTCCATTTATGTGGCATCACACTACAAAAATAGTCCCAACGATTTACAAATGATGAGTGACGCTCCAGCGCATCATTTATTCTGCCTGCTGGGTCCAATACAAAAAAAAGATCAGCTGCCCGAAATTCTGGTCGTAGTACAGGTGGCCTTGGAGGGTGAAATATCATCAAATACGGTCAATGATTCACTGGGTAGGGGCAAAAAAGCCAGCGGGGACCTAATTCCTTGGAACATATCTGAACAGTTTGGTGATCGTGAGTTTCCCAAATTGGCGGGCTTGCGTGTTGTGCGTATTGCAACGCATCCCAACTATCAGAGGGTAACAGGAAGCTAAAACATATAAAGATAATATTGTTATACAACCTTCTTCACTTGCAGATGGGTTACGGCAAGCGCGCTTTAAAACTACTTAGGGATTATTATGAGCGCAAATTTACTGATCTGTCAGAACATCCTGCAAACGAAGACAATGCCAACGGTAAAGAAAAGTGGTGACGATGTGATAACAATTTAACTATTTTCTTTCATTTATAGGCATTGAAGAGATTGAGGAAGAAGATCTCGGACTACTTAAGGAAAAAATCACACCACGTCGCAAAATACCGACGCTACTAAAACGTTTAAGTGAACGAAAGCCGGAAAATATTGACTATCTGGGCACTTCGTATGGACTGACGCAGGAACTTTTAAAGTTTTGGAAAAATATGGGATTTGTGCCAGTCTATATAAGGTATGAACTCTATTTTTAGCTTTAAGGTCGCCTGTTTCTAGGCTCTCAAGTAAAGCATATTTTTTCAAAAAAAAAGTTCTTAAAAGAAATTAAAAAGAAACTTTATCATATAAAAGTTTTGCTCTACCACCAACAGTCAAAAAGCAAACGATCTCACTGGTGAACATTCTTGCATTATGCTGCACACTTTGAGCAAATCTGGTCAAAAGGCAGGGGCTGAGTGGTTAAGCTTGTACTTCAATGATTTTAGAAGACGCATCATTAAGCTGTTGGGAAAAACATTTAGAGAATTTAGCACAAGCTTGGCGCTATCTATACTGGACAATAAAACGGTCAAAATCGAGCAAAAAGGCAAGTTTCAAAATAACACTTTTTATCGACAGAAAAGCCACAATAAAATGCTTTTTTTGCAGAACTGGACAAGGCTACGCTAGATGTTTATTTTTTGCCACACGATATTCAGCGCCTAGAATCGTACTCACGCAATCTAATCGAGTATCGCCTAATACTCGATTTGGTCTCAGATGTAAGCTATTTATACTTCCAGGGTAAAATTGAGGGTTTGCAAATTGACACACTACAAAAGGTACATATGCTAGCTCAGCTATTTTTTTTTTAATCCAGCATCTTAGATTTTTGTCCTCCTCTGAAATTTAGGCCATTTTGCTTGCCATTGGCGTGCAGGGTAAATCAGTGGATGCCATTTCGGCTGAATTAAATATGCCTGGCAATCAAATTCTTGCAAAATTCTATGATTTACTCAAGAAGGCAACGAAATACTTTGCCAACGTTATCGAGGGACACATTGAGAATTCCATGGTGAGCGAAACTCAACTAAAACGTGGTGAGGACTTTGTGCCCATCACTCTGTCCTTGCATGACGAGCTGGAGGAAACCGCTCGCGAACTATCGTTAAAACAAAAGAAAGAATTAAAGAAATTGCGCATGGAAAACCTTAAAGATTTCGCGATCAAAGGTACCGATGAGGATTGGTCAACAGCACTTACGGGCACTGATGGAAAAACTAAACTGATTTCGGTTAAAAGGTTTGTGCTTTTTTTTTTACTTGCATTATATAAATTTTTTTATTTTATTTAACAGCGGCATCAAACGTCTCGATGAGCCCGTTGAAACCGAAGCAACCAAGGAACAGCAGCCCAAAAAGAAAAAAATGAAATTTGGCAAAAAATCCAAGGGCGCCGGTAAATCGCTAATCTAGTTAAAGCTGTAGTTTATAAGTTGGACAAAATATTGATTTAAAGAATTATTTTAATATAATTTTAAAAATAATTACACATTTTTGTTAGTTATAATATTGCCAAAATATTATAGAAAATATTAAAACTTGTGGATATTTTTTAAATATTCCAATTTGGAAAATACTGTCTGGATTCTGAGGTAAAAAAAACAGTTTTGGAGTTCTCTTTGATTTCGAAACGGAGCAAGAATAAGACAACAACAACAACAAAAAATGGCGAGTTTAACGGCTTCATTTACCCAAATATTGGCGGAACTTAGTAAAAAAATGTTCCAAAAAATGTAATGCCCTATCATTGACCAATACTGAGATATTTGATTTTAAGGCCAGCTTGGGTCCATTCTACAAAAAACTGTAACCAAAAAAGAAAAAATAAAATGGACCATTTCAAAAAATCGAAGATTTTCTTATATTAAGGAAGGAAATATTATTTCTATATCAACTTCCATTAGTCATCATGGGCCATTAACGACTTACGAAATTGAAATAAAAGCGAACGTACAAGGTGACCTTTTTAAAACAAATATTCTGTACAGACGCAGCTTTCTCCGCAACCAAAAAAATTATGAGGATATCATTACTTTGTACTTTGTCAAAAAAATACATTGCTACACCGGATATGCGCTTTTATAATAGTCTTGAGCCAAAGCCGAATCTACAAGGGAGTGAAAGTTCAACCGAACAGAATATTAAATATGGAAATACATTATTGAATGTGGGAATACACCTTGACAAAGTCCATTATTTGAGCTGACCCAGTAAAACCATTTGGTAATTATGTTCTATGAGGCAATGACTACTGAAAACCATTGCCTTACCTGCGGTTATTTTCAACAATCCTGAAATTGCCGCTGTATTATTAATAAGCTTTCAAGGAGGCCCACGTGATAATTCTATAAATTATTGACTGCTTAGCTTTATAATATGAGATTGTAGTGATTGTCCTAAAATATGGGTTGGTTCGGCGTAGCGCGATATTGCGCATGCAATGAATCACTAATGCTTTTCTGCACTGCAACTCTCTTGCGATGCTTTGACAATGCACAGTAAAACAGTTTTATAGAACAACCGAACATTTGTAAGATATTGGAGTTTTTAATTAATTTGTTAATTGATGTAGCGCGCAATACAATTTCTGCAATACAACGTTGCATTTATTTATTTTGCATACGTTGCATATATCTGCCATATGTTGCATAAAACTTGCATACAATTTGCATACAACTTGCATATAATTTGCATACAAATTGGATACGCTGCATACAACTTGGATACAATTTGCATACAACTTGCATATGTTGTACACATCGTGCCGATAAGCGATAATTGCTTAAGTCGACTTAAGACACACAAAATCTGGAGCTTCTTTCTTGACCTATGTCAAAACTATGACACGAAAACTAACGACCCTTTCATATAACTTATATGGCGATTGAAAACTTTGAAGCAAGATTTCCTGAAACTTTGAAATTAGCCTTAACCCATTCAATACGGATTTTTTTTTAAAGATACAAGCTCCGTCAATAGCCTTGGGGCATGAATAATAGCATGGCATGCAAAAAATTATGGGATGAAAATACATAACAGTGTATGTGAAAATCGTTTTATTTAAATAAGAACACTCAATGGGAATATTGCATACAGCTTTTGCTATAGTTTACTTCACAAAGATGGCGTTTTTAATTGCACGCAAATTAAGATTTTATAAGTAGTATTTGATTATTTTGTTTTGTAATACTGTTGTAATACAATTTTGTAATATTACTTCTTCACAATGAGAATTCAAAAAATAGAAGTACTATATGAAAAAAATGGATTAAAATATAAAAAATTTAATAATTATCACAGCCCTATTCTAGCCCTATGTGTTTGTTGTAATTTTTTGATTTCAAAACAAAATTTGAAGCTCAAAAATAATAAATTTTGGTCAAAAATGTCAACTGCTTTTCAGTTATTGACATTTCATTAAAAAATTTAGTTTTTTGAGCTTCAAATTTTGTTTTGAAAACAACAAACATAGAAATATAAAAAATAATGCACACTTAAAAATTTGTATAGAATTTTTACACCGATCAGTGTTCCAGGGAGTCCTACACCGTTCGGTGTTAAAAAACACCGTGTCAAAGTGCCAGAATTTTGTATCCGAAGGAGCATATTTTATTCACACCGACCGGTGTTAAAAAGTAAACATCAGAAAGGATGTTTGTTTTGTACCCTGTTAGGTGTTTATTTATAATACGCAAAATGATAATTTTATATAACACCGAACGGTGTAATTGTTAACTATTCGAAAGGATGTTTTTTACAATTTTTATTAAATTGTCATTAAATTTATTAATTGTCAAACGATATAAGCCGCAAAAAGCTTTGATTGGGGCTTATTTCATTGGGCTTTATTTCATAATGGAATAAGAACCAAACATAAAATTAAATATTTCCCAAAAATAATAAAATTGTCCCCAAAAATTGGGAGTTATTTCATATGAAGAACACCCAAAAATGTATGGAAATTTTTTGAGGCTTATTTAATTTTTTTGCACTCTATTTCGTGGTGTCAAAAATAAAGTTTGAATCTTTAATCAAGATTTACAAAATTAAAATGAACAAATAAAATTGGAAAATTCAATTTTAATTTGTTTATCAATGAGAATGTGATTTCAATATTGCTCTTCTTCTTTGCCTTTCTAATTTCACACCGATCGGATAAGTTCGTCATTTCACACCGAGTAAGCGGTGTAAATTAACACCGTTCGGTGTAGGAAATGTAATATCCGCTCACCGGTTTTTTACCGAAAGATCTGCCTCTGAATAATATCACAATTTAACAAAGATACTTTCTTAAATAATATTGGTTTTTTTTTGCTCTCATTTGTTAATGTGTGCAACTGTTTAAAATCATTCACTCTCTCAGGCCTGTAGCCAGGGTGGGGAAAGGGAGGCAATGCCCCCTACTACAACTGTTTTCCCCCCTGGCCAAATCAGACAATTAAAAACTTTAAATGAATAATTAATATGCATTTTGTTGATATATTTGTTTAATGCTTTAAAATTAGTTTAGTTTAAAATAACAAAAAATATACACATTCACCTTATTCATGACATGAATACGTATATGAAATTTGTTTAACAAAACATTTCAGACAAATTGTTACAATTTTTCAAATTTCTACTGGGTCGCAAACATTTGCTACCAAAAAATAAGATTTAAATTTTAATAATTTTTTAACCCGCATCAATAGAAACTTTCTAGAAATGAAAAGCACGTTGTGCACCAATTTGATGCAGATACAAAAAGAATATATAATTCATTGAAATGTTTTTAATCTTAAAATTTTTTTAAGCATGATGAATGTTTATTAATTTTAAAATAAGAAAAAACTGCAAGTCTTAATTCTAGCAAAAATTTAAAGAAGCAAAATATTTAAATCTAAAAATGCATGTTTGTTCTTAATATATAAATATGAATAGCAAATTTGCATCAATTTGATGCAAACGACGGATGCGGGTTTATTCAATTTTTTATTTGTTTTACTTAAAAATGTCTTATACATATATTAGCCCATTTCGCTACTCTTTCTTATATTTCTAGCCAATTTAATGACATCTTGTATTTTTACCTTCATTTTATTACAAAGTCCTGAATTAATTTTTATATTATTTTTTATGTATTAATCTCTTGTATAAAAAGATCTACATATCCATGTAAATATTATAAAATATTAAATTCATTAAATTAATATAAATTTATTTCACACGTTAAAAAATTATTATTTTTTATTTAAATAAGAAACGTCGGGAAAAAATTGAATTTTTATATTTTTTATATTAAAAATTGCAATTAAAAATTACTGGCCAAAAACCTTTAAATAACTAAATAAAAATCAAAATTGGCTCAAAAAAATAACAAAAAAAAAAAATTTCCCCCTAAGATTCATGCCTGCTCTTTTTGTTTATCTGTGGCTTGCTAGTTCAGTATATTTCTAAAAAAGTTAATTGAAATTATTACTCACACTCTATAAAAATAAACGAATAAAGGAAAAAATAATGCAACTGTTCCCGAGAAACAATTTCATATTTTATGTCAATAAAGTATCTAGTGCTAATCTGCTAGTCTAAAGTGCCAGTTCTGGAACACCTTGGGCAGGCACAATGTACGAATGAAAACCGATTATAGTCGCTCGTTTTCGAGGAATTTATTGACATAATACAGACTTACTACGGTACTATTTCAGGTGACTTTTGAGGTACTTGTTGGGTATGTTTCGGGTGCATTATAGTTTAGAGTCGGGCCAGTTTCGGTACATATCAGGTACTTTACACTATATATGAATTTTGTTCTCGGGTTCTGTTCGCAAAAACTTCGCAGTTTTTCGTTACTCGTAGCTTATAAAAATAAAATTGAGTCCGATATTCTGGACTTTTGTGCCTGAGTCGTTTGGTGTTGAAACAAATTTGTTTCTCTGGGTTGCTAGATATTAAAAAAGTACCTTAAAATTGTCTTGATTACAATGAAAACTGAAATTTTAGATTTTTTCAAGTTGAAAATTTTTTGCATAAACTTTGCATACTACTTGCATATTACTTGCATATAACTTGCATATAATTTCCATATTTAAAAAAACTTTAGTAAAATGTATACCATATAGGAATATATAGGTAAGAACCGTTGAAATACCTAGTTTGAGAAAATCATTTTCTGCATAAAAATCCGCAGTCTATAGATAACACATATTCCGGAAAAAATATTCGCCTATGCCAATGAAATGAACACTTCGTTATTAAAAGTTTTGATAATTTTGCGAGAATCATGAGAACAACATATCTTTAGTGATCTTTAATCACTTAGCATTATGAAGGACAATAACATAAATTCTAAATTCATCTTCTGAAGTCAACAGGTGAAGAGATAATTAACAAAGTTTTCTAGAAACGTCAATAACCAATATTGATTAATTTTTAGTTAAGAACGTCCCATTACAAATTAAAGAGTTCATAGTAAGTTGCTGTTTACTATTTATTTTTATGTTCAACACGTTCAAGTTAAGGTACACAGCTTGTTCCAACAATTTAATGTGGAATTGTTGTCACTAGCAAGTTAATATAAAGAATGGCATTAGAATTTTTCTATGATTTTATTGATACACACCAGTAGAGCTCATCATTGCCCACAGGTCGATTTAATTAATTCAGATTTTTGTTTAACTTTAATCCTTCAACTCCTCCTTCTCCAGACGCTGCTTACGTTTCAGCATTCTGTGCTCACGTTCAAATTCTTTCATTCGCAGCACGTAATCCTCGTATTCGCAAGTGAGATAATCATGTTTCTCGTGGCTGCATTTGTATACAAATGGAAATACATTGGCACGGCAGGAACGAAACGCAAGTAACTTATCCGCACAATAGTCGCGGTCGGCTAGCTCTATCTTGGCCGACTGCATCTCTTCGACAGTAGCTTTCCATTCACGCTTCTTGCGTCCATCTGGAAAGCCTTCTAGCGGATCAAATGATGGTACCACATCGGGACCTGGCATGATCTCCGGCCTCATATAGTGCGCGTAGGCATTGCCCATGTTCGCTGGTTTTTTGTGGTCGTGACTTCTGTATTGGCTTACTGCTTTGGAACTGTGTTCCGTTCTTGGTAAGTTATTATTTAAACCAAAAAATTGAAATTCCAACTTCTACTTAAGAATTACGTAAAGCAGAATATCGCAATAGAAGCAGTGCAAATATTTTGACAGCTGACGGCATGACGATAAATTGTAATAGATTGCGTTTGTATTCAATATGCCGCTCAGTGCTGCGGCAAAAATCATAAAGCGTAATTTTTCGCTATTTAGGTAAATTTTTTGACACCTCACGCGTGATTCGTAAGATGTGGCAGTGCACAGCACGACTACGATTTCCGCGAGCAGCGGTTTGGAAGTGTTTTCTGGTAGAGAACAAAAAAATGTTTAGCCAAACAAAAAATCCATTACTCAACTAGTTATCGAGCTATCGATTTTTATTTTTTTTTCTTGCTAAAAGATCTGTTCTAAACAACATCTTTATATTTGACATTATCTAATAGATCTAAAAAATTGACGCGTCATTTGAAAGGCAATTAAATTACCGTTTTAATGATATGCAATACAAATATCATTGCATGAATAAGGCCGTGCGATTAATCGAGTAAATAGTTTTTTCATTAATCAAATTTGAGATTAACTGATTATACCGCGGATTATTCGATTAATCATAATTCCGATTAACCATTTGAGTAATTATTTTTTGAGTAATTTAAATTTGATTGTTTGAAATCTGCATTATTTAATATTTGTATAGTTATTACTGCCTCGATAGTCTAGTGGTAGCGCTCTTGACTGTTGCTCAGGGATCCCGGGTAGCCTTTAACCTTTCTTTCCTTATTTCTAATAAAAACAACTTTGAAACACATCAATTTATAACGAAAAGTTGTAGTTGGTGGTGGTAGGAAAGTTTGTGGAGATGAACGCTTAGTAACTGGATTTGACTGAGATCAAGCCATAACACTTACTTCACATTCATCACATATTTCTATAGCCTTCTGCCAGATTAAGAACATCCTACAATTAGCTACAATTAGAAAATAGTACAATTACTATTATTTAGTAAAAGTCAAAGTTGGGCGTAGTGCACTAAATTTGCAGTTTCAGCTTACATGTAGTGATAGTGTAAAATTATTCTCTATATTCTATTATTTTTGACTGCTGAATTGAAAAATAAAAGCCTCACTATACATGAGTGATAGCGCTAGTGAAAAATTTCTCACTCAAATTCATATAAGAATAGTGGAAAAAAATGTTTACAGCTTAGTGGAAATTTTTTTTTGCACTAAATAAATAGTGCAAAAAAAAATACTTCCACTAATAGTGGTACAGCACAGAAAGTTATCACTCCATTGAAAGAAAACAGGAACAGTTTACTTGTAGTATTGAGTATTTATATATTACACAGAAATTTGTATGTTTCTATGCTATTCTTATTATAATATAAAAATATTAAGTAAAACAAGAAAAATAAGCTATGCTAACAATTATTTGCTGTAAGCGATTTAACTTTCATGAAACTATTATTTTAAATAACACCAATTTTATATAAACTGTCTATCTGATCCTAGCTTGGTGATGCTCATTCAGATCTGTTGTTGTTGTTTTCTTCGTAAACATATATGACCAGAAGCTCGAAAAATAGTTTTTCTTAATTATAGATTGTTTTTAATTCGAGTCTAAATGAAATAGTTTTAAAACCAGCCATATTTGAAAGTTGAGTGGAAAAACTTTCAACTGCAGCTTTCATTTAGTGGCTGTTCAAATTTTGCACTATTTGAGTGTAGTGGAGATTTAGTAACTACCACTCAATTTAGTTATAGTGCAACAATATAACACTACCACTAAAATCCCTAGTGATAATGAAGAGATGCTTCACTATCACTAAGCTGGTAAATAAATAGTGAAAAATAGAATTTCTTTCAATATATTTTAGTGCTAGTGAAAGGCCGAGTGCATTCAACATTTAGTGCACTACGCCCAACTCTGGTAAAAGTGCGTCTAATTTCAAAGTGAAGCTAATTTCATCGGGGGGGGGGGGGGCAGTAGAAATGGGGGTGCAAAAAACTCACCAAAATTTCTTAAAAGAAACATGAATATGAATAAACAAATTTTTTATTATAGTTTCAAAATAAGAAAAAAATAAAACTATATAAAATATATTAAAATTTCATTATTTTTAAAAGTTCTCCAATTTCGATATTAGAGACCATTTTTAAAGGATCTTTCATATCGTAATATGAAAATATAAGAAATAATTGTTGCTTTTAAAAAGCAAGACTAGGTATATCTTTACATGGTTTTAAATGCAATAAGGTACAAAAAGTTATATAAATTTTATTTCTTCCAAAATGTTTCTTTCTGACCTTGTAAGAAAAAAAAAATCTTTCTTCACCTTCATCAAATTCAATTCCTCGGTTTTATCTTTGTGAATGTTTATGGTTGAGTCGTGAGTCGTTTATGTGTCATAGTTGCTCGAAGATACGTTTTAAGCCGTCTTATTGCACTAAATGAACACTCAGATGATGCTGCTGATGCAGGCACAGTCAAAACCAAAAAGCAAGTTTCTCAACTTCATTTAATAGTTTTTCCAGTGTATCCGAATTTCTTTCAAATTGGAATTGCAGAAGAGACTCTACATTTTGTTCTATCTTTTTGCAAACACAGAGAATGAAATGGTTATCCAAAAGCATGCTTATGAAGAAGAGAGAAAGAAGAGTAAAATATAAAATACAAAAATATCGTTGTAAAAAAAACTGATATTTTTAATAACTTTTGAAGTTTTCTTTTTAAATTGTTTATCTAGCTAAATAAGCGGGAGGCAGTTGCCCCTTTCCCCTCGCTTGCTATGCCAATGATTTAGTGCAATCAAAAAATAGTACAAAAAATTTTATTATTTTTATTGATGTGTTTTTTTATTTATTTTAAATACAAACAAACATTTCAAATAAGTTTGATAAAAATTTTTCACTTTCTGAATAAAACAAATTCTGCTTATCAGAAAAATAATTAATCAGAAAGTGATTAACCATGTAGCGAAGAGGAAACGTAGTGATTTCCGAAACAGACTGTCTAGTAAGCTAAGTGATTGACTCTGTACAGAGTTTATGTTGTTGCCTTCTTAAAAACTTACTTGATCTAAATCTAGCAATTAAATTCATGTAATAATTTTATAGATCATAAAATCAATTATTTTTCTTTTTATTGAAAGGCTTCACTAATCCATTTTCAAAACGCGGTGCCTCAATAATCGTAGTCTCTTTAGAAAGTAGACCAACTAAGATTAATATGCTTGAAATAAAAACTTTTCGTACAACGGCAAATCATATCATCACAAAAAATACCATAAAACATCACATAAATCAAATACATTCTATACTAAATGAAAAATAAATGTTTAAGCTTCAACAATTTTGTTTCCATAATTCATAGTTATAACGGTAGTTTTTAGAAAATGGTTGTTTAATGTATGCAAATATTTTACATTTACAAGCAAACAGCTATAAAATATAAAATAATCAAGATTTTCTTTATTATGATGTGAAAACTTAATATATCACCTTTTGAATAATACCTCAACCATTAATATCAGTTATACAATAAGTAAAATATAGCAAGTTTTTTGAAAAGATTTTATGAGCATCTAGTAGATTTGTTGAAATAGTAGTTAATAACATAAGAAAAACAAAAAAGGAACAAAATAAATTAAAAACTTCAGACAAAAGAACACGGTTTTATTTGTGTTAAGTTTTCTTACTATTTAAGTTTTCAATATCGCAAACATTGAATTTAAGTGTTTACACTGCATGAACGAACAAGATAGCGACTTACCAATGTTCGCTACAATTTTGTTAGCGTGTCGCCACGCTTCGTTTTGTTCGCGATGAATTCTTCGTTCGTTCCGGCAGTAAGAACGCTTGATTAGGGGTCTGGATGGGTTGTTGCTCAAGTCGGACATAGAACCTGTTCTCACTCGCCTAACGTTAGGCGGCGCATCGGATTAATTTTGACGAGGTGGGAAGGCGACAAGTTACGTCATTTTCAAAAATTTTAAAAATTTTGCGATTCATTTTGATGTATTTCACTTTGAAGTTTCCTTGTTTGTAACTTTCCTCTTGGTTCTCTTATGTTTTGTCTTGGTTGGGTCTTTACTTTTACTCATTTCTAATTTTTTCCGTTGCTGTTTAATTTATGGCTTACAAAGAGATGAATCAGAAATTGAACAACAGATTTTATTGATTGTTCTCAGACTTCAAAATAAGGCGGTCTTAAAAAAGTAGGTAGTAAGAACACCTGCCAGATGCCTAGTGTCAAAATAACGCTATTACTCTGCCTTTTTTAACGCGAGTGAGAACAGGGTCATACAAAAGAAAAACGCCTACGGTTTTATAACTTTTTCCAAAGAAGTAAAATATAAGGAAATGGTTTTGCTAACACACACACTGTACGTGAACTGTCGCACCATTCGTAAATTGTGTGAGCGAGACAGAGAGTGTTTTTGACATTTCTGAGAACCCTGCCATCTGATTGGAAGACTCCTCAGCATCTGCCAAAACACAAACACTAACTCAGGGGCGCAGTCATTTTTCACAGTTGAATATAGTTTTGGGGCGTTCTTGTTTTCAGCTAAGTGAATCAGATTTAGTACCTGTTTGTTAAATATTTTTGATTTGTGCACAACAACTAGGCAGAAACACAAAAAAAAAAAAGAATTTAAAAATTAATCTAATTTCATTTGTAATTAAAGTTCAAGTTTAGAATTTATAGGCCTTCAAATTTAAAAAAATGACCTAAAAATCTTGATGTTTTTCTAGTTTTTCAACAAAATTAAGCTTTATGGATATTAAAAGAAAGGGTATTCAAATAAATGCGCGTATTACTAATATGGGTATTAAAATAAATGCGCGTATCTTTTTATAACTTTTTAAGATATATTTTTTTTATAATTATAATTTGTCTGAAAAAATAGTGGTTTCCTTTTTACGAAAGCAATGAATTAAAAAAATTATTATTAAAAAGGTAACTATATCCGGAAGTACTGTAGACGGCGAAGTCTGTGTTGGACTTACTGAGGTTTGTAATCCCTAAGCATCGGCCGAAGTCCTCCTATCAAAAAGAGACAACTAAAAACATTTAGTTTTTTTATTATATTTGGAAAAACCACGAGATTTTAAATAAAAAAAGGGTTGCATCTTAAATGCATGTATTTTTATTTTTGATATCTTGTTGAATACATACTTGCATTATCTCTCTTTTGATACCCATAAGGTAAGTTTTGTTGGAAAACTTAAATAATCAGCTAGATTTTTAGTCCATTTTTCCAACGTTGGATGCCTATAACTTCAAAGCCAATTACGAGTGATATGAAATTTATTAAATATTTAGAGTTGTTGCTATTCTTGAAATGTTCCTAATATTATAATGCATAAGAAAAAACTTTACCAGTTTGGACCTTATCTTACGGTACAGCCGAATACGGCCCTGTGTGATTGTTTCTGTATTTGTGTGAACCAACACCAATATAGAAAATACCACACTTTTCTGTTATTACACCACTTCCTTAAATTTTACTTCTTTGAACAATAGGTCCTGTCAAAGCTACCCCACTTCATTATTCTGCCCTGGGCAGAGTTATAGTTTACTTGACTTTTTCTCACAAGCAAACAAAGCGAACAGAGCTGTTGCAAATCTTTTACTTTTGTAGTCAAAAGTCATTAGTATTTTTCAGCTGTTCTGTCCGTAAACATTCAATGTAAACATTCGTAGTATTCAAATTGAACGCTTAAATTAAATAATTTGCCTTTTTTTTATTAAGATTTTTATATAATGTGCTGTAAACTTTATTGATGGCGGCCAGTTCAAGACATTTACGTAAGTGTCGTGCCTGCCTCGAAAATGTTGGCGCTCAGCAGTGCGTTGATATGGAATTGCCCCTTTTCGACAGTACTGCAAAGCAGGATTTGCATAACTGCAACGAGAATCTTAGCCTGCTGGAAATATTCAATGAATGCACGCAACTCTGCGTTAATCTTGAGAGCCAAGAAGATGTAGAACCGGAGCTGCCAGCATGCCGTCATTTATGTAATGCCTGCAGCGTCGAGTTGCGAAACGCCTATCAATTCATCGTCAAGGCCAGATATAGCCATTTTTTGTTATCTGAGCAAACAAAAAGCCAAAATAAAGTAAAATTTGAAGATCAGCTCATCGTCGATAATGAAATGAACTATTTGGATGAAACTCTGGATGAGGAACTTGAGAACGAAATGCTGCCAACATATGACAAATCATCGCAATCCAGCAACGCATCGCAGCTGGGAGTAGAGGAGGCGCTGGCAGAGATTTTTGGGCTCGAAACTTGCGATGAGCTGTCGGACGTTAAACTCGCTGTGGAAAATGAGGACTCGGAGCAAATAAATAGTAAATTACAAGAGAAACATTCTGAGAAAGTTGATCTGTCAAAGGAGGATTTGCTGCAGAGCGAAGATACGCCGAATGGTTCGAAAAGTATTTCAATCACTGGTGTTAAGGTCGACCACGACGACAACACCGATGATGAAGACGCCACCAGCGTTGAAGTGCTTTTTGTTGCAGGAGACGAAATGGAAGATGAGTCTCATCTAATGCTGGAATACAAATGCGAGCTGTGCACTGCCAAGTTTGACTTGCAGCGCAATTTGGTGTTGCACTATGACCTCAATCACGGTAAGCATTTGCTTTAGAAAATAAATGATTCGCCATCCTCTTTATGTTTTGCAGACGAGAGGGATTTGCATTACCATTGCACCAGCTGCGATCATCGCTTCTTCACCAAAAGCTCACTGAACACTCATGTTCGCCAAATTCACCAAAACTGTGAGTACCTGGATTGCCAGCAATGCGGGCGAACTGTGCTGAAATCCTTCTTTAAGGTGCATCAACGCCGGCACAACAATCAGAAAAAGCTTCTCTGTTCCGAGTGTCGTAAGTTAATTTAGCCTTTGCAATGTGGCTTTTTAACGTTTTTGCTTTGTTTTGCTCCATTCTCAGCCAGCACCTTCACCAGCAACTACACGTTGAAGCAACACCTGCGCATACATTCAAAAGATCGCGATCGCAACATCGAATGCGAGCAGTGCGGACGTAAGTTTTTCACTCCGGAAGCATTTCGTACGCATTTGATCACGCACCAGGATCGCGAGCTGCGTGAAACCTTTAATTGTAGTCTCTGCTCAAAGTCTTTCATGCGTCAGACCAACCTCAAGCTGCACATGCAAATGCATCGTGGGGAAACCATGAATTGTCCGCACTGCGGCAAGCAGTTTGTGCGTCGCAAAGATCTCGAGATACACATACGTTTCCATACCGGCGAGTTTCCCTACGTTTGCACAACATGCGATCGGCGCTTCGCCATCAAAGGTCATTTGACGGCACACGAAAAGAAGCACAAAGGCATCAAGTATCAATGCAGTCAGTGTGACAAGGAATTCATAAATATAGCTGGACTGCGACAGCATTCCTTCGAACACACAGGCATGCCGCTGCATTGTGGCGTGTGCCAGAAAGGATTTCCCACCAGATTCAAGTAGGTTCTTTTGAGATCAACGAAAACATAGATATATATATATGCCTTAAATTTTAGAGTGCGGCGTCATTTACGCAGCGTGCATCATAGTATATTTAATGAGAGCTTAAAGGATGAAGATGTTGAAAAATACATAAAACAGAGTGTGAAGATCTTGTCGGAGCGTTCTGCTGCTGCAGAGACAACAAAAGTAACAAAAGATGTAAATGCCGATATGTACGAATTGGAAATGCTCGAAGAAGATGCCGATGATTATGTTGATTTTCTTATTGAGGAAACGTGATTAAAAAGAACCTATATTAATTTAACAACAATACATGTTTGAACAGTTAGTTTTTTTAAAAAATGCATCTTTTTCTGCTTTCAATTAAAAGTCCATGCTTTTAATTTCCAATTGTAATTTAGAAAAGCTCATTTAAAATGAAGGAAAGATCATCGGAAATTCAAAAAAGATAATTTGAAATGGAGAAGAGATAAATTAAAATACATTTGAAATTCAGAATAACTCAATTGAAATTTAGAATAGATGAATTTATTTTATGAAAATACCAATTGAAGCTGATAACTCCATTTGAAATTCAGAAGAGATCTATTTAAATTCTGAATATCAATTGATCTGTTCTGAATTTTAATTTAACTTTACAATTAGTCTCCTCTGAATTTCTATAGATCTTTTCTGAATTACAATTGGAAATGGTTTAGATTTTCTGTAGATTACGGCGAAGAAATCTATAAGAATGCACTGTTAAAGGATATTCAGAGGTAAACAATTTGCCCCTTAGCTTTTGTTGAATTCATACAGCAGTGATGTATGTATAAGATAGCATATAAAAAGCTCGAATCCTATAATTTTTATTTTTTTGTGTTAGTGTTTGCACCCTAAAATTACCTAAGTGTCACTTCCGCGTAACTGAGTGATAAATTTTGATTATATTTGATGATTTTAAATGAATTAGATTTTTTTGTTATATAATTGGCAAATTGCACGTGTTTGCATTAACTGCACATAAAAAAGGGAACTTTTAACACCAACCCAGCCTCGAAACGTTTTATTGGCATTGATAAAACTACAACTTAAACAAAAAAAAAAACTTAATTTAGTTCTACATAAAAACTTCGTATACCATATAATGAATAATGCTTACAATAAAATTTGCATCATTTTTGTAAGTTTGTATTCCACTTTTGTTCTTTCTAGGCTACACTTATAGGAATTCTTTTCATCTCGTCCGACTTTTTTTTACTCAACAGCCTTCCAGCTCCGGCGGTATCGGAATGTCATTTTGTGATGCAAACTGTAACAGCGCCTTATACTTGTTTTTCCACGTAACAATTTCCTTGCGACATAGCTCGTTATCTTCGTGCATTGTTTCCAATTCAACCCATTCATGCGACTTTTCCGTCTCCAACACATCCTTTTGTTCGATGCGCTTAATGCGGCAACTAGCGGCATAGCCACGATTCTTGAGCGTGCGTCGACGCTGTTTCATGCGCACTATTTCATCGCGGTTTAGGCCACGCATTTTTAACGTACGATTGAGATCCCGCACCGAGATAGAGACCAATTCGTCGTCGCTGATGTCTGGAATGGGGCAGGGGGAAAGCGG
Organism: Dichetophora obliterata; assembly: GCA_963920525.1. Lineage (NCBI taxonomy): Eukaryota > Metazoa > Arthropoda > Insecta > Diptera > Sciomyzidae > Dichetophora > Dichetophora obliterata. The sequence continues at coordinate 38,649,402 of OY986439.1, forward strand.
CGCCTAAAGCAGAAACAATAATTTATTCAAGTATTTAATTATTTCATCAATAATAAGAGCATTAATAATTCCAAGTCGATATTTGTTTGTTGCATTTACATAAATTGTTGTAGCTACCATTGAAGTCTTTCTTTCGCGTCGCTGCTGTGAATCCATTGAACAAGTTGCTTGCAGTCCGTTTTTTTTTAATTAGCTGGATTAGCGTTTATTGAAAGCACAATTTATTTATTACAGCTTTTTGTTAAACTTGAATTTATACTTGAAATTGAGTTTATACTTGAAATTTTTTAAATGATATCAAACAAAAATCTATTAACATTTGCGTTTCTGTTTTTCTGTCATGTAGTAAAATCGAATATGGCGAGCTGTCAACTGGTTCGCTTTGTTCGCTTTGTTTTCTTCGGAAGCGTTCAGATAGTGAGTACGGCGCTGATTAGATGTTTGGGACCGGAGAAAAAATGTTGTGAATACATACGCCATTAAATTTATAAAAATAAATTTTTAATTTAATACATGTAGTATTTATCAATTCAATGTCTTATGAATAGGATATCAATAATTTTGTTTTTAAGATTATCATGAATGTAGTTGAAAACAAACAAAAAAATAGCAACTGTCAAAATTAAAAATTATATTAGGGGTATTCACGATTCAGTGCTCTTGCCTGTGCAGTTGAGGACTTGAGGACTTGTGTAGTTAAGTTTTCGTGAACACACCACCATCACTATTTCAAAGCTGTCAACATTTTTTAATGCACTCAAGTGCACAACTGCTCAAGTCCTCAAGTTTAAGGCAATAGTAGAAAAGCACTTGTGCAGATTTTTGACGTACGTACATTTTGTTTTTGTAAAGTGCACAAGTCCTCAAGTCCTCAACTGCACAGGCAAGTGCACTGAATCGTAAATACCTCTATTGGATTTTAAAAAATGTCTAGACTTTTTATGCTAGAACTTGAAATAACTTTACAAGCAAATAATATAGAAAGTAGGAACCTAACCCCATTTTATGTTACATAAATTTTTACTTCTTCTTATTAATATTTAGTAAATAAAATAAATTTGGATTAACTTAACGCTAGAAGACCTTTTTTCAAAGCCAATTACAACAATTTTGAGACAATTAAGAATTTGAAAGTTTTTGGTGTAATGGAGATGCCCCCTAATTTGTTTTTTCATAGGTAATTTTTGTAATGTACTTAAAAAATTTAATCTTAAAAGTAGGGCGATATTTTTAAGGTATTACAAAATAATTTTTTAGCAAAAAAAGTAAAAACTCGAATACTAAAAACTCAAAAATATTACATTTTTTCAAACATTTCTTTTCAATACCAATACCCAATGCTACCTTACTCATTAAAATCAGAAAATATATGGATATATGATTTATTTAAACGATTAACAAGATGTTTTACACGATAATAACTTTAAGTCATAATTAGCATCTCTGTAACTCCGCAATGACCGGCGATAAAAAAACTGAACAAACTAAAGAATATAATTTAAATATTAACCTATAGCCAAAGTTTGAAGAAAATTAGTATCAGTGCTGTGCTCAAAATAAAAACTTAAATCGGAAAATTGTGTTGTAATGTGAATTGTACTTGTTAAACATTGAAAGTGGACAGACATCCAGTAAATTTCATCAGTATTATAGCATTATCATTATCATCATTATTATAAATTTTATATATAACTAGCTTAAACCGGCGCGTTGCTGCCACGCCCCCTTGCCCATAAAATATTATCCCTAAAACTGTATTTGTAAATTGAGGTCGAATACTAAATTCCAAGGCTGAGCGACATATAATGCCAGAGCTATTCGATTTCGCAAATTTGGGCTGTATTGGGAGGTGCCACGCCTCCTTGTACAACTCCTGTAAAATGTTTTCAGTTAAACTACTTGCTTAAGTTGAGATCGAATATTGAATTTCGAGGCTGTGAGACCTATAACTCAAAAGCTATTCAATTTATAAAATTTTGGTTGTATGGAAGGTGCCACGTCCTTTTTTTCCAACACATCAACCATCCTTGGTATGTGTTTAGTAACAATTTGAACTAAATTAGCAAATTTTAGTCTTCTACTGTAAAAACCTTCTGATATTTTCACTGATTTGATGGCTGTAAAAGTGGGAGTGGCAATACTTATATATATATATAGTGACCGCCACTTGGACCCATAGCATCTACATACGAAGTTTCACTAGCAAAAGGCGAACATCTGAGTAATGAAAATTATTTCGGATATGTGGGAGAAGATCCCAAAGTTGTCGAGAGTAAACAAACATATTAATACATAAATTACAAAATTTTAGTATTATAAGATCAAAACCGTCTGATACGAGCCTCGGAATTCAGTATTCGAACTCAATTTACACATGCAGTTTCACTGATAACATTATATGGCTTTGGACAAGGGGGATGACAGCTCCCATATAACCTAAATTTGAAAAATTGAATAGCTTTTGAGTTATAGGTCGCAGAGCTACGGAATCCAGTATTCGGCCACAATTTACAAATGCATTGTCATTGATAACATTTTATGGGCGTTTAGCAACGGGAGCGTGGCAGCAACGCGCTGGGTTTCATCTACTTACTTACTTACTAACTTACTTAGTTGGCGCTTCAACTGTTTGTCGGTCTTGGCCTCATCTAAGAATTTGCACCAGCCTTTTCTGTCTCTCGCTTGCTGGCGCCAGTTGGAAATTCCTTCGTCAGGTTGTCCTCTACTTGGTTTTTTCAACAAAGATGCGGTCGTCCTCTTCTGCGTTGACCGCTGCTGGGTACCGAATCAAATATTTTCTTCACTGGAGCATCGTCTTTCATGCGCTTGACTATGTCAATGTCAGCGTACAGCTCATACAGTTCATCATTCCACCGTATTCGGTACTCGCCATTGACGCAGATTGGTCCGTAGATCTTACGAAGAATCTTTCTCTCGAAGGCTCCTAAAGTCTTTTCCTCTAACTGCTAGAGTCCAGGTTTGTGATGCATAAAGTAGAAAGGACATGATGAGCAACTTATAGAGCGTGATTTTCGTTCGTCGGGAGAGGGCTTTGCTTCTCAATTGCCTACTGAGCCCAAAGTAACACCTGTTGGCAAGAGTTATTCTTCGTTTGATCTCAATGCTGATGTTGTTGGTTGAGTTTATGCTGGATCCCAGATAGACGAAGTCCTTCACAACCTCGAAGGAGGTATAGTCAACTGTAACGTGGGTTCCAAGACACTGGGACTGTTTGTTTGTTGACACCAAGTATTTCGTCTTATCTACATTCACTGCCAGACCTATTCGACTTGACTACTCTTTTTCTAATCTGGAGAATGCTGCACTGACTTCGCGCGTATTATGGCCAATGATATCTATCAGCATACGCAAGCAGCATAAAACTCTCGTAGAATATTGTGCCAATACGTCTCAGATCAGCAGCTCAGATGATCTTCTCCATCATTAGGTTGAAAAAGTTGCACGATAAGGAATCACATTTTCTGAAACCTCGCTTGGTAACAAATGGTGGGGACAGGTCTTTCACGATTTTACCTGTGCTGCTGGCAGGCGCGTACGCAGGGGGATTTTGGGGGTTACACCCCCGCCGAAATGAAATAATTTTAACGATCTTTGTGAAAAACAATCTGCACAACATTGAAAAAAATAAAAAGACTCAATTTAAAACAATTATTGTGAAAAGACTATAGAATATAGACTTAAAATTGTTTTAAAGTACACTGAAGGAACATGTGTTCAAATTTAATGGAATTGTGATGAATTTATTTTTTAAATAGAGCTTGAAAAAATTTAATTTAACTTTAACTCAAATGTTTCTACAGTTCAATTAAAAATAAAAGTTTTTTTTTCAAAACAACGTTTTTCAATATACTTTTATAGCTAACATTTACAGTTTAAAAACATTTGCTTAAAAAAAATTTAAAAAAACTTAAGTTTTAAAATTAAATATTTTAAAACATAATTTTTAAATATCGTTCTTAAATTAAAAACACTAAAATTAAACCGCCATTTTTTTCGATAACATTTTTTTAATTTTTTCGAGTCTTCGGCGTCATATTCGTAATTAGTGACCCCTGAAACCCCTCGAATACTAAATTTTAACTCCATTCGATGAAGTTTGGGCTTATTGCGGCTTAAATTATTAAAATATTTTAAACATTAAAGTAATAAATTAGTTTTTATTTCATCTAATGTTAATTGTTTGTAAAACCAATTTAAGAAATATTTTTACACAATCAAATGTAAAATCGGGGTTTTTCTCAGCATGGTCTCAATTATCTGACAATTACTGTCAAAGATTCTACTGAACAAAATTTTTCAATTCAAACTCAGATAGCAACGTATTTTTTGTTATTGTTAAGAAATAATTAGAGAAAATTATAAAAAAAAAATAAATGAGTTTTTAGTTGAAAATTTAATACGTTTATTTTAAATTTTGTTTTGTAGAAACGCAAAAGCGTTCAATTTCTATTTTATATTTTTTGCTTAATTTTAAAGTATGTTTTTATTCTCAGTGTAAATAATATAAAATAATAGTCCAAAATGAATTTTTTTTGTTTCTTTTAATTGCATCTTCTTTTCATGGGTGGCATAAAAAAGCAGTCCTTTTCAGCCGGCGTAAAGAACTTTTGGTCCCGATTTAATAAGGATGCTTGTAGCTACAACCTTTACTAGAATTATTAAGTTTGGCCCAATAGGAAAAATTTATCACGACTTTTTAAAAAATGCTGTCATTTTCAACCCCGTAGAGTGGGAAAATTGTAACCAAACCATATATACACTTATAATACTAGTTATTTTGTCGTAATCTTAATTATATGCACTTTGATTTTTTATGCACTTTTTTAACACTGGCTGAAAAGGACTACTTGTACTTTGAAAAAAAAATATTATTTGAAAAAAATATTTTTATTTTATGTACGTAAAATTTTTTTTAAGTTTCTTTGTATAGCAGTCTTTTAACAATAAATATCACCGCTAGTTGAATTCGTTGAAAACGTTTTTACGCCATAACTTCTGAACCCTTTAGAAACACACTTTCATTTCATATATTTGGAAAGTTAATGGAACGTAAATAAAATAAAAATAATGAAAATGAAAAAAAAATTATAGCGCCTGTTGCTGGCATGGTATTAAACTTTGAAATAAATAATGGGTCGTGTAACTGTAATTTTTTAAAAAGTTTAATATTTTTCCCTCAAAACAAAATTTCAAATGACATTACGCAAACACAAATTTTGTCCGGCGTAAGGCTTTTTAAGTACAAGTCCAATCATAATAAATTTAGTATAGTTTGGTAGGTTTAGACCTGCAGATGTGCAAACTGGACTTTTTATTTCTTTTTTTCTCTTCTAAATTTCAGCATATGCCTAAAAATATGTGAGGTATTAAGCGTCACCTATCGGCTAATAGCAATGAAACTGTTATAGTGACGAATAATCTTTTATAATTTCACAGCTAAAACTATGAATTGATATATTCAATATCAAAGTGATACTGGAATGATTTCTTACAGTTGAAAAAAGATTTCTAAGCTGTTGGTCGGAAAATTTTTTAATTTTCAAAAATTTACACAAAAATTTAATAAGAAATACCGCGTATACTGCAGAAGGCCAAAATGAATTTCATTTCAATTTGGATCAGTTGACAATCTATTCAATAGCTTAAAATAAAATCTAGGTATGTTTTATTTTGGCGTTTTAACGCCACACGGGCTTACTAGTTCCCAGTGATACCCTATTCACGAAAATCGCATTTAAATTGACTGAGCTACTTTGTCTCAAAATAGATCCTATTTTGGTATTCACATGGCTATGGGTCCGCGAAAGAAATCTAAAAACCTCAACCGGATTTGGTTTTAAAAAAATAAACTAATCTAAGCACAAAGTTTGAGCCAAATCGGAGATGGTCAGTGCAACTGATATTACACTTCGATGTGAAATGGGCGACATATTGAAAACAATTTTTTCCTACATTGACGAAATATGCAAATTTTCTAATAACATATTGTAAAAAATTGGTTAAAAAATTGCTTGAAACATTTTTTTAAATTTTGTATGAAAAACCATGCATTGATATTAAAGGCATTGTGTTGAATTTAAACAAGGGATGATTTTTCCAGTGTATAAATTGTTTTTGATCAATATTTTGTACCACGTATTTGCAAGCACTACTTGAAACAGATAAATCACCAGATAAATTGGACCAGAGAAGGAAGACTGGGTTCATGGGCTTATGGATAAGAGATGAAATTACACATTTCAGTACCAAATTTTGGTTTTTAATTTTATTTTTATAAGGAAAACAATACTTAAAAAAAAACTAACTAAAAAACTTGATATATTGAGTTACCATTTTATACGTTCGATGTATCGAATATATTTAAAAAACTGGCCCAAAATTTCATATAATATCTTATTTGAATTTAAAAAGGAGATCAGATTTTCAGTTGATATATGCTGAATTTTAATTTATCTTTTTGAAGTGAAAACTTCTTTAGGCGTGTTGAACTATTTTGGTAGAGGGTAAATCATTGGCTTGCATCATCGTATTTTTCCAAGGAAATCGTTCACAATCGGCCGAAAGCTCACAAAGAAATCACTTGGAAACTCCTGAAATTAATGCATATAATCTGTTTGTTAGTATAAAAATACTTAAGTTAGGTTGCAATAAGATGTTTGCAACCAAAACTTATTATTAGTTCGGTTTATATTGGTATATATATGCCTTTAAAGTTTGGCAATTTCTTCAGTTACCTCAACATTTTTGAAAAATTTGCTTTTACTCAAACAGCTGCTATTCATGGTGAGATTTAAAAATGGATCGATCTTCTTCTCTTTCTGCTTTTTTCTGCTGGAACTTCGTTTGCAAACAAGAAAAATAATGTATGGATTGAGTGTTTTAACATTTTAATCTTTAAGTTGTGATAAAGGAATATGTTGAACATTCAAATAATTACATGCATGCTCTTATTTTTTTACATATCGTCAAACAAAGTTTGACAATTTTCACACTTGTTCTATTTGTCAGTGGCTTTTTATTTTCACCACTGCGCCATTTTATTTTCAGAGTTGCCAACTATCATTGTTTTATTAATATATTTTTTCATAAAGGGTGTGTGTCAAAAGGAAACTTTTCAGTCGTGGTAGGATAGAAAATATCAGGTTGAATAAAATTTGTGTGTGTTGAAATAAATTTGTCTTTTTTGCAGTGTCAAATGGACGATGAAATTTTGACAATTGCAAATTTTGACGTTTCACATTTCGGTCGTGTTTTAGCGCAAATATTTTATTTAATTTGCATTTTATCAATTTGCGACATATTTAATTCGAGAGCTTGTACTTGCAACATATTTCGTAAACTTGTAATATTGTAAACTTAAAAAACTTAAAAAATAAAAAATTAATTAAAAAATTAACGAAAGTGCTTGAGTTTGTTTGTGCGTGTGTGTGGGCCAACGGTCTCCAACATCAGCAAGTGCAGCAAAGTTAAATTGGCTTTCTTTGCTGGCGAGCGTCCTCCAAGTGCCACCACCAGCAAGTGCAGTGCAAAATTTGTTGCTAGCCAACATCCTTGAAGTGCCATAACCAGTAGCACAAGCAAGTGCCAAGTGCTTGCTAGCAGGCAAACAGAAAATATAGCATGCAAAGTGCTGTATATTTTACGCCGCCAATTCGGTTCATCCCCTCTAACGCTGCGCAACCGCTGGGATCTTGTAATTCTCTTTGCGTTGTTGTCGTAAATTTGCTAAGTAGTTATTGTTGTACAGTAAGCTTTAATTTTTTGTGGATGTTTATTTGTAGCTACAGTCAGCATATGACATCGAACTAATTTAGAAAACAGTTTATACATATGAATTAAAGAGTATATATAATATTGGTAAATCTATTTGTTTTTAGTAAAAGTGCTACCGTATCGGAAATACATATATATTAGGGCGGGTCAATTTGTATGGACGAATTTTTTGGAGGTCTGGCTCAGCGAAATTCGTAAAATACATGTAATTTCAAGACTTTTTCTCCACTACAGCATATACAAATTCTGAAAAAAAGCTGTGCGGACTTTCGTAAATAGATTTTGTTCTCAATTATAAAATATGAATGTATGAATGTATGTGTATGAATCTATTTACGAAAGTCCGCACAGCTTTTTTTCAGAATTTGTATATGCTGTAGTGGAGAAAAAGTCTTGAAATTACATGTATTTTACGAATTTCGCTGAGCCAGAATTTGACCCGCCCTAATATATATATATATATTTTAGGGTGGGCCGATTTGTAGGGAGTGAAAAAATTCACCAATTTCCCTATGATTTCCGTATTCTATGGGTTATTCCATGAAAATTTGCCGAAGGAACCATACCTCTATCGTCAAAATCGAGTCCCCTACTTTTTGTTGGTAAAAAGTTCAAAAGTTACGGGCATTTTTGTCCAAATTTTGGACCATTTTTCCATTTTTTTCATGATTTTGCCCAAGAATATTACTTTCATGGCCATTTTTTGGCATAATCCATTATTTAATTCAATTTACAATTCAAAACGAAGAGTTTAAGCCCAAATTTATCGAATTCGGTTGATTAATTCATGCGATATTGCTAAAACAAAATAACACATAAAACCAACTTTTTGATTTTTTTTCCCTATTTATTTTTTTTTACAAAAATTCAAATTAAGAGATAATAAAGTATCTATCAACCTATTATCAAAAAAAAAAATATTAAATTTGAGTGTAGTAAAAGACAAAATGTGAAAAAAAACATTATTTTTTCTGAAAGTCTTGTTTGCTTTCAAGTCTTGGTGTTTTCGTACGGCTCTCTAATGCCATCGCCATTGCGCCTTCTACATTCTTTCCTGCAACTCGTAACGTAAGGTTCGTAAGCTTCGTAAGTCAAAAAAATTGAGCCAAAAAAAATGGCCATGAAAGTAATATTCTTGGACAAAACCATGAAAAAAATGCAAAATGCCCGTAACTTTTGAACCGTTGGACCAATGTATGAGTTTTTTTTTTGTAAATTGATCAAAATGAGCTCACCTTTCCAACGGGCGATTAAACCCGATCGATAGTTTTTGAGTTATGGATGTGAACGTGTAGGTTATATTTCATACGAACGTCAATTTGGGAAAAAATCTACCAACAAAAAGTAGGGGACTCGATTTTAACGATAGAGGTATAGTTCCTTTGGCAAATTTTCATGGAATAACCCATAGAATACGAAAATCGTAGGGAAATTGTCGAAAAATAAATCGACCCGCCCTAATATATATACACATATTTACATATATTGGGGGTTGGAATTAATTTTAAAGGTTTTTTTTCGGTTTTTGAGCATTTATTTAGAAACAACGGTACAATGTATATTATTCAAAGTATTGTCCATCGTTAGCTACAACATTTTCCCATCTTTCTGGCAGCATATTCCGCGCCGGAAGAACGATTCGTCTTTTGAGGCAATCCACGAATCGACCCATTTTTTGGTATCCTCGTAAGAAGTGAAGCGCTGCTCAGCCAAGCCATGCGTCATCGATCTGAATAGGTGGTAGTCGGAAGGGGCTATGTCTGGGCTATAAGGCGGGTGGGGTAGCACATCCCAATTCAGCGACTCCAACGTTTCCTTGACGGTTCTTGCAACATGTGGCCGTGCGTTGTCATGTTGAAAAACCACTTTGTCGTGTCTTTTGGCATATTCCGGCCGTTTAACCTTTAATGCTCGGCTCAATTGCATCAATTGTTGTTGGTAGCGTTCCCCAGTGATGGTTTCGTTAGGTTTTAGCAGCTCATAGTACACGACACCCTTCTGATCCCACCAAATACACAGCATAAGCTTGGCGCCATGAATATTCGGCTTGGCCCTCGATGTTGATGCATGGCCGGGTGGTCCCCACGATTTTTTTCCCTTAGGATTATCGTAATGGATCCACTTTTCATCGCCAGTGACAATACGATGCAAAAAACTCTTCCTTTTATGCCGTTGAAGCAGTTGTTCGCACATGCAAAATCGCCGTTCAACGTCTCTCGGCTTCAACTGGTACGGCACCCAATTTCCTTGCTTTTGAATCATTCCCATGGCCTTCAAGCGTTTGCCGACCGTTGATAAGTCGACTCCCAATGATTCTGACAATTCTTGAAGGGTTTGACACGGGTCTTCATCGAGCAAAGCCTCCAATTCCTCATCTTCAAACTTTTTCGGCTGGCCCGGACGCTCTTTGTCTTCCGTATCAAAATCACCACTTTTAAACCGACGGAATCAGTACTCACAAGTAGAAATCGATGGAGCATAGTCCCCGTAAGCCTCAGTAAGCGTGCGTTGTGCTTCAACCGCTTTTTTCTTCAAATGGAAGCACAAAAGTAAACCTTCCCGCAAATTGCGTTTTGTTGGAACGAAAGTCGACATGTTCACAGAGAAAAAAATATATGTTGTTTACACTTCAGTGGAATGACACATACTGAAAAATGAAGCTTAGACAATGTGCTTTGAAATGAATATAGTCACAGGTGTGCCCGATGCGATCTATTGATAGTTACGCCATCTCTTAGAAAACCTTTAAAACTAATTCCAACCCCCAATATATAGTTCATATATATGAACAATTTTGCTCATTGAGGAAATTTAAAGAATATTTATGTATTAAACAATTACATATTATGTAACAATTATGTATTAAAAACATTAACAATTACGTATTAAACCTGCAAAATAATTAATATTTTCAGTAGTAATTGAATAACTAAAGTCTGCTTATCCTAAGCATTCTATTTTTTACAACTGTTTAGCTTTAATTTCTTATATGAATTATATATAATTTATAAGCTATAGATATTTCTTAATTTTAGAATATTCTATTTTTAATACATAACGCAATATAGATATGGTGAACATGTATATTGTGTTAGTGTTATGATATAAATTGATATAAATAATCTTTATATTTTTATTTAAATAAATTACTTTAATTATATGTATTTTTGATATGGTAATACTTTTGCTTAAAAGAAATAGTTTCAGTAATATATACAAAAGTTAGTAAATTGCTAAATTTAATAAATAAACAAAAATAATTCTTATTTCTACATTCTAATCTACAAAATAATTCTAATTTCATATGCCGACTGTAGCTACACAATTAGAATTCACAACGTCTACAAAAAATTTCCAGCTAAGTGCGCCAACAAAAATTACCAAGGAAATCTACAAACAAGGACGCACAGAGAATAACAAGATCATGGCGTAACTTTTAGAACTTTTTGATTTTCATCCTACATGTAGTATGAGCTGCAGTATGAGCTTTCGCACATTCCTACATGTCCATCCGACCTGTCAAATCCATCCTACATGTAGGATAGTCCGAAACCCCCTATTAGCATGAAAATTCGTATATAGCAGTAAGGCGGTCGTGGCAGAACGACGTCTTCCAGGGAATACTAATATTTTATATATAGGTTTTCGCTTCGGTCGGCAGTCCTCTCACTGCTATACTTTTTTTAATATCAATTGATCTATGATCTTGAATTACAATTGAAATGGTGCATATCATCGTTTGAATCACTAGCTTCACTGACTTCTGCTTCCGCATTTTCGCTACAATTAACATTTATAAGAATTATTACTTCAAAGGTATTCTGGAGTGTACAAAATTTAATTTAACATTTTTAAAATACCCTCAGTTAGACAGGGGGTCTTATTAAATATATTAAATATATTAATATCTTGTGTTATATGTTGTGTGGCAAATTTTGTCTGTTTTGAATTCAATGAAACCCGTGGTCCACACATATATTTTTTCATTTCCACACAATATCACTCCATTATAGCTGTAATAAATTGCATCATTTCAGAACTTGACATTTTTGCGCGAAGGAAATTATAGTGAAACTATCAACAATGTGGGCGTGCTAGTTGGAATATTCTATAAAAATGCATGAAATCCTGTTTTGCATCGAAAATCGAACTACCGAAAAAATCTCGTTACATTTCGACATTCATTTTCATAGTTATCAAACTACAGTTATATTTACGGACATGCTCTTAAATCCTTTTTATCTTGGACTCTCAACACTAACTAAAACACACAAAACTAAAACACACAAACACATACCATAATTTTGAATGCAAATTTATACTTCGTGGAATCAATTTCCTTGCTGTCGCAATAAATTGCAATTTGATGGTCTTTAATCTTTCGTCACAGCGGACGAAAGGAGCAGAAAATAAAATTGCACTTTGACTCTCCTAAACCGAACAAACACTCGTCGATGTCAAGAAATTTGCACAACTTACAAGATGTCCCCAAAGGACGATGCAGTTACAAGGAACCTCATGTTTGCCAAGAAAATACATGCAGATAAAAAAAATACAACAACAGCAAAACAGGACAACAGATAGCAGCAGTGAGCGAGACAAATGATAATAAAAATGCAAAATATTTTATTTGTAGCGCCAAATGTGAGAGAAGGTAAGGCAAAACATGCCAAATCTAAGGATTCATCAAGGAAAAACTTTTTCAATTTAAAACTGTTTTCTTTATTTCTGTTACGCGCGCTCAACGCTTTCATAAAACTTAAAATATTGTTGTTTGGGAAAATTTGAAAAACAACCAGAGTCCTGCTGCGGCGGCATGTTGCAGATGAAACGGATGCAAAGCTTGAATAATTTGAACTTGAAATTGGAAAAAAGCCACATAAATGCAGTAAGGATGCGCCGACGCTGGTGATGAATGGACAAGAGTTGCAACATCAGCTGGACGCACAAGTTGTTCGTTCATTCAATATGCACATATTTATTTATATACATGTACTTAAATGTGTTTTGTCGTTGTTGCTGCTGTTGTTGATGCACTACTGGGTGTTGTTGGATGCTTATGTGTTTGTGTTGGGGACAGAGCATAATCTATTGCAAATTGAAATTTTGCTCAATGAGGAAGAAACAATTGGATTGATTTGTCAAAAAGGTTGCCAACATGGCAGATAAATAAAATGAATTTTCCAAGTTTCTGCCAAAATATTATTTCACCATCTGCAAATTGAAATTCAGTAAAATTTCTTTCAAAACCGCAACCATTAAGAGTGCCAAAAAATCCCTCTAAAAGAAAAAAAAAAGGGATATAAGCAGTTATGTTGCAACAGACTTGTGCGCTCCTTTTTGCAGTATTTTTGAAAGAAGCGAGTGGGTTAGTGTTTGTGTGTGCGTATGTGTGATAAATTAATTGCACCACATCATTGGTGCAGTAGTGCAGAAAAATGCAGTTTAGGAAAATTCATTCGAACTATAGACTAGAGGTGTAGGCTTATCAGAAAATAAAGTTGCCGAAGTTTTGTTTTCATTTTAACCACTCTTTTTTGAGTCCAATGAATCTGTTTAAAGGGACATCATTTTTAAATTTTCAACTTTAGCATAGTACTATGTTTGCTTGCATGGAATTTCGTTGATATAACATTAATTTATTTGTTGCGTGAAAATTCTGACATATATTTTGTTGCGAGGTGTTCCATTTGCAACGTTTCTCAGAAAGATTAAAATAGTGAGTTGGGAAATTTCATATGATCTCTCTCTTTTCACTTAAAAAGGCAGTAGAATTAACTTGTCGTGGGAAAAACTTGAAAAATACGTGTCCTATATTTTTTCTCAAAACTTGATTTATGCCTCGCAATAACAAGCGAGAATTTGGCAAACAGTCAGTGTTGTTGCTCATGAGAGCACATATTATATTAAACTAGCTGAACCCGGTGTGCTTCGCTACCCCCCTCGTATAAAATAATATTAAAAGTATTTATATATTTACAAAAATTTATTTATTTAATTTAATTATTGCAATGCTTCGCCTCTTTTTTTGTTGTAAACCAATTAGAATTCAGCACTGAATCGCATGTAATTTGCTTCATGCTCCCCCTTTTTATTTTTAGACCAATCAAAAAGCAGCAATTACACAATCAGCTGATTCGCAGTCAGTTGTGGGAGAATGAGAATGAGGTTACCCCACTCTCTATTTTAATTAACACGTATTATAAAATCAGCTGTTTTGAAGACAGTGGTGGAAGAAAGAGAATGGGGCTACCCCACTATTTTAATTTATATATATTTTAAATTTGTGGTAAAGCCGTAAATAAACGTAGTAAAAAAGTAGGTGCAGAAGTGTGCATGGTCGAAAAATATTATCATGTAATAAGTATTCCTGAGTCAAAGCTGAACGCTGTGAAAATTTAAGGTCGGTTATCAGGTCCAGCCTCCAATATATCGCAAACAAAGGGGCGTGCTCCGCCCACTTTTCTTTTGGTACGTATATCTCCATTACCATAATAGCAAATACTGCCGCCGTTGGTCAAAAAATGCCCAAGATATGACGATTTTAAATTTTGGGTTAAATGGTCGAGGCCCCTTCGTCCACTCACAACATTATATAGTCAAGAATTTATTATTTCGTAAGAATATCCTATTGTGAAAATTTAATGACGATCGGTCCAGTAGTTAAAACTACAAAACGATTTTTAATTTTCCCAAAAAGGGGCGTGTTCCCACCCACTTTTCTCCTGGTTCGTATTTCTAACTATGCGAATACCATATGTACCAAATATCATCGACGTAGGTCAAAAATGCCCAAAATATGGCGATTTAAATTTTTGGGTTATATGGGCGGTGCCACGCCCCTTTGTCCAATGAAAACTTTAAAATCCTATTATTCTTTCCAGAGTCACAGTAATATGCTGTGAAAATTTCAGGAAGATCGGTCCAAGGGTTTGGCCTCCTATAAAGCACAAACAGACAGACATTAGATAGATTGAAAGCAGATTAATTATAATTAAAGTAAAATGGGGCGAAAAAGGGGGATTTGGTAATAAAAAAAATCTATGGCTACCTTACCTGTACATTAAAAGTATATAAAACTTTAGGTTAATACATATTACAAAAAAAGTATTTTGTATAGCAAACATTGTTAGTGGTATAAGTAAGTATCTGAATTAAAAAAAGGGGTCGGTGAAGTGGGCGTGGTTAATAGTAATATGGCGACGTTAACAGTATTAAGAGCAATATACTACCAAATAAAAAATAATCCGTCGGAAGGAACAAATTTGTACAGAGAACAAAAAGTTTAAAACTTAAATTTGGCGTGAAAAGGGGCGTGAAAGGGGGCGTGGCGTAAGAAATGTTTATTTATACCTCGCCAGGAGTATAATGTGTGTACAATTTGAAGTAAATCTGTTAAAAACTATATGGGAGCAATTACATAAGTTTAAAAAAGTGGGCGTAAAAGTGGGCGTGGTTGAAAAAAGTACCCTATTAATCATGCCAGAGTCGCAGTTAAATGCTGTGAAAATTTCAGGAAGATCGGTCCAGAGGTTTGGTCTCCTATAAGGTACAAACAAACAAATCAACAAACACACATTCCATTTTATATATATATATAAGAAGAAGATTTACGTCAAAAGCTGTCTACACTGTACAAAATTTAGGTTGAATTTTCCATTTTTTTTAAATTTCAATTTCAATATATGCATTTTTTTATTAAAAAAATTCAAGTGGTCAAGTTTATTTGGAGTAAAAAGTTAAATTTATAAACTATTCTAATTTTTAACCGACTTCAAAAAGGAGGAGGTTCTCAATTTGGTTGGTTTTTTTTTGAATGTATGTACTCAATAACTCCTAAAGTACTTGCCCGATTGCAACAATTTTTTGTCAACAGATAGAGATACAAGACGCGTAGGTGCCAGTCTAAAAAACTGGGCGGTATTCGACACGGGGGCGTGGAAATATAAGAAAGACTTTGTATATCGACTAACATTAACACTAGAGCTGAAATTTAGTGCAAGGGTTGGCACAATTATTAAAAGTGATGTTAAAAAAAGTGGGTGTTATTCTATAAAAGGCGTGGCAGTATTAGAAAAACGCTGTAACTCGAATAATATTGACACTAGGATACTGAAATAAGGTACAGGGGTAGGCAAAACTAATAAAATATACTGTGAAGAAAGTGGGCGTTGTTGGATAAAAGGGCGTGGCAATATAATAAAAATACTGTGTCTCAGTTAATATTGACACTAGTGTTCTGGAAATTGGTACAGGGTTAGGAACAGTTATTATAAATTATGGTAAAAAAATTGGGCGTAATTCAATAAAGGGCGTGGAAATATAATAAAAACGCTGTAACTTGAATAATACTGACACAAGGGTACTGAAATTAGGTACAGGAGTAGGCATAATTATGAAAATTTACCGTGAAGAAAGTAGGCGCTGTAATATAAGAAAAATACTGTATCTCAGTTAATATTGACACTAGGGTACTGGAAATTGGTACAAGGGTTGGAACAATTATTACAAATTACGGTAAAAAGTAGGCGTTGTTCGACAAAGGCGTGGCAATATTAGAAAACGCCATAGCTCAAATAATATTGACACTAGGATACTGAAATTAGGTACAGGGGTAGGCATAATGAAAATGTATGGTCAAGAAAGTGGGCGTTACTGGCCAAAAGGGCGTGGCAATATAAGAATAATGCTGTTTTTCAGTTAATGTTGACACTAGGGTGAGATAATTCATTACAAGAATGGGAAAATTGTTATCATAATCTCTTAAAAGGAAGATATAAAAGCTTTTTAAAAAAAAAAAAAAACCCCAACTTCAAAACCACTACAAAGTAAAAACAATTTTAAATTACTTTTCACATAATTTTTTGGTCAAATTTGTTAATTTATTTATATACGGTATTATTATATATTATTAATTGGAAATCTTATTATTATATTTTTTTATTTTGTATTATTATCATAAAAATATTTCTCCATTAATATAAAACCTTTAAAGTCGGCGCTTATATACTCAGACTTTTATAAAATAAACGCTCCGGCTTTAATGGTTTTATATTCATGGAGAAATTAGTATATTTATGATAATAATACAAAATGTAAAAAAATGTATAGTAATAATATTTACAATTTAATAATATATATAAATAAATTAACAAATTTGACCAAGAAATTATGTGAAAAGTTAAATTTTTTTTTTTTACTTTGTAGTGGTTTTGAAGTTGGGTTTTTTTTTTGTTAAAAAGTTTTTTTTAATTTCTGTTCAAAGGTATTTAATACACGGATAGAAATATTCAATTGTTTTAAGCTTGAACCAAGCAAGAAGGCTATCGATTCTCACTCATGCAAAAAATTATCAACTTCAGAATAAAATGCTCAATCCAAGCAAATAAATTCTCCACACATTTAAATAAAACCCAGCTGATATGCAAGGATGGGAAATAACTCCGAGCGAGTGTCTCTAAGCACGAATCCATTGGGTTTTTGGCTCGCGAACTCGAGCAAAGTTTCAAAATTATGCATTCCACGTAAAAGAGGAAAATGAAGGTAATTTTGATTTTCCATTAATTATATTTAATTTGTTAACAAGCTATAACGAAATGTTTATACTTTATTAATCTGTGCAAAAAGATTTAAAAAACTTTCAAAAAAATCCTTTTTTGTATATGGTAACTTTTGTTTCATACACAGTTGCTAGGGAGTAAAATGTCGATTATGTTTGCATCACGGTTTTCGGACATTCAGTCAACTGTAGGAATCTGCCGCATGTCTTCTATAGAAAGCTTGGAAAAAACTACTTGTTGATATAGAAATAAAGCTTAAAGGTATGTAGATCTTGATGTATTTCTTGTTTAAACAGATGCAAGTCGCATGTCCCAGTAGTCACGCAAAAATATATAAAAGTTGTTTTCCTAACCTGAAACACGACTTTATTAATTCAATACATCCTAAAAGTAATAATAAACATGTGGTGCACTATTTAAACCTCTTTTAATATTTTAGGCGATCATATAATGCGTTGAAGACTGTTTTAAAAAGTGTCCCAGTAGTCACGGTGAATAGATTGATTTTATTTCAATGCCTTTGTGCATAGCTCAATCTACTGTTCTGACCCAAAATGAAATAGTTACAGCTTCTTTATGTCTAACTTGAGTGTTAAATGATTGTAAAATCAACACTTACGGAGACACCACTATTTTAAATTGCAAGGAGAGAAATGCATTATTCATGCCCTGTAACGGCCCCGATAGTCCAGTGGTAGCGCGCTTGACTGTTATTCAGGGGTCCAGGGTTCGAGTCATACGCCTTAACCTTTCTATTCTTACTTCTAATCAAAAAAATTTTAAAACACATTCATTTACGAAAAGAAAAGGTACAGTTGATGGTGGTAGGAAAGTTTGTGGAGAGGATTGCTTAGTATTTTGATTTGACTGAAGTTAAGGTATAACACTTGCTTATGTCCTATGAGAATCTGTTGAGAGGTAAAATTTTACTAATTTGGAGAAAACGTCAACATTTTCTTTAAATAATAGAGCAAGAGGTAATTTTTTGTCGTAGCTTTTGATTTATTTTGTATGTTAAGCAGATAAATATATAAAAAACTACATTAATTGGGTGTACAAAAATAATATTGGGGGTTGGAATTAATTTTAAAGGTTTTTTTTCGGTTTTTGAGCATTTATTTAGAAACAACGGTACTATGTATATTATTCAAAGTATTGTCCATCGTTAGCTACAACATTTTCCCATCTTTCTGGAAGCATATGGATTCCGCGCCGGAAGAACGATTCGTCTTTTGAGGCAATCCACGAATCGACCCATTTTTTGGTATCCTCGTAAGAAGTGAAGCGCTGCTCAGCCAAGCCATGCGTCATCGATCTGAATAGGTGGTAGTCGGAAGGGGCTATGTCTGGGCTATAAGGCGGGTGGGGTAGCACATCCCAATTCAGCGCCTCCAACGTTTCCTTGACGGTTCTTGCAACATGTGGCCGTGCGTTGTCATGTTGAAAAACCACTTTGTCGTGTCTTTTGGCATATTCCGGCCGTTTAACCTTTAATGCTCGGCTCAATTGCATCAATTGTTGTTGGTAGCGTTCCCCAGTGATGGTTTCGTTAGGTTTTAGCAGCTCATAGTACACGACACCCTTCTGATCCCACCAAATACACAGCATAAGCTTGGCGCCATGAATATTCGGCTTGGCCCTCGATGTTGATGCATGGCCGGGTGGTCCCCACGATTTTTTTCGCTTAGGATTATCGTAATGGATCCACTTTTCATCGCCAGTGACAATACGATGCAAAAAACTCTTCCTTTTATGCCGTTGAAGCAGTTGTTCGCACATGCAAAATCGCCGTTCAACGTCTCTCGGCTTCAACTGGTACGGCACCAAATTTCCTTGCTTTTGAATCATTCCCATGGCCTTCAAGCGTTTGCCGACCATTGATAAGTCGACTCCCAATGATTCTGACAATTCTTGAAGGGTTTGACACGGGTCTTCATCGAGCAAAGCCTCCAATTCCTCATCTTCAAACTTTTTCGGCTGGCCCGGACGCTCTTTGTCTTCCGTATCAAAATCACCACTTTTAAACCGACGGAACCAGTACTCACAAGTAGAAATCGATGGAGCATAGTCCCTGTAAGCCTCAGTAAGCGTGCGTTGTGCTTCAACCGCTTTTTTCTTCAAATGGAAGCACAAAAGTAAACCTTCCCGCAAATTGCGTTTTGTTGGAACGAAAGTCGACATGTTCACAGCGAAAAAAATATATGTTGTTTACACTTCAGTGGAATGACACATACTGAAAAATGAAGCTTACACAGTGTGCTTTGAAATGAATATAGTCACAGGTGTTCCCGATGCGATCTATTGATAGTTACGCCATCTCTTAGAAAAACCTTTAAAACTAATTTCAACCCCCAATAAAACGAACTGAAATAACTTATTATTAACACATATTTTTACTTGTCCCGCAAGTCACATAGACCTGTCCCAGTAGTTACAAGTTTTAATATTATTATATTTTTTGACAAAGGTAAGCATACCCTGTAGTTCGGCTGATGGCAGCACATCCCTTTGGACATGCCATTTCTCAAACCCTTACAGGTACGTCCCAATGGGACAGGAGAATTGTAAGGCCCATGGTAGTGCACCTTGGGTCCATTTGCCCTTGTCAATGACATCGATGTGTTAAAAGGACGTACAAGATATGCGGCGAGGGGCATGCCCCTACCACTGGTGGTACATGAATTCTCATACCAAGTAGTAGGTTCAAGTTTCAATTTGGAACTACTGGGATACTGATTCTTTATTAAAATGGAAGCGTTTAGAAGCGTACAACACAGAAGAAGCTTTACTTGAATACTTGAATGGTTTGGATAAAATTCTTCTTTGATTGTTCAAAGGTAGATGATTGTGATTTTTTTAGTGTCCACATTCATTCAAATAATAGAAACACAAAATATGTGTGGCTTTTATTTTCAAGGAATATTATTTTTTAATATGTTTCTCTGTTAAATAAGTGATGATAACATCTTCATAACTCAAAGTTGGTCAAATTCTAGAGTGAAATGTTCCAGTAGTCACAATGAAATGCCCCTATTGAAAAATATTTTTCATTAAAAAAAGGGAAATTCATTCATTTGATTACTCAATGGTTTTGTTTAATAAAATAGTTTTTAAATTTAAAAATTTTTATTACTTTAATTTTAATCAAATTTAATGTATTTTGATACGGTGCATCATAATCAATCAAAAAGTAGTTTTTGGTCTTTTTGTTATTGCGCCTTCTTGCTTTCTAGATGACGATATGTTGTAAAAGCACTGTAATAATGGCAAAAAATTACAGTTTGAGTGATACTAGTGGGAGGAGCATGAGGTATATGTTGTAAAAGTACTGTCATAATGGCAAAATATAATTACAGTTTGAGCGATATAGGTGTGGAGCAACATGCTTGCCTTTTATGCAGAGCCTAAAAATAACTTTTAAAAATTTTATTTCTTAAGTTATCTCCGACTGTTTTTTATTTAATTAAAAAGTTAGAAATTACTTTTAACTTTTATTTATAAAAACATAAGTCAAGAGTTGACTTTTACTTTTAAATATAAAAGTTTTCCCTCACTTTTAACTTTTAAACATAAAAGTAAAATTTAAGAGTCTCCAAAGAATTTAATTTTCTTTAATTTTCCGAAAATTGTTTTATAAGTCTTTAAAGACTTTTATTTTTTTAGAGAAGTTTATTTTTTTCAAATAGTTATTTTTAAGAGTCTTTCGATACTTTTATTTATAAAAGTCTTCATAAAAATCTTAAAACAAAAAAACTGCGAAACAAAATCCAAAATATGTTTATTTATGAATAGGTTTCAGCAACCAATTTATTCCATCGTTTGATTTGGTTAATCTTGTCGACTGTTCGAAAGATTCATATTGAAGAAATAAATAACATAAAATACTTTTTTTTTAAAAAAGACTTTTAAAAAGGAAAAGTTTCAAAAGACTCTTAAAATTAACTTTTTTAAATAAAAATCTTCAAAGACTTTGAAAATTATTTCTATAATTTAAAAGTTTTCAAAGACTCTTAAGTTTGATTTTATTTTATAAAAGTTAAAAATAACTGTTAAAAATAAGAGTTATGAAAGTTATAAATAACTCTTATTTGATAACTCTTACTTTCGACTATCCATAATAACTATAATACATAATAATATAATACAAGTTTTTTAAGTCTCTTATTCAGAGACTTTTTGTAAAAAACTCATAAAAATCTTAACCTCTGATTTTATGTATTAAATTTATGATTTGGTGCAATATAGCTCCAGTTAATACTTAATATTGAATAAACCAACCTACATCACAAAGAGTTTTGGATCAGTGGATAGCGTGTATAACTATGTATCGAGGGGGTATGGGTTCGATTCTCACTGCGCACAAGGAAATATTTTTAATATTATATTCTCTTGTTCTAATAGAACCAAGGAAAAAGCAATAACGATTCTAAGAAAAAGGTGTAGGAAAAAAGTATAGTTTTTGTGAGATTTAGGTATAAAAAAGCCTCGGCTTAATAATGCTAAAGCTTATTGACGAAAGCTACTTGCTACAATGATGACGCAAACCATAAGATTTTCTATGGGTTCTCTACCAAAAATCGCTCAACGCACCTAAAGTAAGTTTTTACTTCAAAAAATTATATGGTACCCCATTTGATTTTTGTGACGAATACAATCTTTTGAACTTCTTGTTTTCATAATTTTTAAAAAAGGCTTAGACTTCTGGAATAATTTTTTCGTCCTCCATCCATTCCCTCCTCATCAACTGTTCAATTTTGTGTGACTGTTCGAGTTTTTTTTAAGTCTTATTTCAAATTAAAGAAATACGTGGATAGTTTGGTTTTACTCTTATATATTATTTTCATCGAAAAAGTTATTCTGAATGCAATGTGCATATGTCTATAAAGTAGATGTTTCTACCTCAAGATGGGTTTTTTCAAAATATTGCACAATATTACATTTCACAATTTTATTTTGTAAATTCATAAAAATTATTTTTGTAATAGATTTGACAATATTTATTAGTAAAAATGAAATTTATACTTCCTGCATTTTTTTCGCAATTGCATTGTTATGCACAAATGTATTCATGTCGTTTAATTAGTAAAGTTGATAATGCTGGTAGCAATGGTTACAGTCTTTAAATTAATTAATTAATTAAATTAATTGACAACTATTGAATTATCAATAACATTTTTTTGTTTTTATTAACCAAATTAAGCAAATGATTGCGTTGTCTTTTTTTGTAAATATTTGTAACTTTGTCAAGTCAGTGGCGTAGCAAGGATTTGCCAAAGGTGCAACAGATGAAAATTGAAAATAAGTTTCATATTGTCTACCGTCTTGCTAGCTGCCTGGACGCTTTTTCACAGACACAAAGTTAACGTATTCTTTACAGTTTAACAGTAGGTACTGTCTCGCGTAAGCCCGCAAAATTGTCGAAATTGAGCCAATGTTTGTAGGAACAAGAAAATAGAATAGTTGAACACGTGCCGTTCTTGCAACCAATGTGCAATGTATTATATTTTATGTTTCTCGGTTATAAACAATTAACAATTAAAAAAGAACACAGCCTTAGACGGGAAAATCGAAGAACTTAAAAATAAATACATCAAGAGACTAGGATTCACACTTAACGAAGATTGGTTTGTAAATAAAACAGAGCTAAACTTCCCATTAGACAGCAGGTGGTTACTCTCACTTGGGCGGAAATTTACACTTCCAATCTCAAGAAGTAACTTCTCACCTATACACGTGATTGCTGATTTGGAGCAACATATTCAAGGAATAGCGGATGAACGAGAAAAAAGTGTTGCCAGATCAACGGCAGCAAACAAAATTATATCTTTTAAGAATAGGATTAGGAATACGACAAAAGAGAAATTTATTACAAAAACGTATGAACAAACAAGGAAATTTATTAAACGTCATGAGGACGAAATAATAATAACGCAGGCTGACAAAGGTAACAAAACAGTGGTCATGTACAAAAACGATTACATACAAAAAATGACGAAATTACTACAGGATAAGAAGACATACAAAACAACAAGAATTGACCCAACCACCAAACTACAGAAAAAGAACAATACTATTGTAAACTACTTACACAAACAAAACTATATTGACACATATCAAAAGTATCGACTTATGAGTCCTGCCGCAACTGCACTAAGACTTTATGGACTACCAAAGATTCATAAAGAAAATGTCCCGTTAAGACCCATATCTTCATCCATGGATGTTCCTTGTTATAGACTTTCAAAACATGTTGGACAAATTCTAAAACACTTAATCTCTGACGAATACAATATAAAAAACGCAGTTCAACTCAAAGAAAAAACAAAAGACTTTATAATGACAGATGAAGACATAATGGTATCATTTGATGTAGTATCTTTATTTACTAATATTCCGATACATCTTGCAATAAAAAATATAATGAAGCAATGGGACAAAATTAAAAACTTGACGAATATTCCGCGACAACAATTTCTAAGCATTTTAGAATTTTGCCTAAATGACAATAACTATTTTATTTTCGACAACATAGTGTACCATCAGATATATGGTATGCCCATGGGAAACCCTTTATCTCCGACGATAGCAGATATTATACTTGACAACTTACTTAACGATGCTTTAGAAACTCTTAAAACTAATGGCATAAATATAGCATACATATGTAAATATGTAGACGATATCTTAGCTATTATTAAGGGAAAAGATTTGAACATAATCCAGAAAACGTTTAACAGTTACCACAAGAGCATACAATTTACAACAGAAATAGAACGAAATGGAAGCATCCCATATTTAGACGTGAAATTACAGAGGACAAATAACAGAACTATTTTTGACTGGTTCTTAAAACCAACATCTTCAGGTAGAATTATAAATTTTCACTCGACGCAACCAATGAATCAAAAAATAAATACAGCAACCAACCTGATAAAAAAGGTATACAATTTAGCAGACAAACAATTCCAGGACAAAAATATAAAAAAGATAAAAGCAATACTATACAATAATGACTACCCTAGACACCTCGTGAATTCTCTTATTAATTGTAAGTTTTCAAAAAATAAACAGAACACACAAATCACAGAACAGAACAAACAATCTGGCAACACTGAACGAGAAACTAAAAAGTACTTAGGCATCACATACATACCAAAATTGACGAATAACACACACGATTATTTACAAAAACGAAAACAAAAATAAACGACGAGGAGAAAAACAACGTAGTGTATGAAATAAAATGCCATGGCGCCGAAAAAGAAAAATGCGACAAAATATACATAGGGACAACAAAGAGAGCACTAAAAACAAGAATGACAGAACACAAGCTGGACATTAGAAACAAAAAAACAACAACAGCACTAGCACAACATATTTTAAGCTCAGGCCACACAGCTGACTTTGAAGAGGTTAGAATTTTGGACGTCGAAAACAAAACAAACAAAAGACTAACATTAGAAAGCTTACGAATACAACAAAAAGGAGAAAAGGCAATAAATTACAAAGAAGACACGGACAATATTAATAATAATTATGCAGTAGCACTGGACGGACGGTTTTGTTAAATATTAGTTTATATCGTTTGTTTAATGTTTTAATTGTTTTAAGTCTAAAATAGTTCATCGCGTTTTTAATTTAATGTAATGTGAATAATTATATAAAAAAGTATGTACAGTGTTATTTTATTTTGTTATTTTAAGAAAATTTTCATGTATTGTGTTTTTTAGAAAAAATAAACCCCCTGAAGA
The DNA here is from genome assembly GCA_963920525.1 of Dichetophora obliterata. Lineage (NCBI taxonomy): Eukaryota > Metazoa > Arthropoda > Insecta > Diptera > Sciomyzidae > Dichetophora > Dichetophora obliterata. Next base: position 38,674,507 of record OY986439.1, read on the forward strand.
TGTCAACAAAAAATTGACGAAACGTCGGGAGAAAAAAATTGAATTTTTTTATATATTACTAAAAAATTGCAATTGAAAAGTACTGGCCAAAAAACCTCTGCTAAAAATCAAATTAAATATCATTTAAAAATTGGCCCAAAAATCATATATACAATTTTTATAGTTTTTCTAGTTGTATTGCTGATTCAATAATATCACAGGAAATTCTCAAATTAAGTACCCAGCGAAAAAAAAATACTTTTTGAATTGTTATATTTGAAACGATTGTGACTGAACTGAAATCGAAAAAACAATTAAAGATTTAAGTTCAAAATTGGCTAAAGGTCTTTCAATACGTTTTGTATACATATATAAAGCAGCATTCAAAGCAACAAAGTATAAAGCATGGTTGGAAATACAGTCAAATCTGGATATAACGAACATACGAAATAATGTACAGCTCGGAATAGTGAACGTTTTAGTAACTGACATTTCAATGAATAAGAAAGAAAAGAGTACATAAAAAGGATTGAAGTTTTAAGAAAAAAATTATTTTTTATTTTAAATAAATTCAATCTCAAAAATGTAAGCGATCTAGATACAATGAAAAGCCTTGCGAAAATTAATAACCTACATCCAGATTCTACTGTAGTAGAAAAAATTAAATAAAAAGCTTCTAAAAAAGTAGGAATACCTAGGGATCTGAACTTGCTACTTTTTTGTTTTTGATATACATATATTAATGGAATTTTTAGTTTAAAGTTAAAGGCCTTCAAATTTGTTAAAAAAAATTATAAATGCACAGTGCAAGCAAAATATTTTTATTTAAACAATTTAAATAAAAATTTTAATTGCATTTTTTCAAAATTAAAAAATAGCTTGATTTCATTGGCAAAGGGGGATGCATCCTCTTTATCCCCCCGTAGCTGCACCAATGGTCAAGTCAATGGATTTTTTCGTATGAAGGTTGCCTATCTGCGGGGAACAAAAACAACTACACGGTTAAATATTTTGGACTACTTTTTAGTCCAAACTTTGGTTTGAAGGAATTTTAAGCCAAAAAGTAAAATTTTTGTAGTCCTTACTTTAGTTTAACTTAGCTGCGTCTCGAACCCACGTTCCTGAAAGGAAATCACTTACATTCGTTATGGTGCAAAATAAGCGAAATCTTCCTAACAACTTAGTTGGAAGAGGGGATAAGGTGTTGCAGGTGTTGTACCAGCACATCAGAGGACGTGTGTTCTAATCATGAATTGGTCAGAATAACTTGTTATTTTAGTTGATTTTATATTGCTTTTTTAAACTCTTTGTGGATTAAAAAGTAATCTTTTTTTGGTGTTGTCCTATATGTAATCCAAAAAATTTAAAATTTAGTCTAAGATGTTTAAGCGTGTACTAAAAGTTTAAAGAACTCAAATCTTAAAAATATATTTTTCTTAAAATACGTTTTTTTTCTCATTTTATAATACAACATTCCATCCAATTTTCACTTTATTTAAAGACACCTAACGACATCTAAGGACATCTAAGGACATCTAAGGGCATTTAATGAAAATTTAAATAAAAGTCTAAAAAATTTTTTTAAAATACATTCCAGAGTAACAACGGGTATATCAGCTAGTCGAAAATAAAATATTAAAAGAAATCCTGACTTGCTTAAAAAAAACTGGGTTGGGGTAAACTGGGGTACATTTGACATTGGGGCACATTTGAATTTAGCGTTTTTGGTGTGGACGCACCATAATATTAATAAATTTTATTTGTGCAATTTGACAGTATGTGATTTTACGAAGTGTTACAAAGTTTGGCACTTTTTATATAACCCAAAAAAAAGCAACTCGTGTTTTCAAACTGATCTTAGCCGTTATATCAAAGTTTTTTTTTGAAAAAGTAAGTCCTGGGGCCGAATTACAGCATCCGTGATCGAACAAAATTGTACAAGATTGATAGGCACTTATCTCGTCGTGCCCTTCGTAATTTTGCTCGATCACGGATGCTGTAATTCGGCCCCTGGCTTAGACTCGTCAAGATTTGACGGTCAAGTTTTGCATATTTCCTTTTAAACTTGACGCTTCAATTTACACTCGTCAAGAGTTGATGGTCAATTGTTTCTTTCGCTTCTCCCTTTCTTCTCAAGTTTGCGTTGATGACGCAGGAATAAAATTAAAAATAACGGGACAAAGAACGAACAGAAAATGAATTGCCCAAGAATTGACGGAACGTTCAAGTTTGTTCTTTCCCCTTTCCACATGCGTCGATCGACTTGACCGTCAAGTCTTGACGAGTGTGAATCAGGACTAAGAATAACTCTTTATATATTAACATATTCAGATGAATCTTAATATAACTAAATAAAAAAGAAAAAATATATCAAAAGTCACCGAGAGCGTATGGGGAACAATTGACGTTTTTAGAAGTGGCATTTTTGACAAGGTTTTTGAGGATATCGCTAACTTTACGCAACGAATTTGAATTAAAGCTGCCGTATCCTGAAAATCCATCTTCCACATCACATGCCGCACAAAATACATTTTTTAAAATACATTTTGGAAATTATTATTTAAAATAAGTGGATATGATTAGTGTTCTTAAGCATAATCAATCTATGTGATAAATATTATCTCGTTACTTTTACTTTTTTTACTTTCATTACATCTTTTCATTACTAACAATATGCAAATACACAAATGTATTAAATTTTTGTTTAAATAATAATTTTATGTAGGAGTAGTTTCAATATATACATTGTATGAGCTGGTATATCGAGTTCTTTATGAGAATAAACATACTTGTCAAATGCTCCCCTTCAAAAGTCAAGGGTACCCTTTCCACGGGACATATTTGACAAATTTACTTTTTTTAAAATTTAGTTGAATTAGGTAGATACACGATTTTTTATATGTTATTGGTTGCTCAATTACTGAGATCAATAATGAATGTTTTCGACCATATTAAACTCTCAATTTTAGCCCAAAAATATCCGAAAAAATGACATCGTAAAAAAGGTGTGAAATCTCTGGCACTTTCTCCTACACGTAGGGCCAGATTAACCAAATTTGCCGCTTTGGCCTAGACTAAAATACCGCCCTTAAAAAAAAAATAATAACAATAATAATGGCACAACCCCACCAAAAAAATTACACATTTTTGACAACATTTTTTAAAATTTTGTCTGCTAAAATTAGAATAGAATGCTTTTAGATATAAAATGTTTAAATTAAATATGAGTTGGTTTGAAAAATATAAATCTTTAATAACACTGTAGGCAAATAAACTTTTGAAAAGACACAAAAAACGCCGAGATACAAAAACTTAATTTTCGATCGTAGAATTTGGTGGCATACTCAGTTCTTCATAATCAGATCAAAATCTTGAAATATTCAGATTTCTGATATTCGACTTTTATATAAAAAATTTTAATAGTTTTTTCACAATAACAATAAATCTTACGTGAAAATCAAGTAAGCCTTGGAGTAGATAGAATATGGGGTTTCTGGATCAAGAGGAGCTGAGGAGCCGCTTGCTTGTTTGGTTGCTTTTGAAGCGTGCGTCATAGCTGACGGTAGTTTTTTGTGGTTTTGACTTCTGTCCGTCGCCCGCCCCATCCCTCGTCCCCCTTCCGTCCGTCCGTCCGTCCGTTTTGCGGTTTTTGATAAGCAGTTGTATAAAATGTAAACATTTTTGTTTTTCAATGTTTGAGAAAATAACAAATTGTCTTCTGCGGTTTTGATAAGAAGTTGTATAAAATGTAAACATTTTTGTTATCTCCGTCCGTCCGTCCGTTTTGCGCTTTTTGATAATCAGTTCCATAAAAATATAAAAATTTGTGTTTTATTAATGCTTGAGAAAATAATAAATTGTATTCTGCGGTTTTGATAATCAGTTCCATAAAAAATATAAAAATTATGTTTTATCAATGCATGGGAAAATAATGAATTGTCTTCTGCGGTTTTTTTGATAATATAACCATTAAAATCAAATATTAAAAGTCAGTTATGAAATATTTTAAAATAAATTTTATTAAACATTTAGAATACAAGCTTAATGTCTTATCACTAATAGGAAGTCCACCGTGGTTCCTTAAAGATAGCTGCATACAAATTATAGACTTTTCTCATAGTTTGGTATCGTGACCACAAAGTTGCGCAATTACAAATGTCACACATTTCCTTATCCGAATTTTCAGCATAACAGCAGTCTACCCTATGTAAACCATGTATAGAGTATGCAAAACGTAGAGATGATCTCATTTCTGTAATCATGTCTTGAAAAGCTTTAACATGATCAGGGTCTATTGATTTTTCATATTTTATTAAGAACTTTTCTAGTTCGCACGATGAAACCATATGTGATTGTTGATGGTGAGAGGTATACTTTAAACTAATCTATTTTTTTAAATTATTCTTTATTAAAACCAAAACCGCGATAATGTATAGATAAGAATGAAAATTTCTTGAATTTATCAAAACCCAAAACCACAATAATGTCCAGATAAGAATTAAAATTTCTAGAAATGATTTTTCAACTCGCGCTCTAATGGGAAACACTATAAAATGTCAAGAAACTTATTGACATTTAACATTCAGTTTTTAATGTTTTGAACAAACGTTAATCAAGTCGTGAAAAGAAAAAACATATACAAAATTAAAATGAGTGAAATATTAGAGGATCTCAATAATATTAAATTGAATCAAAAAACAGGATTCATAAAGCAATGTTTAAGGTTGACTGATATCCCTCTAAATAAACAATTACGAATTCTGAAAGCGGAACGGAAAGACACCATCTTTGGGACAAAAATCATGCTGGAACTAGAAAAAAATGTAATCTTTCTACCACAATGCTATAATGAATTAAAGGATAAAACTCTGGAGGCGATGAACACAGGATCATTTACATTTAAAAAATTGATGGATGGCAACAGCAATAAAACTGATTTTGAGTTTTATAATACTGAAAAAAACAATAAAATTAAACAAAATAAATAGTTTTAATAAAAAATAAATTTGATATGTTTTTATTTTAAATGTAAAATATCAGTACACTTATAAATATAAAATTGATTATCAATAAATCGAACAAATCCAAATATTGATTTTTTACTACATTTAATATTCTTCAGAGTGCTGACTTTTTTGTATTTATAGATAATCCCCATTAGTTGCTTTAGAAATTTGTCTTCGGAAAACCATTCGATATCGCTTCCAATATCCATTTTAGAGGGAGCAACGTGCATCAAGTCAACAGTTTCATCCTTCAGCACTTCATCGTTACACCATTGTTGAATTATTTTTTTCAATCTACAAACTTCTACATTATTTTTAAAATTTATTTCAAAAGATGGTTTTTCCTTATGATTTTGTATAGTAATTGTAAATTCATCATCTTTAAATAAATTCAACACATTTAAATCGTCATGTTTAATGAATTTACTGCAACTAGCAGGTTGAACATCTTTTTTCTGTTCTTGTTCTTTAAGACTTTTTTTGCGTTTTATTGATTTCTTTAGTTTTTTCAATACAGGTTCCCTGATATCGTCAATTGGTTTCTCTTCATCATGAGTTTCCTCAAACATTTTATTAAAGTCTTCATGACATTGCAAAAGTTCACTCCCGAAATAATGTTGCTGTTGTTGAGGTTGCATTTGATGATTTTGTTGCTCTTCTTCATTCTTACTAATATCATTTTGTGTGTCCTCTAATGTTTTATCCAAATTTTTATAACATGTCTGAAGTTCACTCAAAAAATCCATGTCCTTATCAACACCCCAAAATACATCCTTATTCATTTTTGGTTTATCACCACAGTTCTAATTACAACTGATAAACTTTTAAAATGTTGAAACTATTTATAAGTAAATTCTCTTTTAGTTTGCATTGCTATCATTATCTTGTGGTTAATTTTATATTTGTAAATGAAAAAAAACATAATTTTACAACGATAAAAATTGTGTATAAAATACGGTTGTCGACATTATGAAAAATTAGAAATGTCTTTTATTCGGGACGAAACGGCAATGTCTACAAGTGTTATTCGTGATATAATCGATTCAATGACAGAGCCTCAAATCGACGATTGTCTCGTAATACCACAGTCGGTGTTTGAAACTGTCAACACTAATAATCAACAGTTTTGGAGCGATATATGGAGTAATGATCGAGACGTGCAGGCAATAATAAAAATCCTAAAGAAAATGATGGAATACTATATCAAGGAAGAGTTGAGTATTGATCACGCCCACTCGCTACTTATAAAACTAGTTTTAGTGAAGCGGGTGGCTGCCTTCAACTTACACTTATTCAAATGTGAAGTGCCGTGCCAAGAACTGGAAGAAACATGTATCCCAAAATGTGTATACTATATAGAAGTGTGCAATGAGAAAGTAAAAATGTATAAAAGCTGTGTAATGAAAAAAATTTTGTTATTAGATATTTAATAAAGTTATAATGTTTTAAACTGAAAAATTTTGCTTTTCATTTTATTAACTTAATTCACAATTTTTACAACGATTTAGGTTATATATATAATAAATGTATAATTTTTTGAAGTACAAAATTGTGTTTTTCATTTTATTTACTTAATGTACAATTTTTACAACGGTTTAAATTATATATATTTGTATAAAGTTGAATTATTTTATTCGCCTCATCTGCCATAAGTTCAAATGATGAACAACCACAAGTGTCTGGTCCAACTCTGCAATTATCATCTGACCACGGACAGTTTTCAAAATGTTCACCAAATTGAGAATTTACTTTTCTCAAACTGTTTTTGTATTCCATTTTCGTTTGAATGTTAACAAGTCTATCCTTTTCATCCTCCGGTATGATATGTGAAAATTTTTTTAAAAAGTTATAGATATCCTTGATGGTAGACATATTTTCTTTTTAAACTACTGTATATTCATATGTAACGTTTGATAATAAGCATTAACATCAATAATTGTTGGTTTTATACCATAATTTGACCGTTCGTATAATTCTTGTCGAGTGTTGTCATCATTATCATTTTGATTTATAGCGCCATTATATTCAAAGCAATAGATAAATGATAAGAATATCTAGTTTGGTTGTATTTATATAAAAAGGTCTTTATTATGTTTTATTTATTTATAATATAGATTATTTTGTAACATGTAATTATTTAAAAGTAACGCTGATTTTAAAGCACATCTTATTTGACGTTGTTTCCCTGTTTTGTTGTTGTTGTTGTTGTTGTTGTTGTTGTAGTGGTATTGACATTGACATGTTCTTGGATACATATTATATAATATTGATAAGTTTATTTCATCACATTGTGAAATATCTTCGATATTGAAAACACGCTGTTTTAAAAATTCTTCAATCCATTTTTGTTTCTCCGTCCCCTTTACGTACACTTTTTTATTCTTCAATAGAGATTTAAAATATCTTTGGGTGTTTTTAAATGTGTCACTTCCATAATTCCATGATAAATTATGATGATTTAATTTTAACCATTTGGATTGACGTTGATCATCTTCACATAGATCCTTGAATTCGAATGGAGCTTTTATGTGGAAACAGTGAAATTCATCTTCACTAAATACGACTGCTATCTCCTTAACAATAAAACGATTATCATAGATTTTAAAACCTTGAACATCAACAGTTGCAAACATTGTGTTAAATAAATAACCGCAGTCATCAAAACTCTTATTTATATAGAACGTATGTGTATATTTTTTATTAAATTATTTTTTTAATAACATTTGTGAGTGGTATATATTCATACATTTTATCGTGAATAAGCATACAATAAGCTGATGTACTTGGAGGGACGTTCGCTCGAAATTTTAATTCAATTCTAATATCTATTGGTCCTCCTTTTACACTCTCATTCTGATGAGATACATTTAAAACAATTATTGGGGCAATGTTAACAAAATTTTCTGGTGATAAAAGTGGTTGTGGAGAACGTCCATAGTATCCTTGTTGAAATTTTTGATACATATCATAGAGTAAAGCGTAACGATTATGATCAAATCTAATGTTGAGATCGTCATAGGGATATACATCAGAGTTAAGATGAACTTTTACATCTGATAAGTTACAATGCGTGAACTTATTATCGTTTCTAAATGCTAAAATTATGTATCGTGGTCTTTCATTTTCACCTGCTAGTTTGACATTCCATAAAATATTTGTACTTTCTACAAGAGAAGGATTATGATAAACATCCCAGCTTCTAAATGATATATTAAGTGGTATTTTACTATTTATTGTTTTTAACATTTTCAATCGGTAATCATCTGAAAGTTGAATGTGTGGTACTTTCCATGTGATATTCAAGAGGCTTAACACAAGATTATCGGTGATAGTAGTTGAACTCATAATATTCTTATCATCTTTAGTTCGCATCAAAATCAATTCATGTTTACAATTCACAATTAATTTATCAAAATCTTCAGCAAATCCAAGTAAGGTCTTTAAAGGAACACAAAAATTAAAATGCCCCGTTTTAAGTACAACATTATTTTTTTCAAATGGACACCATCCAGCGTTTTGAAGATTTGTACTTTCGAATTTATTAAGCGATATATAATTTTTCATATCTGACGCGATTCCCAATTGTCTTGTACGATCAATTTCTACGCCATTCATCTCATAACGAATTTCATCAAATAAGTATGCTATACAATTGTTTAAGAGTTTAACAGTTTTTGAAGTAGAACTATCGCTGTTGGATACAAATCCTTCAATATACAAAACACTCTCACTTAGTAATACATACAAGTCCTGGTTTTGTATTGGTATACGTATTTCATCATTATTTTTAAATGATTGTAAAAATGATGTATAGCTGTGGTAATCTTTTTTCACTATACTATCGTCAATAAATGGTCTATATAGAACATTAATTACGTCACTCATGTTGTTTTTTTAATTGTAATCCAATGCTTTCTAAAAACTCTTTGTTCGATTTTGTTAGATAAATTCTATGTGTGGGTTTCTTAAGAGTAGGTTTTTTATTTGAATTTGATTCTTCTTTTGTTGTTGTTATCGGTACACTAGTGAATGAGTTGTTATGTAAATGCTTTTTATTAAAAACAATCATTCTTTATATAGGCTTTAAATGTAGTCTTATTGATATTTTTTCACCACGGAAATTAATGAGGTTACCACCTTGATCTACGACTTTAAGAACAAGAGTGCTTATTTGTCTTGTATTAACTGGTAAATATATAACATTCATTGGTATTTCAGTAATTTTGTATCCTGGACTAACTCGAAGAGAGAACTGATGAATTGTATGTACAGATACTTCATTTATATAAGATCCATTAATAATATTGCATTCAATTGATATTGTATTTATTTTAGAAATATCTACTGGATTATCAGAATAATTGATAACATCAGGTTCCAATATTCTTTTACTAAATCCTAGTAATGATCCAATTGAACAACCTCTATTGAAGAAAATTGGCTCCTTGGTACTATGAATTTCTGTTTGCAATGTGTTATAGTTTGCTTTTATATCTAGTAATCCGGCGTTATATGGTTCATATTCATCAACAATTTTCTCAGATATATCCATGAATTCATAGGATCCTATTGGTATTACAATTGTTTTATCACCAATGTGAAACAAATTGTTTTCATCATCCACATTTGGAATAGAATGATAAGAGTCGAAACTAATCAAACCACAAACATAATCTTGCTTGAGTTCTATAGGCGGAAAATAATTTGCAACAAGTTGTGATGAGTTTCCATTTATTGTTAAAGTAAACGACATGTTGTTGACCAATCATTAAGTAGTGAACTAAAATATGTTTCTTATACATTATTACATTTATATTAAATCATTTACATCAATCCAAGAATTATGGTCTGAAGAAAAACCTAACCATTTAACAAAAGCTCTATTATTACGCCTTCTTAAAATTTTTTCAACTAAATATGTTTGTGGAAATTTGGTTTTTATTAATTCATATTCATAGAAACCTCCTTTGATTTCATTTCCTTGATAATCTTCAAGTATGTATGTAGTAGGGTTTGTATTTTGAATATTTCTGATTTTAAATATTTCAGTTGTCCAATTTGGTGTATACCCTTTTTCAAATGCATGTTTATATTTACTTATTCTAACATTATCATTTAACTTAAATTTTGGTTTATGAAAAATTTTTGGATTGTTATAAACAGTTTTTAATATAAATTTTTCATTTAAAGAATTTACTTCATTGGGTGTCATCTTAATAGTTCTATGAAATGTGTTGTTATATTGGTTAACTAGGCTTTTATAGCTATCAATCCATTTGTATGTTCCATTAAAGCTAAACTCCTTCCACATCATTCCCTTTAAAGTTCTGTTGAAACGTTCCACTATTGATGCTTTTAAAGTTGAAAAAGTAGAATAATGATTGATACCTTTCAATGACATTAATCTTTTAAAATGTACGTTGTAAAATTCTTTCCCATCATCCGTTTGGAGATTTTTTGGTATACGGCTACTTGTGTTGAAAATACTTTTCATTGCGGTTGTAACGTTTTCTCCAGTTTTATTTTTAATGGACTCCGCCCATGCTTTCTTTGAAAATGTGTCAATAACAGTTAGAAGGTAACGATAATTCATATTGACATTTTTATATGGAATCATTTCCACTAAATCTGCTTGCCATAAGTTATCAATTCCTTTCATTATTACATGTCTTCTTTTAAAATTTTTCCGTGCTTGTTTATGTAGTTCTTCAACTATATCTCGTTTATTATTATTATCCATATTATATATAGTCATATATCTCGTTATTGCAATCCTTTTATTTTTGGATATTTTATTTTCAATTTTTTAACATCATCTGCATTAGTCTGATTTTTTCCGACTACATATTTAAACAAGAAGTCTTCAATAGTCTTTAAATAATCATTAACTTCTTCAAAGCTTTCCTTATATACAGATTTTATTCGATTATCAATTGCTGACTCAATTAAATCTATATCATTTTTAATGTTATCATTCAGTGCAACATTCAAATCCCTTGTTTTATTTTCTAACCTATTTGTTATACTGTTTAGATTCTCCATGGCCGTATTTATATCTACCATTTTCTTTTCATAGATGTTTGTTACCTTATTTAGATTCTCGAAAAAAAATATACGAGAAATGGCGTCATTATCATCATTGGGTAATCCTAAGTTGATAACTCTTTTCATATGTAAATTTAGGTTTTTATTTTCGTCTACATTCCAACCAATAGTATTTCGTAAAATTGTTTTGATATTTACTCTACTATTGTTATCTTTCGATAATGAAGAATGACCAAACTTATCAATATTTGAATACATTTTTTAGCTATATAATTATATTAGCTTCTTTCAACTCTTCAATGATAGATATTATTTCGTTATTATGGTTATTATGTCCAGCAGTTGATGATGATATAAGTAATCGTAATCTTTCAACTAATTCATTGGGATCATCCCAATACTCATAGTTCGATTTATTGTTAATGAACTTTAAAACTTTAAGACCTTGTCCACGTATCAATGCGCTTGGTAAATTGAATATTTTCCTTATTATACGTTGATATTTATAAGATTTTGTTCCTTTAATTTGATTGTTTGAATTATAATTACGTCTATGAGCATTTGTAGATAATAAAATATCTTTATAATTTTGTAAATCCCGTTTAGTGAAATGAAGGGGATTTGCATGAAAAACTAATTCAAATAGACCAGGTGTCATCTGCCATTTATATTTTCCAACAGAAATTTTATTTTCATTAGGAATTTTTAAAAGTTCTTTCCCATATCTCCATCTACCCAATGAATCTATATTAAATCCATATACTTTATCCAATTTTTTACTATCTTTAAGTATTTGAATGTTTTGTTGTAGCGAATTGTGCTTATCTCGATTATTTTCTAATTGTTTAAGGTGTTTATAATCTGTGTTTAACTGATCATTAGCCTTACGTTTAAAATGTTTATGTCTTGTCCATAGTTCTCGATCATTTTCAATATCTCTTCTTACTCTGTTTTCATTTTGTACTTCATTTTCTATCAAATTGTGAGTTTCCTCATTATTATTATTATTGATTTTGTTATTGGTTTTATTTTGAGAATTGAGAATTTCGTTTGATATAATGGGATGATAAATTTTTTTAATTTTATTTTTTAATTGTTTTTTAAATTTTAAATGTTTCTTTATTTTTAATTTCTTATTCGTTTTTTCTTCTTTGTTCGTGCTATCGATATAATTTTTTTCATATCTTACAGGGACTAAATCATTACCAATATCATGAATTTTGACGTTTGTATTCAACTTGGATATTTTGTTAGCATATTTCTCTTGTTGCAATGAATGTTTGTTCTTATTGTGAAGATCTCTTAATCGCTGTTTAAAATTTTGTTGCAACCCTTTGTTTTTTCGTTTTATAATAATTTGTTTTTTAACCCTTTGTTTTGTTTCATTTTCAAAGTCAGATTCAGATTCTGTATTATAATTTATTTTGTTTTTGTATTCAACATCATTATTTAGTATATTTTCATTATCAAAATCAGATTCTGACCTTACATTATAATTAGCATAGCCTTTGTTTTTTGCATCAGCATATCCATTATCATTTTTTAAGTCTTTATCAAATTCTACTGTTTGAATGTTGGGGTGTTTGGTGTATGAACGTTGATAATGTTTTAAAGACTTTGCTAATTCATTTTCAATGTTGGGTTTTATCTTGCTTGTATGCTGATATGGTTTGTTATGTCTTAGTTTATTTTTGTTCAATAAACTACGCTTTTTTAAAATTGTTTTATCATTCATTGCTGTGTCAAGTGTTGTTAGATATTGTGGATCAACATTTAAGTTCACATTTTGAGTAGATTTTTGTGGCATACCATCATCAATATCATCCCAAAACATTTCTTCAATATTTTCTTTTTTCTTTTTAGCAAGATCGTTAGTGCGTTTGTTTTCTTTGTTATATTCATTGTGTTCATCTTTATTAAGCTTTCCAATTATTTCATTCAATGGCTTTGAAATGGGTTGAAATGTATTTTCAAGCAATTTAACTCGATCTATTTCACCTAATTTTATTTCCTTCAATTTTTCTTTTAAGATTTTCCGAGTGTTAACAAGGTTTGTTAAAACATTAAGGCTTGTATTTTTCATGATTATTGTTTCTGTGAGCTTTCTAAAATCTGATACTTATCTGGTTTATATCTGATACTGATCTGGTATATATCTGATACTGATCTGAGGTGTAACAGGTGGTGATGTGATTTTTATATATGTATGAAATTATCAAAACCTTTTCGATACCGACCCTTGTTTATAGTATCATCTTTATTTATCACAACAAAACCATACTTTTCTTTCCAACATTCATTGCAAATCTTTATAAACATTCTGAAATCCATGTCTCCAATAACATGATCATTGAAAATATGTTTTAAATTCATTTCATCTTGTTTGAATATAATAATCATGTTTGCATTATCACGTATTAAATGCTTAGGAATTTTTGTATAGGTTTGACACAAATAAAAACAATCAATTTGTTTATGACGACCCATACAAAAATATTTTCGTATAGTGCTTTGTTTCTCACAAATAACATCATCAAAAATGAAAATTGAATTTGGTTTAGCTTTATCTGGACTTATAACATCTTCATTTTCTGAGAAAGTATAGAGATTTATTCCTTTTATTGGCACAATGAGTTTCTTCAAATATTCGTATTTTGGTTGATATAAAGATTTTGAATATATGTATATGTTTTTAAACTTTAAGCCATTTGGATCCACAATAAGACTAATCATGGCGTTAGTTTTACCACAATTTGATGGTCCAACAAACAATGCACGTATTGAATTAGGTAAAAGAGGACTGTGAACAATTTTGCTTATTTTATCGCTATCATTAAATAAGTCAGCATTATGAACATTAAGCTGAATACGTTGTTTAATTAACCTCATTTTGAATACTATATTAAATGGAATATAAATCAATCATATATAACTATAATCATCATTCCCTTTTTATACTCACAACCAAATGTTAATTTTATTTTTAAAATGGGTATAATATACAAAGATAATACACATCGGCAACAGTTGAAAAGAGGATATGGTTTCATAAACAACTTAATAAATTCATTGCCAGTTGAACTTCATTTGCCGGGATATCAATTTTGTGGACCAGGAACAAAACTTCAAAAACGTTTAGAAAGAGGTGATAAGGGTATTAATCCATTAGATGCGGCTTGTAAGGAGCATGATATTGCATATTCACAATCAAAAGATATAAACACACGGCATCAGGCTGATAATATTTTATCTGAGAAAGCTTGGCAAAGAGTTACATCCAAAGATAGCGATTTGAAAGAACGTGCGTACGCTTGGTTCGTAACAAATGCAATGAAAACAAAAGTTAAATTTGGAATGGGCATTAAGAGAAACAAGGACAAAAGTAAATCGAAAAGAAGGCAAACCAAGCGCAAAAAGTATAAAAACCCTAAAGTGAATCGAGAGAAACTCTTTTCGTTAGCAGTTAAAAAGGGTGTAAAAATGTTGATAAAAAAGAAACCTAATTCATTCAGTGATGCTTATAAAATAGCCCATAAAGCTGTACAGTCAAGTTTTAAACGAAAAAAATCTCAAGTTAATATACCACGAGTAATCCCAGTTCCAAAAATAGGTGGAGTTTTACCACTAATACCCATTTTAACAGCACTAGGTGCTCTTGGAGGTATAGCTTCTGGAGGATCAGCTGTAGCAAAAGCTATAAATGATATAAAAAATGGAAAAGAACAATTAGCTGAAGCTACTCGTCACAATAGATATATGGAGTCAATAGCTATGGGTAAAGGTCTATTTCTAAAACCTTATAAAGAAGGAAATGGTTTGTTTTTACGACCTCAGTCAAAAAACTCTTAAGAAAGCTACCTAAAAGACCATTAACCGATGTGGATTTAATGAAATATTGTAAATTTCTTAAATATTTTAGAGGAATTTTTATGAGAGATTCTTTACCGACAAAACCGTATACTCAAGAATGTGGTATTCTCAATTTGGATGATGTTAACGGACCCGGTACTCATTGGGTAGCTTACTATAAAAATAAAAACTATAAGGAATATTTTGATAGCTTTGGAAACTTGCAACCCCCATTAGAACTCATCAATTACTTAAAGACGCCAATATATTACAACTATGAACAAAAACAAAAATACAACACAGTTATTTGTGGTCAATTATGTTTACAATTTTTATTTCAAAAATATAATATTACATAGTATGTTCACTTATTGATAATATAAAAAATAAAATACTTATCTTAAAACTGTTTCCACAAGTGAATTTTTATTAAATAACAAATTGTCTTCTGCGGTTTTTGATAAGCAGTTGCATAAAATTTTTCCCATCAATGCTTGGGAAAATAACAAATTGCCTTCTGCGGTTTTTGTTGATAGTAGCACTCAAAGGGTTTAATTAAAACTTTTTGCTATATAAAGTTCTCCAAAAACAGCACAGTTTACACATAATTAAAAAAATGGAAAATATCAACATGGATGAATTCGATGAGCACTTTTACTGTGATCCAAAAAATTATCGCATCACCATCCCGGAACCTTTTTTTTGGTTGACAACGACAGACTGTCATCTTGGGAACTACATCCATTTTAAATACATTTGGGAGCATCCACGATTCATAGATGTCTTTACTCTGGCGCTTCAACCAAATATTGACGAACTCTGCGAGGAAAATGTTAGGACCATGGACGATGCAAATGGCATTCTGAGAAGCATACTATCAGAATCCAAAGTTATTTTTATGGACCAAAATAAAAAACAAATAGTTACTAAAGTAGAAGTAGTAACTATAGATAGCGATTTTTATGTAATTGATTCAACAATATTTTTTTGCGAATTGTCTTTTAGACGATTAAAAATATTTTCTGAAGATATTACATTTTAAATAATAAAAATTTCCTTTAAAACATAAAATTATTTTGTTTTTATTTTTTAAGTTTTCAAGCTTTTAATACATTTTTATTTAATAATCTATGATGTCCCCATGCAAGGGTATTAACACCATTTTCTAATATATAACGTTTGTCATCAAAATAACTTAATACAATTTTTTCAATTTCTTGTGTATATATCTTATGAATCTTAGATCTAAAAGTTAACATTTTATCATAATAAATTTTCTTATTAAATAAACATTTTCTATAATCATCAATACTGAGGGACATCAAAGCTGATTTTTTTACTCCTTTAGCTTTTTTGATATCATTATCGCCCTCAACACTAATAGAATACATTTTTGCCCTCAAACCAATGAATTCCCTCATTATTTTTCCATTATTTTCATCTTTCATGAGACCTAATACCTTTTTATTTTGTCGTTCTATCTCATAAGGATTGTTGAGTTTGTAGTCGGATGTGTCAAATTTTAAATGAATGTCAGGTTTAATGTCATTATAGAAGTCTTCAGTCTTAATTGAATAGATGAAAGAGTCAGTATCCATATAGCATAAACTTAAGTTCTCTCTAAATTTTGGAAGCATGTAATCATAGTGAAAATCATACATTTTCCATTTAGAGAGTTCTAGAACTACAAACCCTATATAAATTGGTTTATCATATAGGGTATGTATTCTATTAAGTTGTATTGCTACCATATTTTCGGTAAATCTTGTAGAGCTATGAAAATTTGGTTTAGCAATTAAGCTTCTAGCTCCCAATCTTTTTCCTCTATTTTCCCACTCGCAAACAATTTTGACATCTTTCCTCTTATCTACATTCTCCATGGTTTTACCATAAACAGCATTATTTAATAACTTGAAAAAGTTCTTTTCAAAATCATTTTTAGCTTGCGTTCTATGAAAAGTATTCAAATCAATATATTTTTTTAACCATGGCGATTGTTTAAATTTTAAAATTCTGTGAATTTTTTTAAGTTTTATTCCATTTTGTAAACATTGTTGTAAGTTAACATAATGAATGATATAATTTGATTTATTATTCAAATCGATTATAAGTTTTTGATGTTTACCGATCGGACTTTTTTTATTTTCTGAACAAAACGGTAAGTCATTATATATATCATGCATTGCAGAAGATATCTCTAAATCAACTTCTAAAATATATCCTTCACAAGAATCATTAGCATGCTCATTTAACTGAAATGTTGATACATCATCAACCCATTCAAAATTTCCTTCAGGCAAATATTGAGACATTGCCCAACCATACAAATTATTAGCATCTAAATACATGAGATAATTTGAGGGTTTTGTAACATCAAAGTCATCCATATATTTATTATTTGCCTTAACATGTCTATTGGAACATTGCACAATACCTCCCCTTATTCCTTTTTGAATGAATTTAATCATGTCAATGTCTGTTAGTAGGTCTAATTCAATTTTTGTGTACTTTAACATTGCTCCCCAAGATAGTCCGGGAGCTGTATAATATTGACAAGGATCAAGATTGTAAATTGATTTACATACTTTTCTAAAATTTTCGAAAACATCAGTAAGAAGTAGAACATCTGTTTTAAGGTAAAGTTCTAAGTAATCATGTAGTGTTGTGCAATTAAAAGTTGACCATACTTCTTGAGCATGTTCATAGTCGGCAACACTACATTCTTCATTGGTTAATTTATTAAAGAACTTTTCCCTCGGAGGTAAACATTCTTCTTGAAGACGTTCCTTTGAATCAAAATAATCATAAGGAAATATACCTTTTTGCTTCAAGAGATTGAATTCGACATCATCGTTAAACGTAGACCGTAAAATATAAAAATCTCTGTTTGATAAATTATTGACTAAGTTTGATAGACTAGAAGCCATAAATCTAAAGGAATCTAAAAACCTTAGTTCAACGCTATCATCATCATCATCGAAATGTATATGTTTGGAAACTGAGACATATATTTCCTTATTTAGTGGTATTACGTTTATTCTACCAGGAACCGTTGAAAGTTCTTTAATAAATAAATGGCAATCATATGAAGAAAGATTGTGGAAAAATATTGGGATGAATTTAGCAATTTTAAAATTTAGATTGCAATCAATATGTGCCGGTCCGCGATATTTTCCAGTTAAATGACAATGATCTGCTACTCTATACTCATCCTCTTTAAAACTTTTTTCGCAAATATGACAGTTAGTGTTTTTATTTTGAATATCTAACTCTAATGGTGTGAGGAAATTCATTGGTTTAATTTTACTTAAATAATTATTATAAATTTCCTTAGCATCGCTAACTAAGGTTTTAATAAAATTAATAGGTGCATCTTCACCTGTATATATTCTAAACTTATCTAAGGAACTATTAAAACTACACTTAATATAATAACTATATGCGCACGGAATGTGGCTCTGAACTGTTCTTATTGAACCTGAATTTTGAGTGTTTTCTGATGGTAGAAAACATTCAAAATCCGCATATACTACAAAAGGAACGTCTAACTTATGTTTAAAATTTTGAAATGCAACCTTACAATTTTCTATATCCGGAACTTTTGTAACTATTCTGTTACATTCCTGTTTGTGTCGTTGTAATTTGTAGCTGGATTCAAAAAACTGCAAGCACACATTGCATAAATGTATTCGTGTCTTGTGCTTTGTCACTTGATTTTTCAAAAGTCTGAAAATAAAAAACAAAACAAATTATTAAAAATGCTTTCAACATTATATATATGTATATAAATATAATATTCACCTTGAAATGTTCTTTATCCAAATATAGTGAAATTTATCACTTTTCTGAAGCAGAAGTAGATTTATATGTCTACTCTTCTCTTCCTTTGTGATATAGTACGGTCCAACTATACTCTTAAGCTCTTCATCGTATCCAAATACATTGATGCTTGTTTCAGGATTATTTTCTTCAAAAATTTTAACATCTTTGACTCTCAACGGAAAGATAAGTCCTTCAAAGTTGAGAGTTTTACCATTCTCCAAATGTATTATAGAGGATCTTATATTTTCTACATTATAACTCGAACATCTATTTGTGTTAGAAATGATGGGATACAAGGCTGATATCATTGCCCATTTAAAACAATATTCATCGTTGTTTTGTATATTTATACAAGCATGTTTGTTCAATAAATTTTTCGGTAATTGTATGTATTGAGAACCTTTTATTGGTTTGTATTGATTAATATTAATCTCCAAGTGTAAAATTCTGCTGAGAGTCCAACCGCTGTCACGTTCTTGAAACTCTGACATCTTTGCAAATAAACTATGACATTTTGTAACATAAATCTCATCCAAATTTGTGGTCTGTTGAATCATCACCATTTTTGTTTGATGAGATTTTACATCAATTGTCATCTCATTATCACACATTTTTACGTATTCGCAAAACAATTCTATATTGAATTTAATGTTGATGTGTTTCTGTAACATATCCTGAAGAGCTTGTATAACAATTTTTTTAGCGTTATCTAGAAATACTTCAGCATTCAATAAACCCTCATTGGTATTTTTGTATATAAATGATTCTATACGTTCATTAAATACAGATGAAATTCTAGTTAAATGCTCGTTTACTATTTCACCGCTATTGTTTTTATGTGCGTTAGTCCTGATGTGGTAAGACCAATTCTTTATAATTATATCTTTCTTGCATGCGCTGCAATAGACATTTGGAATTGTATTTGTTACAATCGTCTGAAGTTTTGGTACATTATTTGATGCTGCTCCCGCTGCTGATGCTGTTAATGTTGATGCATTTGGTGTTGAAGAAGATGAATTATGTATTTGTCGTATATGTTTCGCTAAATTATCAGTTCGAGTAAAAAACTTCATGCAAATATCACATTTGTAATGTTCCGATTGTTGACTTTCATGTTTTATTCTCACGTGTCGGTTTAGATTAAACTTTTTGTTAAAAGTTAACTCACACTTGTCACATTTAAATGAATCCATTTTTAAAGGTAGCTTATTCCGTGTTTGATTGTTTATTGATTTATAGAACACTAACTACACTTGACTGAATTTCCCCTTTTTATTTGAAATTGCTTAAATTTTCATATTTTATACAACTGCTTATCAAAAATTGCAGAAGACAATTTGTTTATTTATCAAGCATTAAACAAATTTTTAGTTTATACAACTAGGTATCAAAAATCCATAAACGGACGGACGGACGGAGATAACAAAAATGTTTACATTTTATACAACTTCTTATCAAAACCGCAGAAGACAATTTGTTATTTTCTCAAACATTGAAAAACAAAAATGTTTACATTTTATACAACTGCTTATCAAAAACCGCAAAACGGACGGACGGACGGACGGAAGGGGGACGAGGGATGGGGCGGGCGACGGACAGAAGTCAAAACCACAAAAAACTACCGTCAGCTATGACGCACGCTTCAAAAGCAACCAAACAAGCAAGCGGCTCCTCAGCTCCTCTTGATCCAGAAACCCCATATTATACCTACTCCTTGGAATCTATGATTTTTCAAAAGTTAAGCAATTTCGATTTTTCTTCCATTTGACCAAATTTTAATGTTGAACTTTAAAAAAATCTTGAAATTTTTTTATTCAAATTTGTGTTTTTATTTCATTAGTAGATTAAATTCTGGAAGTTTAAGAAAAATCGTAGGTGGTCAAAATTTTTGGTCTCTTAAAACAAGAAAAATATAGATAAAAATGGGGCTCAAAGTGACTAAATTTCAGTCACAAATATCTCGAGATTTTGAGCTGATTGGGAAAAACTAATTCTGTGGTCACAAGGAATAACGACTAAACTCAAAGTATCGTAAAAACGATATTTTAATTTCACGAACTACGACCCATTTTTTTGAAATATATGAACCGTTACAAACAAAATACACGCAGACATAAGTGATGATCAATTCTGGGCAAAAAATGGATATCTGCATACTTCCAAAAATTGGCAATAAAGTAAATTCAATATCGTTTCTCTACGATATTTTAAGTTTAGTAATTATTCCTTGTGACCACAGAATTATGCCACTAACTTCTACGACCAAAAAATAAGTTTACGTTTCTCGGCATTTTCGTTTGTCTACAGTATTGCACCAATATTTTATGCCTTACGATTTTTAATTTTTGCTTCCAAAGACATTAGTTTATATACTTAGAATTTGTTTTGTTGCTTAAGACTTTTTTTCAGTTTTTGAATATAACTCGTGGAAATATCAAACATAGTTTATGTACTTATGCTGAAAATGTTAGTAATTCTTTAACTTACTTTTGATTCAAAATAAATTTAATTAAATGAACTTTGCGTCGGGATTTTGCAGAAGCAACGTCCCAAATTATGTCATCGAAATTAATTGCGTTGACTAAACGTCCTTCAATGCACAATACTCCAAAGCAGTTTAATTTTTTTTAAAACGATCTTTTGGATGAGCAGTTTGTTACAAAAAAATTCGAAATGCAATGTATAAAGTTGAGAAAATAATTTCATCTTGGTTATTTCGAATTATATTTGCCATCTGAATTATAATATTTTCTTGAACGGGGTTGCTGTTTTCACATAAGTATTGCGGCATTTCTTTTATGAATGATGATTTAGTTTCGGAGCATTTTGCTTTGTTACGCGGAAGTGAATGTAACTTTAACTTTTCTTTTATATATTCTTGAAAATGAATGCATTCTGATATACAGGAGTCTTCTAAATAATCAGGGTAACATTTTTAATTTTTTAAGTGTATTCTTGGGAATATTTATTTACTTAAACATTTCAAAACTTCATCGTTTTCGTAAATTTGTTTACATCTGGAAACTCGTTTAGTCAATTCTGTGCCTATTTTATCTAAAATTGTAAAAAAGCTTACACTCTAAGTTTTTGTTGGACCATTAGCTTTTTTAATTTACGTTTTTATAATCTCAACAAAAAAAAAACAACCAAAATGTTCTATTTTTTTGGCAAATTTAGCCGCCCCTAAAAATGTGCCGCTGTGGGCTCGAGCCCACTTGCTCCCTAGCAAACGCGTCGGAAGCTAATTTCATCTGGGGGGCAGTACAAATGGGGGGGCAGTGCAAATGGTGGTGCAAAAAAAAGTTCACCAAAATTTCCTCAAAGAAACATGAATGTGAATAAACAATTTTTTATTTTAGTTTAAAATAAAAAAAAAAATATAAAACTATATAAAAAATCTTAAAATTTCATTATTTTTAAAAGTTCTTCCAATTTCAATATTAGAGATCATTCTTTAAAGGAAAATATAAAAAATAATGGTTGCTTTTATAAAGCAAGACTAGGTATATCTTTACATGGTTTAAACGCAATAAGGTACAAAAAGTTATATCAATTTAAATTATTCCAAAATGTTTCTTTCTGTCCTTGCGAGAAACAAACTCTTTCACCACCTCCATCGAATTCAATTCTTCGGTTTTTTCTTTGTGAATGTGTATAAGTGCCGCATGAGTGAGTCGTTTCTGTGTCATAGTTGCTCGAAGATACGTTTTAAGTCATCTTAGAGTGAAGCTGGTGTAAACTTGCAAAAATAAAAAAAAAGTAAAATATCAACCTGTTTGATCGAATCTAGCCGTTATCTCATTTGAGAGAAGATCTAAAATTTCGAAATAATCTTTTCGTAGCCGATCATATAATGGCAACTGTACTGAAGGAACCGGATTTGATGTTTCTTCAAAGCGTCGGTGTGGATTTTCATCAGCTAATTCACAGTAGGGGCTTTCGCATGGTCCAAAACATTGGACCAATATGGCAGATTGTACAACATGTAGTACCAAGCGTAAGCTAAAACGTTAGTCGAAATTTTTGGTTTTTTTCTGCCGATTGTACAATATTGTACAACTATGTAAAATTACTGCTCAATTGTAAGGGCATCTAAAAGTTGCTTAGCTATTAGCCGGATGTGTTTTGCTTGAGAGCTTGCAATTAATGATGTTGCTTTACAAGTTGGATCGTTCAAACGCTCAATCAAATAGTCCCATTAGTTTTCCATCTAATTTATCGTACAACATGTCGTCCAATATGGAAAGCCCCTAAGAACATGTCAAATTTTTTCTTACCAGAGTTGCAAAATTAACAAGCATTAAGCTACATACTAAAGTGGTGGGCTTGCAGTAGAAACTCTACATTTTGTTCTATCTTTTTGCAAACACAGAGAAAGAAAATGGTTATCCGCAAGCATGCTTATGAAGAAGAGAGAAAAAAGAGGAAAATATATAATACAAAAATATTATCGTTTTAAAAAAACTGATATTTTGAATAACTTTTGAAGTTTTCCTTTTAAATTTTTTATCTAGCTAAAAAAGTGGGGGGCAACTGCCCCCTTGCCCCACCGCTTCCGACGCCAATGCTCCCTAGGGTTAATCCACCACTGCCCACACGAGTATGCTATTTTAGCCCGCTTATTGAATGCTTGGGATTTTCTTACATGTGTAACCAAAAGTAGAAAAATGGCGCACCGCATTAAAATGCATCAGTTTAAATGGTATAAAAATGTTTTATTCTTTCCTATAAACGTAACATATTTAACAATTTTCTTAATAGTAAAATTGTTATGCTGTATATTTCTAAGCCAAACACTGTCTTACTTATAAAAACAAACATGTTTTAATCTTTGAATAATGTTTCATCAATACATTTTAAGGTCTAAGTTCTTTTTTAATTGCAACAATGAATTTAAAATTATTTTTTAACCTCTAACAATCACTGGTGTAGATTAAACAAGCATAAAATTTTATACACAAATGTATAATATTTTCACCAATTAATTTTTGTGTTAAAATTTGAACAATTCATTCTTTGAGTGTAGCAAAAATGCTAAACATTCAATGTAAACAAACTAACACGTGATGATATCATTATTTCTTTTCCCACGCTACTCCAAATGCTACTTAGCGAAAATTCACGACTCCGAGTTGAATGAATATCAACATTACAGCTGATCATTAGCTGCCATTCCCTTCATGGACCTACCTATTCATAGTAGTTAGTAAGTAATTCCTTTTATGGAGGGTCATCAAAACATCAAGTGATACCAAACGCCATGTTGCCACTCAGCTGAGGCCAATATATGCTCCACTGAGAAATCCAAAATAGACTCATCTGAAGAATTCAATTGCAACTTAAGCGGTGCAACAGCATCAGCTTGAGATATCGTTGAATAACAGCAACAATTAACTGCAGTTGCGTTTATTATGAGTAGCATAAAAATTGTGGCAACAATAAAAATATTGTTGCTGTTTCTGCTGATGATTGTTCTGCTGCTGCAACTGTTGTTGATATTGCTCATTGAGTTTTTGTGGGTGTTAAGAATGCTCTCGCCGCTGTTGTTAATGTTGTTGTTAAACTTAAAGTGCACCATTTGTCTGGCTTTACAGTTGCTGTAGGTAATAGAGACTGTCTGGTTACCGGCAATATTGGTACTTATTTATAGCTTTGAGTGGCGCGCAAAGCCAAACAAAAATATTTTACTGAGAAAAACGATAACACTCATAACAAAAACTTTGCATGTGCGATTATATGGAATTGTGAAATTCATACCCAAGTTTCGTTCGTGGTTTTTTTCATAAAAAGCTTTTCTGTTTATTGTTGCTCTGCACATGTTTGGAAAATAATGAAAGAGTTCTTATCACCGGCGAGATTTCCATATACTACACACATACATATATAAAAATTATTTATTATCAGTTCGATCATTCATGTTCAAGGGCGTAGGCCCATTATGCCTAGATGAAATTGGGGTAGGGGGAAAGGAAACCAAGACCTTAGAAAATTTTTTTACCATATCTTTCATTGAACTTGTTCTCACGCGCTTTACGTTAAGCGGAGCATTGGATTAATTTTGACGTATACAGGTAAGGTGGGAAGAGGGAAGGTGACAAGTTACGTAAGGCAGCATATACATAAATTCTAAAAATTTTGCGATTCATTTTGACGTCTGTTACTTTGAAGTTTTATTGTTTGTCATTTTCCTCTTGGTTCTCTTATGTTTTAGCGCTAATAAATTTTGTTTTGCATTGGTTGGGTTTTCACTTTTACTCATTTCAAATTTTTTGCGTTGCTGTTTAGTTTAAGACTTAAAAACTAATGAATTTTCCGAAATTTAACAGCACATTTTATTGAGTGTTCTCGGAATTTTTAAGGCGAGTGAGAACAGGGTCATTCATGTATTTTACGAGTCAATGAAAATAGTTCAAAATGAATGTATGGTGTCGTATTACCTAATGTTTTTATATATAATCGACCTAAATGGGAAAAATATTTTCAACTAATGTACATCAAACAAACGCAAGCTATGAAATCAACTAAAGCTACATTTATTAAATTCAGGCTAAACTAATTTTAAAATATGTTATCGATTAAAAATTAACTTTAAAAAATCAAATTAAATTTACATAAACTCAAACTAAGGAAAACTCAAACAAATAATACAAAAAATTAAAGTAAATAACAAATAATAAAAAAATTAGTAATACTAAAATAAAACGAGAATTAAGGAGCAAAAACACTACCCACAAAATACCAAGCACACTGCTTCAACCAGTGGCGTAAAAAGCAGGCCCGCAGAGCCCGTATTGCGGGCGGGCGCAACTAAGCCAAGGGCGCCCTCAAGTCCCTTTATGAAAATGACAAATGAAGTGGAGAACGACGCACAGTGTAAAATAACCGGTCAAAAATCTAACATATCGATGTTTGAATTTTTCTAAAACTTGTATGGCTTTCAATGAGGCTGTTCAGACTTGCCTCAAATGAGGCGACTTACTTGCCTCATTTTGGCATAAGTTAGCTATCAGGTGTTCACACATAAACTATTGCCTCACTTTGGCCTTTATTGTTTTTTTTTTCGTTTGTTTTCTTTTGAATTATTAAATGCTCAAGTTTTCACAATTTAAAGAATATTAATTTGAGAACAACAATGAATAAACAAAATTAATTCGCGCCAGAACACACTAAAAAGAGCAAAAAATTTAACAAAACAAACTTCATTCTAACGTACGACAAAATGAGTCACAATTCTAATTCAATTTTAAAATTCTTGCCTCACGTAACATGTCACCTTCCCGCTTTTCTCTTTGCCTGTAGACGTTAAAATGAGGCAAGTGAGTCGCCTCATTTGAGGCAAGTCTGAACAGCCTCAATAGAAAATATTGTGGGTGAAAAATCAAAATGAATTTTTTTAATAGTAGCAACCGTTTTGTTACGACAAGCAGTCAAAGTTGCATTTTTAAAAATACAGTTTTTCTTGTTATTCGCATTTTATTGAATTTTTTTTTTATACAATAAAAGAAGTTTAAAATTTCTTATGTCTGGCAATATTATTATTTTTTTTTTACATTTCGAACATATGGTTTTAAGCTTATCATAAAAGTAAACACAAAAAGCGGGATACAAATTTTTAAATATTCAATTTTTAAAAGTGTGTAAAAAATAATTTTGAGAAAGATTGACTATAAGTTTTTCACGAAAACATCATTAGAACTGCGTTACACGAAATCCAAAAAAATTTCTTGCTGATACTTGCTAATTCGGAAGATATACATTTTGTATGGTGACCTATATGGTTTTTATAGGTATGAAATTTGATGTATGGCAGCTTATTAATTTTTAAAATTTCGACTTATTTACAAGCACAAAACTTACAAATATAAACAAAAATATAGTTAACTTGTGTTGGTAGTATTTTTCAAGGCTGAGTTACTAAAATATAATTAATGGCCGTGACATTCGCCTATAAAATTTTCATTTATTTATAATCACAAAAGAAATTTATGTAGCAAATTTCGTGTTGTTGAGACAAGACTTAATGAAGTTTCAGGCAAAAATGGGTTTCGATTATATGGGAAGTGGGTGTGGTAGAGGGCGGATTTGTATAAATTTTTCAATATTTCTTAATTTTGTCACGAAAGATATTTGTGCCAATTTTCATAGCTCTACCATCAATTCTTCTATTTTTGGCCAAGAATAGGGACGTTACACTGTGCGACGTTTGTTTTAAAAAAATTAAGATATATTAAAATATTTATTTCCTTCGCAAAACATTATTTTTTAAGTTAACAACAATAAATGAAAAATAATTTAATAATATGTGATGAAATAAAATTTCTCAGAGTGCAATAATCGACGTCAAAAAAGCCGACTATTTAGAGCAAAAGTCCTCTTTGTTTGGCAAAACTCGATTATGGTCGAAGTCGATTTACCCGTTTGCTTTCATATTTTCAGCAAGTCAGCTACTGATGTTATTTTAATCAATCAGTTGGTCATATTTTGTGACGTTAGCAAATTTTTCAATTAACAGTTAACATCAAATACAAAATATTTAAACTTAACATCTTAAACTTATCATTTCACCAATAAGAAAATTATTGATCTCATTTATTCAAACTTTAAGATTCTTTAATATTTTAAAAAAATTAATATAAATAAAAAAATACGCAGGCTTTAGGTCTGTTTTTATTATTTATTAATTATTTTTAATATTTGATGTCAATGTTGTTAACCCCGTGAATTAAAAAAAATTGTTTATATAATTGTAAGTGCTTTTTCAACTGTCTTAGTGCAAAATTATTTTATTATAAGTATTTTAAATTATTTTTAGTCTTTGATAATGTAATAGGAAGGAGTTCAAAATGTTGGAAATAATTAATAAATTATTAGCTGACCTAAAGCCTGCGTATTTGTTTATTTAATATTAAAATCAAAAGGTCATAAAATACACAAAAATAAAAATTAATATATGTTTTCTTTTTGCCTACTTTGTGATAAAAGCTTATAATATTTATTTTAAATTTTATTATATATGATAATTATTATAATTTTATTAAATTATATTTAGTATAATTTATTATAAAAAGTATTTTGTACGTTATTGCTGTTTTTTAACAAATTCTATTAAAATAAAATATACATTTATTTATGAAATAAAATATTGTTAAAATATAACTGTTGTCATAAATGATGACTATTGAATTAAAAAGTCTCTTCCTGTTTTTTTTTGTCAAGAGTTCTCTTGTGTTCTCTTACGCTTCTATTAATCTACTAAAAACTTAGTTTTGGTCTAAAAGTAAATAGCAGGGCGCTTTTAGAAACCTGTGGGCGGGCGCACAAAATATAATTACGCTACTGGCTCCAACTCACAGAGTTAGCGCTGATTGCTAAAGCCCGCTTTGCATTGTCCTACTGTGTGTTACGACAAGTCAAAATTTGCATGTGGGATAGAATCATGATTCAATTACTATAGGTTGTCCATTCATTTGACGTTTACTCACAAGAATGAAGATATACACCCGTAAAATTGAAGAGGAGAGCAAAAGAGTAATTTTTTAATGCTGTCGAAGTAATCAGTTGCAGGAATATTAATAATTTTTTCGCAGTAATAAATACACAAGGATACATTTCATTGCTTCTTTTTCTACTACGTTCTGTATTGCTTGTTTGTTTTGATAGAAAATTTAAGTAAGTTTTTAAAAAGCTAATATCAATACTTTATTGTGCAAATGTATTCCCACCGCTGACGGCTCATTGGATCCACTGGCACATTATATTTCCGAATTTTATCACCAGAATAAACTGTTTTGCAAATACCACACGTTGAAGACATTATGACCTATAGTCATAGTCAAAATAAAAGTCGACTCTAAATTTAGTGCAGGCTTTTTGACAACACATTATATTAAAAAAAACTGTCAAAAATGCTCAAAAAATTTGGAGTCGACTTTTATTTTGACTATGGTTATAGGCCTATTATTTTAATAATTACAACTTAATAGTCGCGATTTATATTATAATTATAAAAAAACGGCTCACAACAAAATTTGAAAACAATTTTCAATAATAAGTATCAAATCAATAATTATTGTAGTTGCAATGCAAACTATTGTTTTTTCTGCTAACAGCAAAATAAAGAATAACTCCTTTTTTAAAAAAAATACACAACAAAACACTGAAACATAATTTTCATAGAACACCACGAAAACCTGGGGCCGAATTACAGCATCCATGATCGAGCAAAATTGTACAAGATTGATAGGCACTTGTCTCGTCGAGCCCTTCGTAATTTTGCTCGATCACGGATGCTGTAATTCGGCCCCTGGTTGTCATTTATATATGAGAGAGAATATATTTTTGTTTACATATTGATGAGTGAGATGGTGTAAACAACAGAAAACAAAGTATGTTCGCATCTGTTTTGATTTTTTTGGCATGTCGTATTACACTTTAATTTTTTTATTTGTTTCTAATTTCATTACACATTCTATCCCGTCAGAGAAGCATTTACCATAAACTTGGAATTTATTATTTTATTACGATTTTATAGCTTATTGGACTTCGGAGAGGCTTTGAATGCATGTACACGTGATGCATTACACAAATTTTTAAGTTTTATTATAGGGTAAGGCCAATGGCGTCCGCAGGATTTGTTCTAGGGGGGGACAAAGGCATAAAGGAGTCTACAAATCATTGGCGTAGCAAGCGGGGCGGAAAGAGGGCAGTTGCCTCCCGCTTATTTAGCTAGATAAACAATTTAAAAAGAAAACTTCAAAAGTTATTAAAAATATCATTTTTTTTTAACAACGACAATATTTTTGTATTATATCTTTAGCTCTTCTTTCTCTCTTCTTCATAAGCATGTTTTCGAATAACCATTTTCTTTCTCTGTGTTTGCAAAAAGATAGAACAAAATGTAGAGTTTCTACTGCAATTCCAATTTGAAAAAAATTCGGATACACTGAAAAAACTATTGGGGGTTGGAATTAATTTTAAAGGTTTTTTTTCGGTTTTTGAGCATTTATTTAGAAACAACGGTACAATGTATATTATTCAAAGTATTGTCCATCGTTAGCTACAAAATTTTCCCATCTTTCTGGCAGCATATGGATTCCGCGCCGGAAGAACGATTCGTCTTTTGAGGCAATCCACGAATCGACCCATTTTTTGGTATCCTCGTAAGAAGTGAAGCGCTGCTCAGCCAAGCCATGCGTCATCGATCTGAATAGGTGGTAGTCGGAAGGGGCTATGTCTGGGCTATAAGGCGGGTGGGGTAGCACATCCCAATTCAGCGCCTCCAACGTTTCCTTGACGGTTCTTGCAACATGTGGCCGTGCGTTGTCATGTTGAAAAACCACTTTGTCGTGTCTTTTGGCATATTCCGGCCGTTTAACCTTTAATGCTCGGCTCAATTGCATCAATTGTTGTTGGTAGCGTTCCCCAGTGATGGTTTCGTTAGGTTTTAGCAGCTCATAGTACATGACACCCTTCTGATCCCACCAAATACACAGCATAAGCTTGGCGCCATGAATATTCGGCTTGGCCCTCGATGTTGATGCATGGCCGGGTGGTCCCCACGATTTTTTTCGCTTAGGATTATCGTAATGGATCCACTTTTCATCGCCAGTGACAATACGATGCAAAAAACTCTTCCTTTGATGCCGTTGAAGCAGTTGTTCGCACATGCAAAATCGCCGTTCAACGTCTCTCGGCTTCAACTGGTACGGCACCCAATTTCCTTGCTTTTGAATCATTCCCATGGCCTTCAAGCGTTTGCCGACCGTTGATAAGTCGACTCCCAATGATTCTGACAATTCTTGAAGGGTTTGACACGGGTCTTCATCGAGCAAAGCCTCCAATTCCTCATCTTCAAACTTTTTCGGCTGGCCCGGACGCTCTTTGTCTTCCGTATCAAAATCACCACTTTTAAACCGACGGAACCAGTACTCACAAGTAGAAATCGATGGAGCATAGTCCCCGTAAGCCTCAGTAAGCGTGCGTTGTGCTTCAACCGCTTTTTTCTTCAAATGGAAGCACAAAAGTAAACCTTCCCGCAAATTGCGTTTTGTTGGAACGAAAGTCGACATGTTCACAGAGAAAAAAATATATGTTGTTTACACTTCAGTGGAATGACACATACTAAAAAATGAAGCTTAGACAATGTGCTTTAAAATGAATATAGTCACAGGTGTGCCCGATGCGATCTATTGATAGTTACGCCATCTCTTAGAAAACCTTTAAAACTAATTCCAACCCCCAATATTAAATGAAGTTGAAAAACTTGTTGCTTTGGTTTTGACTGTGCCTGTATCAGCAGATTCATCTGAGCGCACGGCCGTAGCCAGGGAGGTAGCCAGGGAGCACCCAGAAAAGTTTTCCGAGCTCCCCCAAAAACTATGATACTTTTCAAAATCTTAAGAGAAAAGTTTTCAGAATTCAATTTTAGAAAAGAAGCTCTCAACAGAAAAGATTGAAGTTAAATTTAGGCACCAATTAATGTTGTTTACACGCTAGGCTGATTACTAAAGGTTAACGCACTTAGCGAAAACTAGTGCTAGTGACTATTTTTGCACTACTCGATATAATAAATGGTCTAAGGCTCGTGCAACAGAAAAAGCTTTGAAGAAACATGACTTCAGAAGTATACATCTCTCTGCTATGGTTGCGTGGAATGAACATTCTTTAAGTATTGAAAATAATCTAGAAATTTCAAACCTTCTTAATAACACTGTCCTTGAAAAGCATTGTTGCAAATTGTTTCTGAGAAATAAGTGCCAATGAGCTAAATCATATATAGCATTGATTGCAGATACGACAGATAGGAGTGAGAACGAAATATTTTCTATTGCATTTCTCTACATTGTTCGTTACTTTGCTTCAAAAATCTGATGAAGTCACAGCTAAGGCATTCTTTAAACTTATTACCGAACGACTGTCAGAATTTGAAATTGAGCTCGAAAATATTTTGGGTCAGGGTTATGATGGTGCTACTGTAATGAGTGGTCGATTAGGTGGACTGCAGAATTTGATACAGGACTTTTTCAATCAAACAATTCCAAAGGTTCATTCCACCGGTTCAAATCACCACCGTCTTCATCTTGTCATTGTCGAAATCGTGAAGAAAAATTATGACTTCCGACTTTTCTTCGACCAAGTAAAAAATTAGACGATTTTTTCAGTCGCTTCAAAGTTAAAAAAATGTACGAACAGACCACGGTTTCTCTGCTTTTCTAGCAATGTTGTCAGTACATTACAAAGCAATTGTTGTAATGCAAAATGACTTCGATTAAATTCTTAACTCATTGATAAGAATTAAGGAAGATACCAGACACTTCATCTTTTTCAAGACACCGGAATTTCATCTTAGTGCAGATGAAATGCTTTTAGCTGTTAGACTGCTAGATTTTCTTGCAAAATACTGGGAATAATAGAAACAGCAAACAAAATTTTGCAAATATTTGATTGAATTTCATGATATCCAGATTTCATGCTATGATATTTAGGTGGGCACTTACTTCATCTCATGAAATTTAATTTTTAAATTGCTTATAAAAGTTTATTAAATTCATAATTTCATCCATTTGTCATTTAATTTCATGTTATTTCACTTTTTAATGCTATTGCAATATGTTTTGCTTGAAAGGTTCTTAAAAGTGCACACACTTACATATTTTACTGAAAAGTGACAGCTCATCTCATGAAATATATCTCAAGAAATATTTGAAGAGATAAATTTCATGATATGAGAAATTTCATGAGCAGTACTACACTTGCGATATTGCTCATTAAATTCAATTTGACAGTTCGCATGCAATAAAATAATGCAATTGTAGGCACTGTGTAAGGCGCATTTATTATTTACAATTATTTCAGAAATTGATCAACATTTTGAGAAAAATAACGACAACTTAAAAGCTGTTAACGACTTTTAAGCATACATTTTAAATTCGATGCATTGCAACTATTAAATAAAATTAAATTGTCGTTCCGAGAAGAACTTTCCTTAGTCAAAACTGTAGTGACCAACCAAAAATGCATACATTTAACGCATGTCAAAATCAAGAATAGATTCGATACGATGATCCTCAATAACCGATTAACGATTGCATGGTTTTATGTTCCTTGGTTTAAAAAGAAAAGATTGGGTTCATTGCATTGCAAGTAGATGCTATCTATGAATAAATAGTTATTTATTTTCTTGAAAAGTCAGCTCCCAAAAAAACTTGCTCAGCGTCCCCAAGTAATCGTTCCTGGCTACGGCCGTGTCTGAGCGTTCTTTTAGTGCACTAAGACGACTTAAAACGTATCTTCGAACAAATATGATACAGAAACGACTCACTCATGCGGCACTTGTACACATTCACAAAGATAAAACCGAAGAATTGAATTCGATGGAGGTGGTGAAAGAGTTTGTTTCTCGCAAGGACAGGAAGAAACATTTTGGAAGAATTAAAATTGATATAGCTTTTTGTACCTTATTGCATTTAAACCGTGTAAATATACATATACCTAGCATATGGTGCCGTGATATAATCCCAAGTGGCACAATCCCAATTTTTAATTTTGGGATTATGTCACTCCTTATACAGTGACATAAACCCAATTTTTTATTTGGGATTATGTCACTATGGAAGGGATGACATATTCCCAAATAAAAAGAAGTCAAAATTCCAAATTTTTTTGGGATTATGTCACCAGTGTACTAGTAAAAAATACTAAAAATACTTTTATAGTTTTTCAAGTAAGGCGCATGTTATTTGATATCAGTGTCAACTTTTTAAAAACTACATATATGAAATTCCGTTGTAAATTTTCACATTTTTGAGTCTTTGCAACAACGAAGCAGCGTGTTTGTAAAATATTAAATGAATACAATGGAAGGTGTTACATATTCATATATCGCTGGAGCTCGCAAAAATAGTAATTTGGTCTATACCGAGAGTGAAAAACAAATTTATTCATATAAAGTAATATGAAAATTTTTGAATGTAATATCTTTGTTATTTTCATGACTTATAAAATTTTATATTATATTTTAATTATGTAATTGTTATAAAATAAATATATTAACAAAAAAAAAATATATATATATTAAAAAGACAATACAAATGTTTTTCCAAATTTTTACATTTCTTATCCACAAAAGTGATGTTATCTTAATTGCGGTTATGCCACTTTATAAGAAGTATAAATGACGTTGCTGTGATTTAAAATTAAAAAATAATAAGTGTTTGTAAAAATTCGGTAATTTTAGTATATCCATTCTGTAAATTTGTTTCAGAGTAGTAGTTATACACATACTTAACGTTGTGATTAATGAAAAAAGCGCGATTTTTTATAAAAATTTTTAATTTTTTGATATATAAGGCTGGAAGTACAAATTATAGGAAAAAACTAAACTGGTTTAGTTTATTAAAAAATGTTGGGACTTACATATGTAATAAAAGTGTTCTGTCTTGAAAAGTAATATCATTTACTTTTATCGATTAATTTAATGGTTAATCGCTTATTTAAAAGGTAATAGCATAAGTTTTCTTAAAATATTCTTGCTTAGTTTATAAAAGTATGCAATTAATAGAAAAATAGCACGTTTTTCGAGCCTATTTTCTTTAATTTTGACCCCTGTAACTTCTAAACCAGATGAGAGCGGCCATTAATTTGTACAGATTTGAAATTTAAAGCTCTTAATACATATATACGTTCCACGAAAAAATAGTCAAACAAATTAATTTTAGCTAAAAACTTAGTATTTCGAAATATCTATCCAAATTTTCTCATTTTTAGGCTCAAAAGTGACATTATCCCAATTGGGGTTACGACACTTTACAAGCAGTGACATTGCCCCAAGTAAAAAATTTGGGTTTATGTCACTGTGGAAGGAGTGACATAATCCCAAAATTAAAAATTGGGATTGTGCCACTTGGGGTTATGTCAGGGTACCCTAGCATATATATATAATAAAGCAACAATTATTTCTTATATTTTTATAGTACCATATGAAAGATCCTTGAAAAAATAACCTCTCATATCGAAATTGGAAAAACTTTTAAAAATAATGTAATATTAATATATTTTTATTTAGTTTTATATTTTTTTTTTATATTGAAACTAAAATAAAAAACTTGTTTAGTCATATTCATGTTTCTTTTAAGAAATTTTGGTGATTTTTTTTGCACCGCCCTTTGTACTGTCCCCCCAGGTGAAATAAGCTTCTGACGCGCTTGCTAGAAATGTAACCTCAAATATGTTCCTATTTAAATTTTAGTTACAAAAAACTTTTGACCACACGATTTTCTAATGTAATAGCGTTTTTTTAAAAAGAATTTGCCATCATATTTTTTTTTAAATAAGTGCAGGACTTAAAATTAGCCAACTTTATTCAGAATCTCCTAATTTTTTTTTCGCTTTTGAATCGGAAGCTTTTCCTTCGCCTAGATCACTGCAATTTTCTCAAATTTAAATGCTGCAAGATTGTTAGCAATTTTATTAAGTATACGAAAAATTTAAAAAATTATCCAAATTGGTTCATCTTTATGACAGAAATACGATTTTTTAGCCGACTTTTGGGAAACCATTTAGTTTTTCAAATTAATTTTACTTTGTTTTCTTCTTTTGTTTAATTACTTTAAAACATAAATTCGCTTATCGCCCAAGTTCACATACATTATTGACTTAAATGCCCCTAACCATCTGTTGCTCCGAAGAATGATCTTCGACTATTAGGGATATCATTCTATAAGAATAACATAGTAATTTCTACCATTGCATTCGTAGTATAAAAAAATTTACAACCGAAATCTTTCAGCCTGGTTTGTTGAACAATTTCTGAATATAAGGAAATGTATGATTGCAAGGTGGCCGTAGTCTACTGAAAGAGTACGTGGCCCATAAGCTAAAAAACCGTGGTTCAAACCCCAGCTAAGATAGAATTTTTTTTTGTAATTAGTAAATGTATTATTCATTTCAATTATTCATTTTCGCTACTAAGAATGATGAATTAATTTTTTTATTTATTTGAGTGCTATTCACAAAGAATGCAATTCACAAAGAATTTCAGAATTTTAAATTATTAATTTTAATTCATTATTCATTATTCATTTTTATTCATTGTTAATTTTTTATTCATTATTCATCATTTGTCATTCATAATTCATTTTTTATTCATTATTCATTTGTTGTTCATTATGCATTTGTTATTCATTATTAATTTTGTATTCATTATTCATTTGTTATTCTTTATTCATTTTTATTCATTTAAAAAATAATAATGATTGAATAATGAATAAGAACTTAACAATTAAAAACAAAGTAATAAAACTTAAAAATTAAGAATGAATAACAAGTGAATAATGAATAAAAAATTAATTAATTCTGTAATTCTGTTAATGAATTCTAATTCTGGTTAAATGAATAATGAATGAAAATTTTTGAAAATTCTGAAATTCTTTGTGAATGGCATTCTTTTTTCAAATGAATAAAAAAGTTATTCATTATTCTGAATAACGAAAATTAATAATTGAAATTAATAATTAATAATTCTTTTTTAAAAATTGAGGTGAATTAAAAATTTTGTTTGTTAATCAATTTTGCATTTATTGAATGCATTCTTATTTCGTTATTCACTGATTCACTTTTTTGAGTATAAAACAAAATTGATCAAATCTCTTACAGCTCTGGTAAATGTAACAAATGTATTCGTACAATATACGAACGAAATCGTATCCTAACTTATTACTGCGATGGGTATAACATTCTATTTAAAAATGCATGCATGGTTTAGCTCAGCTCAGCTTTATTTATAAATATAATTTAAGAAAGTATTTTTGAGTTATTTTAAAAAAATATAAACATTTTTAATGACAATATCGTCATATAAAATCAAAAAAAGTCGTAAGTTACAATAAATTCTAAGTAGACTTTTTTATTGATTATTGATGCGCCTTATCAAAACACATGTTCCCTCTAAATTGTACACTCCTACAAATAAAAACGACGTTTTTAGTAAAAAATTTCTAAAATCCATAAGTTTGAGTGCGACATACAATTACAATTTAAAAAGTTTTTGACTCTCCCATAAAATTCTTTAATTGTAGCTTACGTCTTTTTGATTTAATATGAAGATACTTAAAAATTTCACTACCTGTGGGGAGCAAGCGCCCATCCTTCTTTCCCTCTGTGGACGCCCATGGGTAAAGCATAAAAGTATAATGCGACTCTGTAAGATACTTAATCTAAAAAGGAAAAATTGATTTCTTCATACAAAAATTAAAAACGACAGAATGATGCAATTCGATTATAATTTCTTTTTAAGATATCGTAACACACAGTAGGACAATTTTAAGCGACCTCAACCATATGGAAGTTCTCGTTAACTTTAAATGTCACTCTGACTGTAGTTTAAAATAAACAGTTTGCTACGCTTCACGTAAGTTTTAGGTATTTTAAGTTTGTAACTTTTTTTGTGTGATCCGATATAGTGTCGAAAAAAACGAAAGTAAAATATTTTTTGAAGCAGTCCGATTTTGGCAATTCCCAGATTTATTCGGTTACTACTGATACTCAAACCTCCAATACAAACGGTATTAAAATATGTTATATTCATTTTTGTATAGGAGCATTCCACGGTCACGTACAACAAATTCAACTATTTTTGGAGTTTATTGTACAGCCAGTTCTAAATTGACACATTGGGAGTGAAGTTCTTCTATATAATTAAATAGATTGCATTATGTTTTGTCATTGTACGTTCAAACATTACTTAAATTTTATTAAATGCAAGAGAAAAAATAAGACATCTACTGTCACGTGCCGGACGGGTCCAGTCAACCAATGTTGCAAATCGTTGTGTTCAATTACAAATCTTAGCGAAAGTAACTAACATAGAAAAGAGGTATTTAACAGCCAAATTTTTATTACTCATTAACATGATTTCGGGGTAAAAATATTTTAAATAAAGTTCACAGTTTTTTTTTTACTATTATATTTATACATCGTCACGTGGAGACGTCACGTGCCTGACAGGCTGACAATGTTTTAGTTAAATTGGGCAATAAAGTATTTAAGTAATTAGGTAGTTAAGTAATTATGTAATGTAGTAATTAAAAAACAAATTTAATGTATTGTTCTTTCCTTTCCTCAACCATTTCTTCATTATCTTGAGCCAATTCCTTACATTTTTACTAAAACAAAAGAGTCTACGAAACATTTACTAAACATTTACGAAAAAGAAGAAATACATTTTTGAAACAGTGCAGACGATTTGATCATCATGGTAGATGAATTTATATATAACTTGCTTAAAGTAATAAAATTAAAATGTTTCTCTTAGATAATATCATAAAATAATAAGTTTTAGTTTTTTGGTCACTTCCACTTTTCTGTGGAATGCCCCTGTAACGAAAAAGTAAATAAAAATGTTAATATTATTATCTACTCTATGTTAATGTATATGTTTTTATATTTCTTTTTGAACAGTATAAATTGTATAAATTTCCAGAAAATATTAGACACATACTAATCGGCTTGGACAAAATAATACAACATCGCTTTAAAAATACTCCCTCCTTTCCCCCTGTCTACGCCTTTGCTCGTGTTAATTATGTGTATTGACACACTCCGAGCTAATTTTTAAAGTACAAAGAGATGAGTGAAATAAACTGTTTAACGATTCAGAATTATTCATTCTTTAATTTTTTTTTTTTTTTGCTGTATGATGGGTATGGGATATGATGAGTGTTATAAAGGTAAATTTTTTGGTATTTGTTTTTCAGTGTACATTCTTTGACACCTCATGCGCGATTCGTAACATCCCAGCTAGCACAAAAAGGTTGTAAAAGTGTCGCAAAAGAGTCGAAAATACAGATATGAATCGTAATTGTAACGTAATTACAACTGAAAAAGCAAATATTTTACGTTAATTTTGTAACAACTTCGGTTGCAATTAGACGAGAAATGTGTTATAATAATTTTATAAATTATAACAAACTTAAGTTGCACGCCACAAGATGAAACATACCCAAACAACATACTTGAAATTTTTTATTGTACTATTCTTACATTACAATTCACAAATATTTTGTTTTATTGAAGTTACTTTTTGTTATAATAGATTTTTTAACAACGAAGGAGTACTGCTGACATAAATATTCCTGATTGAAAAAAAGTTCTTAAAAAGTTTTAAAATGTTTTGCATACACAACTCCTAAACATAATTTTCATTAAAGCAGTGTTAATTTTTTGGAGTGTATTTTAAAAGTCAAAGACAAATTGGAATGAAATAAAAATCTGTGAAATTACATTGAAAATATGAAGAGTTATTTATTTATTTGATATTCAATATTAGTATTATAAGAACATGTTCTTTTAAAATACAAAGGTAGTAAACTAACAATAATATTATATTCAGATTCAACGATTAGGACATTATAACATAGTCAATAAATTTTATTAATGGATTTATTATAATTATTATTATTTATTATTCATACTTATTCATAACAATTACATTTTTCATAAAGTTAAAAAAAGAGCAATGACTCAGGA
Organism: Dichetophora obliterata; assembly: GCA_963920525.1. Lineage (NCBI taxonomy): Eukaryota > Metazoa > Arthropoda > Insecta > Diptera > Sciomyzidae > Dichetophora > Dichetophora obliterata. Next base: position 38,713,731 of record OY986439.1, read on the forward strand.
TCCGCGGGTTTGTCATACACGACACTCCATAAGGGAATGCCCTGCTGGACACTAAAATTTAACAACTAAGGTTTTTTGTCGATGAATGTTTATGTTTTACTCTAGAAAACTCACGCGCCATCCAAAAAATAAAAATTTTTTAAATAATTTGGATATAAGAAATATTTCGAGTTTTTAATTTCCTCGTATTAATGTTTAATATATAGCGAAATCCATTTTGTTAAGATCCTAGTGTCATATTGCACTGAAAATTCTAAAAGAAAATAATAAATAATGAAGAAAATCGTATTTAAATTTATTCCAATCAAAATTCATTGTGTAGAAAAAAATCAAATATGGCGAGAATGAAGTTTTAGACCCTTTTTTCCAAAAATCTTGCAACTGAATAATAACCTCAATACATAGTTCTTGCAACTTACTAAATATCAAAAGTTACAAATATTTTTTTTTAAGTTGTTGCAGCTGAATAATAATCTTAATGCAGCATTTACTTACAACAATTTTATTCAAAACTTCTTGCAACTGAATTATAACTCCAATACAGCGTTCATGTAACTAATTTCATTGTATAAGTTGCAATGGTTTTTTTTAAAGTTCTTACAACAGAATAATAATCTCAATACATCGTTTGTATATCAAGCAAAATTTTATAAGTTACAATTATGTTTTATAAACTTGCATCAACTGAATAATAACCTTAATACAGCACAAGCTTGCAATTATTATTTTTAATGCTATTGCAACTTAATAAAAACCTCAATTCAACGTTATTTTTCCTAACTACATTTTTTGAGTTACAATAATGTTTACTAAAGTTGTAGCAACTGAATAATAACCTCAATACAGCATAAGGTTGCAATGACCATTTCCAATGTTCTTGTAACTGACTAAAAACCTCATTTCAACCTTGTTGCAACAAAAAAAATTCTCATAATTTCACGATGATTTATTTTGTGAAAAAATAAAACAAAAATACATAACATGGTAGTAGAAGCTTACACAAAGAAATTGACAACACAGAATTTTTTGTTAACAATAATAATTATATTTTGCATATGGCATTTTAGTGCGTCACAGCAAAATTGGAAACATTTAGTTGTAGTAACTTTCCTATAACTTAATAAAAACATCTTCAAAACGAAGTTTTGAATATTTAGTTGTTGTGACATCGATATAACTTAATATAAACATAAAGCAACTTAGTCGCATCTAGCTTGCTAACTCGTTACTGTATTTGTTACATTTACAATGCAGAAAACATTTTGACAGGTGTTACAGAAAGAAATGTTGTAATAATGTTTATTTAACGTAAAGATTACTTATTTTTTTCAAAACTTTGTGACACATTTTTACAACAAGTGCATTTATCGCAACAAAATTAACACCGTAGTTTAACTTTTTTGCAACAAAACCAATGATTTGTTACAAATTACTTATTTGAAACTTTAAGACAACCCAATTGTGACTACATTTGTTTAAAAAACTCGAATACCACCGAATTATAACATATTTTTGATACAAATCGAAAGCTGTGCTTGCTGGGATGGTATAATATGAATACTGGCATGTGATAATTTTGATTATTCCTAACATAAAGTTATAGAAACTATTGAATTTTTACTTTTTTATGTTGCTTCTAACTGTTTTGAGTAGAAGCTACTCTTAAATTTTCACTCCTACCATGTGTGCATGAATTTTTTTTATTTTTACGAAAAAAAATCTTTGCTGTACTTTTTTGTAGACAATATTGTTTTAAACTCAATATTAATAAAACATGGTAAACTTTTTGTTTATATATGTTTTTTGCATTTACTTCCATTTTGAAAACACATACAAACATATTTTTAGTTCAATAAATCTGCTACTGTGTGACAGCAGGTTCCCACAAAGGAACATAAAAGGATACTTCGTTTTATAAAGTGTCAAAAATAAAAGGTCATTAATTAAAAAGTTTTTAATTAACGGCGCAGCTCATATTTACCGTGCCAACAACAATGTGGGAGTGAGTGTAACTACCCGCTTGTAAAAATTTGTCCGTGATGAAATTGTAATGCAGAACTGTAAGCGGACAGTTCATAAACTGTGACAAAATCCGATTTGTGTTGTTAAGATCGATAGTTTTTTTTTTGTTGTTGAGAAAACAGTTTGAATTTATTCGCCTGTGTAGGTAGCTACATCGTGATTTCTAACAAGAAGTTTTCCAGTGAAGTGTATTTGTGAAAATTATTTATCTTTATGTTTGAACTAGAACAAAGTTTTATATATAAAATTACTAAGGTTTTATCAATTATTAATTCTAAAATGCTATCAAAAACGGTATAACTCCGTTTATTTAATCGTAAAAATTCTTGTGAAAATAATGTGTAGCGTCGAACATTGCGATCCAAACATGAAAAAGACGGCCAAAACCGCATTTGAAAATGCGCATTTGAAATGAAATTTGAAAAAAATGTTGTTTCAAATACCTTTCAAAGATGATAAATAAAAAAAACTGTGATGTAAATTTTTTCTTCAATTTTTTATTGATTTTTTACGCTTGAAAGCTTAACAAAAATTTAACAAATAAAATTGTAAAATTTGATAATTAAGTAAAATGTGACAGGCGAGTATGCAGGGGTACTTTTGGGGTTGAACAACTCCCCCCCGAAATGAACGAATATTAACGAGCTTCGAGAGAAACACTCAGCACAAGCCGTTGTGTGATTATGGTCACGACAAAAATTTTGATCAAAGTAGATCAAAAGTAAAAAGGACTCAATTTAAAACATTTATTGTAAAAAGACTATTTTATTTAGACTTAAAATTTTTTTTTAAGTACACTGAGGGAATATGTGCTAAAATTTAATGAAACTGTTAAAAAATAAATTGTACAAATTAAATAAATTTTTTTAAAATATAGCTTGAAACAATATTATTTAAGTTAAATTTTAATGTTTGTACAGTTAAATTTTAAAACAAAAGTTTGTTTTTCAAAACAATGTTTTTAAATATACTTTTAGAGTAAACATATACAGTTTAAAAACATTTGTTTAAAAAACTTTAAAACAAAAACTTTATAATAAAACATATTTTTAAACACATAGTTTTAAAATATTGTTCTTAAATTAAAACCAATAAAATTTAACCGCCATTTTTCAGTGCCATTTTTTAACTTAAATTCGTAATTTAACTTAAGCTAGTTAAATTCGTAACTAGCGAGCGCTGGAACCCCTCGAATAGCATATTTTAACTCCATTCGATGAAGTTTGCGTTTTATTGTGGCTTGAAATATTAAAATTTTTTATATATTAAAATAATAAATTATTTTTTATTTCGTCCAATGTTCATTATTTGTAAAACCAATTTAAAAAATATATTCACATAATCAAATGTAAAATCGGGTTTTTCTCAGCTTGGTCTAAATTTTCTGGCAATAATTGTCAAAGATTATAGTGCACATAATTTTTCAATTCAATCTCAGATAGCGACGTATTTTTTATTATTGCAAGGAATTAATAAGAGAAATTTATAAAAAAATAAATGTGCTTGTAGTTGAAAATTGAATACGTTTATTTTAAAATATATTAAAAAAATATATATAATTATTATTATACATTATATAAAATAAAAAAAAAATTGGACCTAGTCTAACAAAAAAAAAAAAAAAAAAATTAAAACCCCCGCAATTTTTTCTGTGTACGCACCTGAATTGTGATCTATTCTTTGAATTTTGGAAATTGTAAAATTTTGAGCCAAATTCAAAGATTTCTTTTATTATTTGTATGAGTAATTTGATATGTTGATTTTTTATGATTTAACTACAAATTCTAAATGTTTGATAGTTTAAATCATACTTGATTTTAATACAAAATCTAGTTGTTTGATAGTTTAAAATCGTTTATCGAACTTAAGGTCAAGATTAGAACAATTAAGTGCTCTAACGAATTTTTCCACAGAAACAACAACAACAAAATTTTCAATATGAAAAGGAAAAAATCGCTAGCTGATTTTAGTGCAATTTCGGCCCTGCTACAGGCTTCATCAAAAATCTTTGTGATGCCGGCGGGATTCGAACCCGGGCCGCGACCGTCGTGCAGGCGCATTGGTGCACTACACCACAGAGGCGATGAGATTTCAGTGTCAATTTCTCCGTTTTTCTCCCTTTCATATTTTCCTGTTGTTGTTGTATTTTTGCTTTACTTTATTTTTTATATGTCAATTTGATAATGAGTAATTTGATATGTTTCATATTTTTGCGTAATGAGTCAACTTAAATAATCAGAAAAAATTTAAAACTTTACTGAACTTTTATTCCTCATATTTTAAAAAAAATCATTGAAGATGGAAAAATGAAAGTGTTTTCCCCGTTTTTCTCCTATAAAAAGGTTTGATATATTTTTATTCTGATAACCTGATTTCACCTGAACACAATAGATGTGCTTTAAGAAAATTAAATTAGTAACGAAAAAAATTTTTTTATTTTTGTTAAAACTATTTATTTTTTATTTTACAATTAATTAATTTGCATTACAATAAATATGTAATGGTAATGGAAATATTATTGCATTTTCACCAAAGCCTAGAGATAATGAAAAATTTTAATGGGAATAAGAAAATTTGCAATTTTAGTGGAAATGTAAATTCCTCTCATTACCATTAAAAATTTAGTGGTAATGAAAATTTTTTCCATTACGATTAAAATTTTACACTACCACTAAACTTTAGGGGTATGCAATTTTTTTTCTATTACCATTACATACTTATAGTTTGTAATATAAATATTTAAAATAGACAAAAAAAAAGAATGCTGTCGTATTTCTTTTATATTATGGACCAGGGACCGTACCGGTTATGGTTTTTATCAAAAAAGTCAGATATTAACAGTTATCATTTAACTTTTATTTTTTCCGACAAAAATACTAGTTATTTAATGCCTTCTATTTTTTCGGGCAAAAATAACTGTTACTTTTGACTTTTATTTTTTAGGTCAAAAATAACAGTTATTTTGTGCCTTTTATTTTTTCGGTCAAAAATATCAGGCAATTTGAATTTCTTTAAAGGCCACTTGAAAGGCAAAAAAAAGTTTTATGCAATTTTTATCGTCTCATCAGCGCGCACATTATGAGCTATGAACCTTTTTAGTTTTTAAGTATTTATTTGGCCTTTGAAAAAATACAAATTGTCTGATATTTTTGACCGAAAAAATAAAAGGCACAAAATAACTGTTATTTTTGACCAAAAAAATAAAAGTCAAAAATAACAGTTATTTTTGCCCGAAAAAATAAAAGGCAAAAAATAACAGTTAATTTTAATTTTTATAGTAACAGCCAAAAATTTAAAAGGCATTTAATATTCGCGAAGCTGCTGCCATTACGATAATAATGGTATATTTAAAAAATTTCTCCGGCCACTTTTTCCTTATGCCTTTTTCATCTGAAAATTGTAAAATAACAGTTATTTTCGGTCCCTGTTATGGACCTCAGAATCATTATAAAGAAAATAAATAGGTTACAAAAACTTAGGTATTAGAAAAGTTAGCTTTAAAGTTAGTTCCTGGCGGCCTTTCAGAAAACTTTCGAGGCACTATATTTGAAAAGCATAATATAGTTATTAGAAAAGTTAACATGTTCATGACCACCATTTTAATGCCGCCATTTTGAATTTCCAATTCGTGTTAAGCGACCCCAAAAACTTATGTATTTATATTTTTGTACAGATAAGACTGCTCCTTGAGGTTATGGTTGTCTTTTTTTCAATTTGGACCAATGTGCGTCGTTTGCTTTTTTCGTTTGTTTCTTTTCGGTTTGTTTTCTTTCGTTTTCGTTGTGTTTTTGACGTAGATAGAATTTTCGTTCATTTTTAATTTATTCCCAACTATCTTGTGTGCTTTAAGCAGCTTAACTACTCCCATCGTAGCTTACTGTGTATGTTAGATGTCATCAGTATCTTAGCGGTCATGTCCAAACAAATGTAGTTGAGAATTGTAAACAAGCTTTGGAGGTCTCGCAGCTACATTATATATAAGAAATAATTGGTTACGTTACGTGTCCATTTCCCACTGGGTAAAAACTACAAAAGATTTTGATAAAATGTTACGAAGTGGTTTAATTATGCCTTTTTCGCTTCCTTTTTTTCTGTTAATACAATTTACATACAATTTTATGTTCATGTGTGTATGTAAGTATGCATAAGAGTTTTTACAAAGCATGCTAATATTTACTCAACAGAGAGAGAAAACATATGTTGAACCATCTATGAAAAAATGAAGTGTAGCATAGTAAAAACAATAAATACAAGTCTAGCAGATAAAAGGACGCCACAAATGGTATGATTATATAAATTTTACTTTGAAAGGTTTTCCCAACAACGACGCATAACAACTATTTAATTAAATTGCTTGCGAAATGTATGGAAAAAGGTTGCAAAAAAGTGTTGCCATTAATGTTAATAAAATAAACAAACCGCACGCAGCTACAGAGAACTGCTTGTCTGTTTATCTTTCAGATACTGGCCAGCTGTTGAAATATTTTCCTTCTACAATTAACAGAGTTTGTGTTTTATATTTGCAACTATATTGTTAGTTCTCTTAAATGTAAAGTTCATATCTCAAAGTTATACGATATGCTTTTACAAGAAAAAAAAAACATTAAAATAAATATACAAGAAAATCGTATCACAAAGAGTTTTGTGCATACTTACTTCTACCATTGAGTTGTTTATGGCAATATGCTTAAAATAACTTTCTATTTCACAGTTATTGTGTCTCATTTTTGAGATAAGGGCAATCAAGTAATTTTCAACAATTTAGCTTGAAGGCTTAAGTTCGAGTTGGTCCTCGAGATAGATAAAAGGTTTATAGTAGAGCTTAATTTTTGTTTAGAAATTTGAGTAAGGTCAGTTTCAGGCACAGTAGATATTGTTTGGTAAAATAGGAATACGCGATAAGCATTTCATTGATACTATCACAATAAAAGCTTTTGTTTACACAATCAAGTTCAAGTACAAATATGTACATATGTACAACACCATCAGATTGTAAGACAGATCAGCTTTTGTTTAAAGGTCCGGTTTGATGTCAAATGTATCAGAATTGAAAAATAAGTAAAACAGTTATTTTTAAAAATTAACATTTAATTTTACAAAAACTAATATCACAGTTTATACAAAAAAAAAAAACTATTTCAACAGTTAATAAAGTCTAAGACCCAGCTTACGTTAATTGCATGCCAAGCATGCCAATTCTTGTTATAAATATTATTAAGTCCATTACGAAACTATTTACACTAAGTTGATATTCCATAAACCTTGAGATAGGCCGGTTTGTTTGCTTCAAATTAGTCTGGTTTTGTGGAATTGGAATAGGCCGTATTTCTCGAAAACTTAGGTGCTCCTCTGGATATAAGCTCGGTACATCAGCAACTGCTAGCCAAAAGCTGCCAAAAAGCACGAGAATGTAAACTATTTGACGATAGTCAGTCATTTCTTTATTCGCTATCTTTTTATTATTGCTTTCTTAAGAATTTGTTTTGTTATGATTAGAAACTAGTGATTACGAGAATATTTATACTTGTTGAACGTTGTTTGCAAGTGAGAGCTTTGAGCAAGCTTTTGTTGATAAAACTTGTGAAATTAATGCATTTGCCTTTAAATCAGTGGCTCCCAACCAATGGTCAGCGGCGATCTTGTAAATGGTCCGTAGATTAAAAATAAAAAAAATAAAAAAATAATAGATTAAAAATATGGAATGAAAAAAAAAAACAAAAATTCACTTTGTTGTCAACTTTGTCTGTGGGGTGACTTTCCAAAAAATGGTTGAATATTTTGATTGCAAAATAAAAACTGCAAAATAAATTAATGATGATATTTTATTCAAGTAAAGAGGTGTAAGAGTATGAGCAAATTTAATAATTTAATCAATAATAATAACAGTTATAACTAGGGCAAAGACTTATAAGCAAGTGCCTGTTTTTGGTTCAGGGAAATACCGCCCAATGAAAAAACGTCCAAAATAAAAAACGAAATAAAGCCCAAAATATTTTGGCAATAAAAAAATTAAATAACGCCCAAATTAAAAAATGAAATATTAAAGCCCGAAAAAAAGGAAATAACGACCAAACTGAAAATAAGATAAGACCCAAAATATTTTGGGCTTACAAAAATGAAATAACGCCCAGAATTAAAAATTATATAAAGACCAAAAACATGAAATAACACCGAAACCGAAAAAAATAAGACTCAAAATCTTTTTGGGAAAAAAAGAGAACATTTTATTTACCTTTAGCTAAAATCGGTTTTTTCCCAAATGCGTATTTGGAGCTAAAAAAGCTAACCACTGCTTGGGGATTATAACCCTCAGTAAGTCCAATACCAGCTTCGCTGTCTACAGTACTTCTGAATTGAATTTGAAATTGATCTAACATTTTGATGCAAAATAATTCACATATAAAGTACTTATATTTAAGAAAGTAATTAACGGAATTTTATGGTTAATAGCTTAATGGATAGATAATGGAATAGCCATTCTTCCATTTTCTAATACTCATTTTGCTTATTTTTGATTATATGTAGCAAAGATATAGCCGAGCCCATTTGTTTACTTTGGACCCCTATAACTTCTAAACCTAAGATTTAGAATCTAAGATTTAGAATAAGAACATCTTAAGGTATGACCTGCGGTTAAAAATTTTTTCGATTTTTTTTGTTCATAAATATCTTCTAAAATCCTTTAAAAATAATGCCTTAAAAAGATTTTTTAAAATTCGAATTATTTTTGGAGTTACAGAGCTATATATGTACATTCGCGCCGAACTGCAGTAATAAAACTTAAAATGCGTTTTTCTCGAAATCACTTTTTTCGAGAGGGGTTCACGAGGGGTTTCGTTCTTCTCGAGAACCAGAAGTCGAATGAAGATGCGGCGGGTTGCATTTTGTAGGTCATCACGGCAGGCTTGTTTGGTGCCTGGTGATTTTTTAAGAGCACATAAAATTTAGATAAATGTATGAAGTCTTTATTTAAGTTGATAGAACAATCTATATATTTCATTGTTTAAAGATGATTTCAAATTAATTGTTGACTGTGGCTACGCCTCAAATGGTTCGCTGGGTCCAATTTTGGCATACTCTCTCCAACATATGGGTCGGTATCTTACGAATAAATTCTTCAATATTAGCTTCCAGTGCGTCAACCGTTGCGGTCTTGTCCCTTTAGACATGAGTCTTAACATGGCCTCACAAAAAATAGTCTAAAGCGTTAAATTGCACGATCTAGGCGGCCAATTGACCAGTCCCAAACGTGAAATAAACTGTTCTCCGAACTCGCCTCTCAATTGGGCCATTGTTTCGGGTGCTATGTGGCATGTGGTTGAAACCACATGTCAGGCAAGTCCAGCTCTTCCATAATCCACACCAAACAGTGCATTTTTTGGGATGCATTGGCAGTTCTTGCAATGCTTCTGGCTGCTTTTCACACAAAATACGGCAATTTCGTTTGTTCACGTATCCATTCAACCAGAAATGAGCTTCGTCGTTGAACACAATTTTCCGATAAAAAAGTGAATTTTCATCCAACTTTGCCAGCGCCCATTCACCAAAAGTTACCCGTTGTGTTACGTCGTGTGGCTTCAATTCTTGCACCAGCTGTATTTTAAAAGGTTTTACATCCAAATCCATCCGCAAAATTTACAGAAAACAGCAACAGAAGCCCAATTGCTGCGAACGGTGCCGAATCGATAATTCACGGTAAGAAATAACACTGGCGGATACAGCTACGATATTTTCCTCTGTCCGCAATCTAATGTGTTTGTTTAATGTCCAGTTTTGGTACGAAATTTAGTCACAAGAATCCGAATAGCCGCCTCAGAAGGTCGCCCAAATTGACCATAAAATGGAAAAAGTGCACGATGCACTTTCTTAATCGAGCATGCATTTTGATAATAAAATTCAATAATCTGCAAGCGTTCTTCCCTTGCTTGGTTCACGTTCGTAAGTTGATTCATGGTGTAAATTATAGACTAAACTGAACATGTTTAAGAGTAACGTGTTACACAAAAACAGCTGTGCTGCTAAAAACAGTGTTGCGAAAAAGAAAGTTCCTAAAAAAGCACTAAATAAGCTTATTTTAAGAATATTAAATTTGTATTTTTAAAAACTTAATAAATCTAGGGCATTTTTGGGGAAAAAGCTAATTTTTTCGCCTCTTTGGTTGATTTTAGAACTTAGGGATTTAGAAAAGTTGGTAGCACTGTAGCACAGTGCAAAAAAAAAAAGAGGTTAGCCTCAAGCAAGGTGAAAAGAGAGTTACACACAAATGCAGAGCGACGCACGGTGGGGCGATCCCATACAAAGGGTTGGACATCCAGAAAAAAGTGCAACTTGAAAATTATTATAATATTTTGATACATTTCAATAGAAATAAAATATATTTGGGCTATTTGAATCCGGCTGTTTTTTTTAAGAGCGTACTTTTATTTTTGTAAAGCCTCAAACTTAATATTTTGTAATATAAAAAATATAGTCTTTTTTTTAAAGTCCTATAACATTTTGTCAAACTGCTTGATTGAACAGATCTTTATATTTTATGAAAGCGTATACTCCAAACTTTATTGCGATTAGGAATAAAAATTAAAATTTAAAAAAAATTATTAAATTTGAAAAAATAAAAAAATTTCCAGCGTTGGCCAGGATGTAAGTACCTTAGATTGCAAATAATGATAGTAAACAAATGTTTAAAAAAAATAGCGTGCGCCTTCTGAGAATTTCCAGCGCCTTCTCAGAAATTGTATTCCTCAGGTTTTTTTTATAGCATTTCTCACAAAGTTTACCTATTACAGCGTAATTATAGGAACTGATTCAATTTGATTAGCGATAAAAACTTGCGAATGGATAAAAAAACAAGTTTGGGATACATATATTTTTTTAAGCCATTCCGCCCCGGCTCCGTGACCTTTTGTAAACGGAAAAAATATATATTTTGCTTTGATATCGGCATAGCATCCATACTAGTAAAATGACGTAAATTTATTGTACTAAATAAGTGTAGACAATTTTAATGCAAATATTTTGGTATACTGTTTATTTATCTGAGACGTCTGGTTCTTGAGATATATTTTAGATATGATGCAAATATCATCGAGAATTCCACTAAAAAATTACATAAACTGGTACAGTACAAATATAGGGTATGAAATCCACTTAAAAATGATCTGCCAATAAACACAGTTGTTATATCTTTAACCGTCAAAAATTTATATGAAATATATTTTAAAAGTTCAGTGCAAGCAAGATGTATTTATGAAGGTGGCAGAAGAAGGTGACGTCTATCAAATCGGCACCGAAGCAATGTCAAAATAAAAAAAAAAAAATCAATATTGGCATATTTTGAACGACAATCCAATGAAAAATACCTTTCAAAAATATCTTTTTGATTTGAGGAAAAAAGACGTGTGTTATTTTTCTTTTGTAATTTCATTGTGAAGTATGTAAATATTGTGATACAAAAAATATAAAAAAGCCGAAAAGCTGTGCTATCTGCAATTGTATTGTAATAAAATAAGAACAATTTTTTTTAGTTTGAAACAAGAAAATATTTTAATATTTTTTTAAAAATTAAAAATAGTTTCGAAGAAGCTTCATACAAAACAAAAAAAGGTACCCGGGTACCTCGTCACACCAATAAAGGTGTAAAAATATTATTGGCACCACCCACCCACCACAATTGGTTGATTTTGCTGTTATTGTAAAAAAAGTGAAGTTAATAGCAAATTAGGAGCTCTCAGGAAGTGTCAGTACTTTATCTTGGTTATTAATGAAAAGATTCTTTGTTTAAAAACGCAAAAGGTACCCGGGTACCTCGTCGCTCTCATAAGGGTTAATAAATCAGTGTTTGCTCTTTGTATTACATATAATTTGTTTTAAATAGAGATGTATGCTAATATTTAAATGTAATAAGCTAATAAATTATTGTTTAAAACATATTTTGTTATAAAAAAACAGGTACGAAATATCGCTAAACACAAAAAAAAAATAGTTTTTTTACCATTAATTTTTTGGGTCTCCTAGATTTGCTACGCTTAAACAGGTTAAAGAATTTCATGAGAAATTCTTTAAAGAACACATGTTTAGAATTTGGTCAAAATACATCAAATGGTTCCAGAGTTACAATCAATTATTTAAAGCAATATGCGATGCCCAACACCTTGTATGGGTTCGCCCCACCGTGCGGCGTTCTAAAACAAAACAAAGGAAAAGAAGACATTTTTATTTTTTCGATAAGAAGATTGTTGCAGCGGACAACAGTGTCGTGCTAGTTATTTATATTTTCCAATAAATCCTTAGTTTCAGATACAAAAATATTAATTATATGACGATCAACAAAATGCAGCTAAGTAGACAACGAAAACAAAAATAAAATCCTACTGCAGCAAAAACAAATCCCTCCAAAAAAAAAAAATGTAAAGAAACTACCTGCTTTGAAAGCATTAATACAATCACACAATGTCCGAACATTTAAATACCCCGCAACTCCTTCTGTCATAATCGCATCAAAACGATCGAAAGTTAAAACATATATGCTGAGCAGCATCTTCCAAACAACTCTTTCTACTATAACTTACTCGCATTAGATGTTTGCTATCAACAGTTTTTTGTTTTTTTATTTTTTTATTATTTGTGCATCTTAATTAAATAAGACGAATATGTTGCTTCAGATAAATTGTATTAAAATATTGATACAGTTTTTTTTCTAATAAACTTGTGGTCCCTGCTAAAAACAAAAATATAATAGCAGTTTCTGGTCAAAAAAAAAGATTGAGAGCCACTGCTTTAAATAATATTATGAAATTACTAAGTTGAGCTTTGAAAAGCTTTTCATAATAATTGTTCTTTTTCCCAGACTACGGCGAAGCAATAGGAGAGGTATACATATGTGTTTGACCGATATGTATGTATTAGACCAGAGGTCGGCAAAACTCAAACTGAGTGTGTGTTGGTGAGAGCAAATATTCTGCAGTGAAAAAAATTTCGATCATTTCTATTTCGGTTCGGAGAATTATCAATTCAGATTGAATCTGGAATTCATACTTCGTTACATCACATTTTAAAGGATTTTCAAATAAATTAAATAACGGCTGCATTTCTTCAAAGTCTTTAAATCTCTTTTCAAAATTATTTATAAGGGTTTCTATTATGTCAATGTGTTCATTGTTCGCTTGTAATATTTTCAAAAAATGATGCTCTTGGGAAACTTGAATAATTTTCTTCTTGAATATTAGCTAAAAGTAAAAATAGTGTTGTTTTGAATTCAAAAATGCTATTGTATGAATTGTAAACAGTCTTATTTTTTCCTTGAAGCTGAAGGTTTAGCTTATTTACGAAATTGGTTATATCTGTTAAAAATGCAAAATCCAAATTAAAGCTATTGTCTTGTAAAGCATCTATTAAATGTTCAGTATTATCTATTTTTTCGATTTTCAAAAACTGCATTACTTTATCCCTTAGATCGTAAAGCCTGGAAAAGCAATCGCCACGACTGAGCCACCTTACTTCTGTGAACATTTTCAGGTCATAATGTTCGGCGTCGGTATTTTTAAGAAATTGAACAAATTTCCTATGGGTTAGAGAATGATGTCCTCCTCTTATTGTGTTAATAATTTTCTCTGCTGTTTTCATGGCAGGAAATGTGCTCAAAAACTTTGAAGCAAGTGCAACCTGGTGGATGATGCAATGAAGAGATGACATTTCGATCCCGTGCTTTATCAATTGACCCACAAATCCATCATTTCTACCAACCATAACGCTAGCACCATCCGTACACACTCCAATTAATTTACTCATATCTAATTTGGAGAAAACGTTTTCATTTAGAATATCAAACAAAATTTTTCCCGTAACATTTCCATGTAATGTTTCCATGGAGATCATTGATTCAAAAACTACGTAATCAGAACTTACACTTCGGATGCAAATTACTAATTGACACAGATCGTTAATATCAGTGCTCTCATCTAATGATATGGAAAAATATTTGCAGTTATTCACCGTTTTCAAAATTTCAAACTCAATAGAGTGAGCTAATTGTTCTATACGTCGAGCTGTGGTTCTCGCGGTCAAGGGAATGGATTGAACAACATCAGTTTTATAATTTATTTTATTCAAAATATCAGTGCAAATGTTCTTAATAAAAGTTCCGTCAGTAAAAGGTCTGCCATGTTTTGCTATATGAAGAGATATTATGGTTGACAATGTCACTTTAAGTTTCTTTTGGGTTTCCAGATGGTTCATTTCATTATCTGTTGCTTCCATATCAGAAAGCCATAACTTGAATTTTTGTAACACAGAATCTCTTTTTTCCCTAAAAATCCTATATTTTTCAACTCTATTCAATTTAGTTAATTCATTATGAGAATGTTCATAATGCCTTTTAAAAGCGTCTTCGCGTGGACTTTTGAATACTGTGTAACAAATTAAGCATTGCATTTCATTAAAGGCATTCCTAAATAAGAAAAATTTTTCGCATATATTTTCAGCTTCCATTTTGCGCACGATGTTCTCACTTCGGTGGCTCAAAGGCGAATGAACAAAATAACATATTTTGCGCTGTGTGGTTGAACGAAAGAGCGCAAAATACGAAAGAGCGTAAGCGTCTGTGTGAATTGGTTTTCCACAATTGTGGTATGGAGTGCCGATCTATGTATTAGACCGAACCCACCACTGTTGCCAGATCAGCGTATTTCTCGCCAAAATAGCAGATTTTGATGTCATTTGGCGGGATAAAATATAAAAAATTCGATGACGGAATTTTCGGCGGATTTTTTACTTACTGTTTATTAAGTTAGCTTCAATTTTATTAGTTTGAAGATGATTGAGCGCTTTTCCGAAAAAGAAGCTTTTCCGATCGTCTTTTTTTGAAGTTTTGTGGTTGTTGATTTGTGGAAAATATTAAATCAGTATCGAAAAAAAACCTCTTTAAATGTAATAATGTATCTAATACAACTGATTTTTGGTTTGAAGAACTTCAATATAGGGATATACCTGTAAATTTTATTTTTATCATTTTCTTGGTTAAAGGCTGATGTTGAACTAGCATTTAGCCAGCTCAATACTGTGACATTCAGAGTAAGAAATCGCTTACAAATCGACACAGTTAATCCATTTTCTGGCACGCTGCAAAAATTGTTGAATTTTTTGATACAAAGTAAATTTCTAGAGTAATTAGGGTCCCCTGATTCCCAATCAGTCATCAAAAAATTTTAAAATCATCTTTTTTTTTCGTTGTTATTAAATCAAATGTTCTATTAATCGAACGTTGGCGCTTATCCCATTTCGATTTTCGTGTTAACACAACAGAAATGGGTAAGACGCTGTCGTTTGCTGGTTAAATTTGATATAACGTATTTGTATGCAAAAGATAGCTTTGTCTTTTGGATAAAAGACCTCATCATTACTTTCTTCTTTTTAACTACAATATAATTATATATTTAATATTATTTAAAAGAAAGGTCTAATGACAAGGTATTTTTAAACCACACCCGCTATCGCCTTGAAATTACGGGTGGTGATGGTGAAAATTTTCAAATAGCCAATGATATAAATTAATGTATGATATCAACGATCTTCCTGAGATCGCGGATTCTGAAAAACGCTAAAGCTAAATCTCCACCGCTAAAGCTAAATTTATAGTTTTTAGCGATATTGCTATTCTGAAAAACTCCATCGCTTATTTTCATGCTAAAAATTTAGAGACTGAACGAGCTTTTAACGAAGAATAAAATTAAAGCTGTCATAGCTAAATTTTTAGCAATTGCTGCGATTCTAAACTTTTTTTAGCGATTTACAGAAACTCTAATTTTATTTTTAGCTATAATCTTAGAGTCCAATATTTTGTTGACGCTAAGTTAAAAATTAAAAGATTTTTCAATTAAAATTGTAATTTTTGATATATATATAAAGAAAATTAATGCTTTGTCTCTTTTGAATGTTTTAAAAAAAAAAAAATATACCAATTTAAAGCACTTTTCCGAAAACTTGCTGTTTGTATTTAACAGTTGTATTAATATTAGGGGTATTCACGTTTCAGTGCACTTGTTGTGACACTCTCTTATGTGATAATTCTGAATCACGAAGAAGCACACCAACGATAAGAAAGACACTTGAAGCAAAACAATTCTATATGGAAGAAAGTATTCCTTCTTGCGTCTTTCTAATCATTGGTATGCTTCTACGTTATACGGAATAATGCAGTTAGTTTGCAATTAAGTCATTAATTGACAAGAAATTTTGCACCTAATCTTAAATATGTAAAATTGACTCTTAGTGCAAAATTTTGAAGAATTGAATGAAACCTAAGCCTCCAATAAGCCACGACTGTTTTGGTATTTAAAGTTGAACCAGTCAAAATAAATCCTTACTAGTTTTTACATAGTTTTATTCTATGACAACACGAGAATATTTAATGAAAAATCATAAAGTACTCGTGTAAATATACTTAAAAAATTAACCACAAATTTTTAAGTATGTTAACTTAAGTTTATTTAAAATTTTTTCAAATAACTGAATGTTTTTTTTTTGCACTTTTTTTTTTAGATATTGGTGCAGTTAGTAAACCATTTTAAAAATAAGAAACAAGCTTATTTTAATTATTATATTAATTTCATTAAGGTTCGAAAGAAACTTTAAAAAGTTTTCGAAAACTTTTCACTCGGATGATGAATTTTTGACAGTCGGAAGTAGAATTTTTGATATCAGTGAGGTGAGTTTTATTGTTAAAACTTCATGTAGCCCCGGGGACTAGTAGAAAAGAATTTACCCTTACAAAATTGTTAGTATCAGTGTTTTGCTGTGTATTTTTTCTGAAAAAAGTAGTTTTATTTATGTTTCTGTATAAAAAAAGGAATGTGCTTTGCTTTTAATATTTAGAAAATATTTATTTTTAGGCTAAAAATGCAGACCTGAGGAGCAATTAAAAAGCATGGAGTCACTTCAGTCATCTTTAATTTGTCAGTAAAAATTACTACAATTCTTTTTTAAGAATTTTAAAACTAGGCCAGTCTTAAGAGCTAAAGAGTTTAAAAAAAATATTTATGTTAAATTTGCAAGTTCATTACTTCTGATATACGCAATGTATTAAGTTTTTTCTTTACTGCATTCAACTTGCAAAACTAATACATTGAATATACTTTTTAAATATTTATATATATGGCCGATAAAGAGTTAATACGTGTTCAAGGATGTTTTATGGTTAGCTGCTTGATCGACTGAGTATAAGTCAATATTTTCTTTCGTATTACAGTCGATTGAGCTCAAAATTTGGCAGTAAGTGTATTTCGGGTGTGGCAACCTTAAGGTCCAGTTGACAAGAAAACTTTAACACTGATACTTTTTTTACTACAGTATATTTTATAAGTCTAATATATTTTATAAATCTAAACATATAATTTTAAAACATGTTTTCAATTTATTCCATCTCTAAGCTAATAAGATAAAATATGTACATACAACAAAATAATCATGAATAAAAATTGTAATTTTTTACAAATTTTTAATGTTTACACAAGTTTTAATTTTATAAGTTATTTAACTTAAAACAGTTACATTCCTTGTAGCTCATAATATCATTTTGAATACAAAAATATTTTGTAGTAGTAGTGGCAGTCAAATGCGTCTTAAAGAACTCGTTCATTCGCTAAGAAGACGTTAAAATTTTTGGATAACATTTTCAGGTTTCATTTGCCACAGCAAAAAATGACAATTTAAATACAACAGATAGAAATTTTTTTCAACTCAACATTTTCTTTCCTATAGAACCAGTAGTGAAAAGTTTCCAAATGGCACAAAGCCATAATCAAATCAATTTTTTGACATAAGAATTACTAAAACAACGCTTCCTGTGGCGAGTAGTAGAAGCAACATTTTTAGCTAGGCGATTTGAAACTCAGAATCGCATTTTAGCGAAATCGCTAAGGAATTGAACGAAGCATTTTTTTAGCATTTAAGCGATAGAGATTTAGCTTTAGCTAGGCGATTTTCAGAATCCGGCCTCTGATATCATTTACCTTCATAGATAAAAAAATTATTAAAAATGGACAAACTATACGTGCGATTAGTCGAACACCGGTTGGAAATGGGTTAATTGAATTTTAAATGTTAAATATTTCTTGTATATGTTTTAAAAAGAAAAAATAGTTAAAACCATTTTGATTTTCTAGATACGGCTTAAAAGACCAGCAGAAGTGTTGCTACGACTATAATATGCCTCGATCTTTGCTTATGTTAATTAAGTTGAATGTAATCAATGAAAACTAGAACATTAATGAAGAATGAAGTGATTTAGTTTTTTTTTAATTGAAACTTGAATTTATATTTTTTTGCAATTGTTTTACCGTATTATTAATAACTATTTATGAATGTTTTGTTATGCATGCTGCTATTCCATTTTTAACATACCGTCCTCACGGAATGACCATATCCGATTTAGATCAAATTTTGCATGGATCATCACTGATGGAAACAAGAAACTTAATTTGGAGGAAAAAAGTTTGGCGTCATTCTTAGCGGAGTTACAGAGTGCACAAAATTGACAAAAAATGGCAAAAAGGTCGAAAGACGATTTTTACGAAAATTCGTGTCTCAAAGAATTCTTAACCGAATGTTAAATTTGAAAAACTGTTAGAAGGTAAAACGAAAAGTTATTAAACGGACTTTAATTTAAAAAAAATAATTTGGGAAATTTTGTTGGTTGGGGGTTCCATCAACGAGTATAAATTATACCAAGAGATTGCTTCATCCAGCGTTCCAACTTCTTTCCAGACTATCAGCCATCCACCGACAGAAAAACCAAAACAATGACAACCAACGAGTTTTTGTACTCGTTATTGACGCATTGCTGTGAGTAAGAAGAAGTAAACATGAAAATGAATACGACAAGTAACGAAAGGAGAAGAAAACAATATTATAAGTATGTATGTGAATGAAAATGTAACTTCTATTTGCCACAACTTTTACAGCTTATTTTTTTGTGTTAATTTTTGGGATCTTCTTGTGTTTGACGAATTGATGTTGTTTCTAGCTGGACATTGTTGTTGCGATTTTATTCTAGCTAGATTTTGGTTGCATCTGCAAATAATAATTTTTTTCATTAGCCGAATAAAAAGACGGAATTCTGATTTGGCTAAAGAAATAATTATTCTTTAATAAGGAGTTGCAAATATGTTTTTTTTCATGAAGAGAAGAAAATTGCTTGTTACCCATTTGCTTTAATGTTGTTGAAATGGTTTTTATGTAGGTATTTTATTAAAAGATACCAAAGTTACAAGCAGTCATGATTTTATTTTAAGAAATTTATTTAAGAAAATGATTTTATTTTTTATTAAAATGTCAATTTTGCGACAAAACCATTGATCGTAGATGCATGTATATATATATATATAGTATAGAATAGTATAGATATATATTAATATTATATTTATTATTATATACACATATACTTATAATTTTATTAGTATTCTTATTAGGTTATCTTAAACCACCAACAAAAATATACCTATCTGCCCAATCAGAAAACCCTGCAAGCATAATCAAAAGTATATTTTGATTCAATTGGAAAAAATTTAAGAATTCCATTTCGTTATATTAAGATATTTATTTCAGATAGATTTTATGTTGAAATGTATATAACTAATCCGAGTAAAGCAATTTCATTTAGAACATTTTATTTTTTTACATATTTTTATATACTTTGTTTATCACGTAATTAAAATGCAATGATAAAATTTTTAACATTTATTAGAATAATTTTGTACAAATGTAATATTGTGACGAAATTTGTTGTGAGCATTTTTATCATGCATTTCTTAATTGGTTGGTTTTAAGCATTTTAAACATTTTAAAAATAAACAGTTTTAAACATAATATATATATATACAGTTTTAAACATTCATAATATATTGTATATGAATTATTTCATATATATTACTTTTGAGTAAAATTTCATGTGAGTATAATTTATATAATTGTATAATAGCATATATTGAAACGATGTTATTTTTTTTTATTAAATATTTACAAGTTATTAGTTTATTTTATGAAGTTTAAGGTATTTATTTAATACAATATGTGACTATTGTCTTCTGTACATGCTTTTATTGGGTAAATTTTGATGACCTTTTTTTGGTTTTTAAAGCATTATTAAAGCACAAAGGGGTTTACATATTTTTATGTTTTTGTTCAATGTAAAAAGTGAACATTTCTGTATTTTATTACTATGTTTAGAGGTCAGTTATATGTAAATGCAGACGTATTAACCTCGTATATGATTATTGCCATTTTTTTAAAAGTTTGAAGAATACGATACTTTTGCATCATCGGGAGAATTAAATGGCAAGTTTCATAGTTCCGTATGGTTGATCAATGGATTTAATTGTTGCGATAAATGCCAATTTTCAGAGTTCTGTAAGGTTGATCAATGAATTTAATTTAATAATGATAATTTAATAATAATTAATTTAATCATGATAAAACTACATATCAGATAAGGACGATTCATGCATTATGAGCAGCAGGTCCTCGTCCTTAAGAAGGGATACTCCTTTGTCCAAATGCCGTTTGCTCTGTCTCTTGTAGTTTAGGAGTTGTAGAACACTTTTTGGAGTGGAAGCTGGCCAAAAACATGTGCTTTTTCCATCATAACTCCCAAACCATACATCATACAAGGACGATTTATACACCAAATTGTTTTTAATACATATATACACAAGACTGCATATTCAGAAAAAAGTTTTCTGGAATTTGATTTTTTTTCAAGAATCTTATTTAAAATTTTTTACATGAATCATAGTTTTTGACGTGGTTTTTTGCGATTTTTTTGATTTTTTAGCCATAACTTCTAAACCATATATCATAAAAGGACGATTTATGCATGAAAATGTTCCTTAAGCTACTGCCCACAAGACTGTATCCTTAAAATAATTTTAAAAATTAGATTTCATGTTAATTGCATGTGCCCTTTTTTGTCAATTTTTATTTTTTTTATTTATTTTCTAAAATAAAAACTACATATCAGATAAGGACGATTCATGCATTAAAATGAGCACCAGGTCCTCGTCCTTAAGAAGGGATACTCCTTTGTCCAAATGCCGTTTGCTCTATCTCTTGTAGTTTAGGAGTTGTAGAACACTTTTTGGAGTGGAAGCTGGCCAAAAACATGTGCTTTTTCCGTCATAACTCCCAAACCATACATCCTACAAGGACGATTTATACACCAAATGGTTTCTAATACATATATACACAAGACTGCATATTCAGAAAAAAGTTTTCTGGAATTTGATTTTTTTTCAAGAATCTTAGTTAAAATTTTTTACATGAATCATAGTTTTTGACGTGGTTTTTTGCGATTTTTTTGATTTTTTAGCCATAACTTCTAAACCATACATCATAAAAGGACGATTTATGCATCAAAATGTTCCTTAAGTTACTGCCCACAAGACTGTATCCTTAAAATAATTTGAAAAATTAGATTTCATGTTAATTTCATGTGCCCTTTTTTGTCAATTTTTATTTTTTTTATTTATTTTCTAAAATAAAAACTACATATCAGATAAGGACGATTCATGCATTAAAATGAGCACCAGGTCCTCGTCCTTAAGAAGGGATACTCCTTTGTCCAAATGCCGTTTGCTCTATCTCTTGTAGTTTAGGAGTTGTAGAACACTTTTTGGAGTGGAAGCTGGCCAAAAACATGTGCTTTTTCCGTCATAACTCCCAAACCATACATCCTACAAGGACGATTTATACACCAAATTGTTTCTAATACATATATACACAAGACTGCATATTCAGAAAAAAGTTTTCTGGAATTTGATTTTTTTTCAAGAATCTTAGTTAAAATTTTTTACATGAATCATAGTTTTTGACGTGGTTTTTTGCGATTTTTTTGATTTTTTAGCCATAACTTCTAAACCATACATCATAAAAGGACGATTTATGCATCAAAATGTTCCTTAAGCTACTGTCCACAAGACTGTATCCTTAAAATAATTTTAAAAATTAGATTTCATGTTAATTTCATGTGCCCTTTTTTGTCAATTTTTATTTTTTTTATTTATTTTCTAAAATAAAAACTACATATCAGATAAGGACGATTCATGCATTAAAATGAGCACCAGGTCCTCGTCCTTAAGAAGGGATACTCCTTTGTCCAAATGCCGTTTGCCCTATCTCTTGTAGTTTAGGAGTTGTAGAACACTTTTTGGAGTGGAAGCTGGCCAAAAACATGTGCTTTTTCCGTCATAACTCCCAAACCATACATCCTACAAGGACGATTTATACACAAATTGTTTCTAATACATATATACACAAGACTGCATATTCAGAAAAAAGTTTTCTGGAATTTGATTTTTTTTCAAGAATCTTAGTTAAAATTTTTTACATGAATCATAGTTTTTGACGTGGTTTTTTGCGATTTTTTTGATTTTTTAGCCATAACTTCTAAACCATACATCATAAAAGGACGATTTATGCATCAAAATGTTCCTTAAGCTACTGCCCACAAGACTGTATCCTTAAAATAATTTTTAAAATTAGATTTCATGTTAATTTCATGTGCCCTTTTTTGTCAATTTTTATTTTTTTTATTTATTTTCTAAAATAAAAACTACATATCAGATAAGGACGATTCATGCATTAAAATGAGCACCAGGTCCTCGTCCTTAAGAAGGGATACTCCTTTGTCCAAATGCCGTTTGCCCTATCTCTTGTAGTTTAGGAGTTGTAGAACACTTTTTGGAGTGGAAGCTGGCAAAAAACATGTGCTTTTTCCGTCATAACTCCCAAACCATACATCCTACAAGGACGATTTATACACCAAATGGTTTCTAATACATATATACACAAGACTGCATATTCAGAAAAAAGTTTTCTGGAATTTGATTTTTTTTCAAGAATCTTAGTTAAAATTTTTTACATGAATCATAGTTTTTGACGTGGTTTTTTTGCGATTTTTTTGATTTTTTAGCCATAACTTCTAAACCATACATCATAAAAGGACGATTTATGCATCAAAATGTTCCTTAAGTTACTGCCCACAAGACTGTATCCTTAAAATAATTTTAAAAATTAGATTTCATGTTAATTTCATGTGCCCTTTTTTGTCAATTTTTATTTTTTTTATTTATTTTCTAAAATAAAAACTACATATCAGATAAGGACAATTCATGCATTAAAATGAGCACCAGGTCCTCGTCCTTAAGAAGGGATACTCCTTTGTCCAAATGCCGTTTGCCCTATCTCTTGTAGTTTAGGAGTTGTAGAACACTTTTTGGAGTGGAAGCTGGCCAAAAACATGTGCTTTTTCCGTCATAACTCCCAAACCATACATCTTACAAGGACGATTTATACACCAAATTGTTTCTAATACATATATACACAAGACTGCATATTCAGAAAAAAGTTTTCTGGAATTTGATTTTTTTTCAAGAATCTTAGTTAAAATTTTTTACATGAATCATAGTTTTTGACGTGGTTTTTTGCGATTTTTTTGATTTTTTAGCCATAACTTCTAAACCATACATCATAAAAGGACGATTTATGCATCAAAATGTTCCTTAAGCTACTGCCCACAAGACTGTATCCTTAAAATAATTTTAAAAATTAGATTTCATGTTAATTTCATGTTCCCTTTTTTGTCAATTTTTATTTTTTTTATTTATTTTCTAAAATAAAAACTACATATCAGATAAGGACGATTCATGCATTAAAATGAGCACCAGGTCCTCGTCCTTAAGAAGGGATACTCCTTTGTCCAAATGCCGTTTGCCCTATCTCTTGTAGTTTAGGAGTTGTAGAACACTTTTTGGAGTGGAAGCTGGCCAAAAACATGTGCTTTTTCCGTCATAACTCCCAAACCATACATCCTACAAGGACGATTTATACACCAAATGGTTTCTAATACATATATACACAAGACTGCATATTCAGAAAAAAGTTTTCTGGAATTTGATTTTTTTTCAAGAATCTTAGTTAAAATTTTTTACATGAATCATAGTTTTTGACGTGGTTTTTTGCGATTTTTTTGATTTTTTAGCCATAACTTCTAAACCATACATCATAAAAGGACGATTTATGCATAAAAATGTTCCTTAAGCTACTGCCCACAAGACTGTATCCTTAAAATAATTTTAAAAATTAGATTTCATGTTAATTTCATGTGCCCTTTTTTGTCAATTTTTATTTTTTTTATTTATTTTCTAAAATAAAAACTACATATCAGATAAGGACGATTCATGCATTAAAATGAGCACCAGGTCCTCGTCCTTAAGAAGGGATACTCCTTTGTCCAAATGCCGTTTGCCCTATCTCTTGTAGTTTAGGAGTTGTAGAACACTTTTTGGAGTGGAAGCTGGCCAAAAACATGTGCTTTTTCCGTCATAACTCCCAAACCATACATCCTACAAGGACGATTTATACACAAATTGTTTCTAATACATATATACACAAGACTGCATATTCAGAAAAAAGTTTTCTGGAATTTGATTTTTTTTCAAGAATCTTAGTTAAAATTTTTTACATGAATCATAGTTTTTGACGTGGTTTTTTGCGATTTTTTTGATTTTTTAGCCATAACTTCTAAACCATACATCATAAAAGGACGATTTATGCATCAAAATGTTCCTTAAGCTACTGCCCACAAGACTGTATCCTTAAAATAATTTTAAAAATTAGATTTCATGTTAATTTCATGTGCCCTTTTTTGTCAATTTTTATTTTTTTTATTTATTTTCTAAAATAAAAACTACATATCAGATAAGGACGATTCATGCATTAAAATGAGCACCAGGTCCTCGTCCTTAAGAAGGGATACTCCTTTGTCCAAATGCCGTTTGCCCTATCTCTTGTAGTTTAGGAGTTGTAGAACACTTTTTGGAGTGGAAGCTGGCCAAAAACATGTGCTTTTTCCGTCATAACTCCCAAACCATACATCCTACAAGGACGATTTATACACCAAATGGTTTCTAATACATATATACACAAGACTGCATATTCAGAAAAAAGTTTTCTGGAATTTGATTTTTTTTCAAGAATCTTAGTTAAAATTTTTTACATGAATCATAGTTTTTGACGTGGTTTTTTGCGATTTTTTTATTTTTTAGCCATAACTTCTAAACCATACATCATAAAAGGACGATTTATGCATAAAAATGTTCCTTAAGCTACTGCCCACAAGACTGTATCCTTAAAATAATTTTAAAAATTAGATTTCATGTTAATTTCATGTGCCCTTTTTTGTCAATTTTTATTTTTTTTATTTATTTTCTAAAATAAAAACTACATATCAGATAAGGACGATTCATGCATTAAAATGAGCACCAGGTCCTCGTCCTTAAGAAGGGATACTCCTTTGTCCAAATGCCGTTTGCCCTATCTCTTGTAGTTTAGGAGTTGTAGAACACTTTTTGGAGTGGAAGCTGGCAAAAAACATGTGCTTTTTCCGTCATAACTCCCAAACCATACATCCTACAAGGACGATTTATACACCAAATGGTTTCTAATACATATATACACAAGACTGCATATTCAGAAAAAAGTTTTCTGGAATTTGATTTTTTTTCAAGAATCTTAGTTAAAATTTTTTACATGAATCATAGTTTTTGACGTGGTTTTTTTGCGATTTTTTTGATTTTTTAGCCATAACTTCTAAACCATACATCATAAAAGGACGATTTATGCATCAAAATGTTCCTTAAGTTACTGCCCACAAGACTGTATCCTTAAAATAATTTTAAAAATTAGATTTCATGTTAATTTCATGTGCCCTTTTTTGTCAATTTTTATTTTTTTTATTTATTTTCTAAAATAAAAACTACATATCAGATAAGGACGATTCATGCATTAAAATGAGCACCAGGTCCTCGTCCTTAAGAAGGGATACTCCTTTGTCCAAATGCCGTTTGCCCTATCTCTTGTAGTTTAGGAGTTGTAGAACACTTTTTGGAGTGGAAGCTGGCCAAAAACATGTGCTTTTTCCGTCATAACTCCCAAACCATACATCTTACAAGGACGATTTATACACCAAATTGTTTCTAATACATATATACACAAGACTGCATATTCAGAAAAAAGTTTTCTGGAATTTGATTTTTTTTCAAGAATCTTAGTTAAAATTTTTTACATGAATCATAGTTTTTGACGTGGTTTTTTGCGATTTTTTTGATTTTTTAGCCATAACTTCTAAACCATACATCATAAAAGGACGATTTATGCATCAAAATGTTCCTTAAGCTACTGCCCACAAGACTGTATCCTTAAAATAATTTTTAAAATTAGATTTCATGTTAATTTCATGTGCCCTTTTTTGTCAATTTTTATTTTTTTTATTTATTTTCTAAAATAAAAACTACATATCAGATAAGGACGATTCATGCATTAAAATGAGCACCAGGTCCTCGTCCTTAAGAAGGGATACTCCTTTGTCCAAATGCCGTTTGCCCTATCTCTTGTAGTTTAGGAGTTGTAGAACACTTTTTGGAGTGGAAGCTGGCCAAAAACATGTGCTTTTTCCGTCATAACTCCCAAACCATACATCCTACAAGGACGATTTATACACCAAATGGTTTCTAATACATATATACACAAGACTGCATATTCAGAAAAAAGTTTTCTGGAATTTGATTTTTTTTCAAGACTCTTAGTTAAAATTTTTTACATGAATCATAGTTTTTGACGTGGTTTTTTGCGATTTTTTTGATTTTTTAGCCATAACTTCTAAACCATACATCATAAAAGGACGATTTATGCATAAAAATGTTCCTTAAGCTACTGCCCACAAGACTGTATCCTTAAAATAATTTTAAAAATTAGATTTCATGTTAATTTCATGTGCCCTTTTTTGTCAATTTTTATTTTTTTTATTTATTTTCTAAAATAAAAACTACATATCAGATAAGGACGATTCATGCATTAAAATGAGCACCAGGTCCTCGTCCTTAAGAAGGGATACTCCTTTGTCCAAATGCCGTTTGCCCTATCTCTTGTAGTTTAGGAGTTGTAGAACACTTTTTGGAGTGGAAGCTGGCAAAAAACATGTGCTTTTTCCGTCATAACTCCCAAACCATACATCCTACAAGGACGATTTATACACCAAATGGTTTCTAATACATATATACACAAGACTGCATATTCAGAAAAAAGTTTTCTGGAATTTGATTTTTTTTCAAGAATCTTAGTTAAAATTTTTTACATGAATCATAGTTTTTGACGTGGTTTTTTTGCGATTTTTTTGATTTTTTAGCCATAACTTCTAAACCATACATCATAAAAGGACGATTTATGCATCAAAATGTTCCTTAAGTTACTGCCCACAAGACTGTATCCTTAAAATAATTTTAAAAATTAGATTTCATGTTAATTTCATGTGCCCTTTTTTGTCAATTTTTATTTTTTTTATTTATTTTCTAAAATAAAAACTACATATCAGATAAGGACGATTCATGCATTAAAATGAGCACCAGGTCCTCGTCCTTAAGAAGGGATACTCCTTTGTCCAAATGCCGTTTGCCCTATCTCTTGTAGTTTAGGAGTTGTAGAACACTTTTTGGAGTGGAAGCTGGCCAAAAACATGTGCTTTTTCCGTCATAACTCCCAAACCATACATCCTACAAGGACGATTTATACACAAATTGTTTCTAATACATATATACACAAGACTGCATATTCAGAAAAAAGTTTTCTGGAATTTGATTTTTTTTCAAGAATCTTAGTTAAAATTTTTTACATGAATCATAGTTTTTGACGTGGTTTTTTGCGATTTTTTTGATTTTTTAGCCATAACTTCTAAACCATACATCATAAAAGGACGATTTATGCATCAAAATGTTCCTTAAGCTACTGCCCACAAGACTGTATCCTTAAAATAATTTTAAAAATTAGATTTCATGTTAATTTCATGTGCCCTTTTTTGTCAATTTTTATTTTTTTTATTTATTTTCTAAAATAAAAACTACATATCAGATAAGGACGATTCATGCATTAAAATGAGCACCAGGTCCTCGTCCTTAAGAAGGGATACTCCTTTGTCCAAATGCCGTTTGCCCTATCTCTTGTAGTTTAGGAGTTGTAGAACACTTTTTGGAGTGGAAGCTGGCCAAAAACATGTGCTTTTTCCGTCATAACTCCCAAACCATACATCCTACAAGGACGATTTATACACCAAATGGTTTCTAATACATATATACACAAGACTGCATATTCAGAAAAAAGTTTTCTGGAATTTGATTTTTTTTCAAGAATCTTAGTTAAAATTTTTTACATGAATCATAGTTTTTGACGTGGTTTTTTGCGATTTTTTTGATTTTTTAGCCATAACTTCTAAACCATACATCATAAAAGGACGATTTATGCATAAAAATGTTCCTTAAGCTACTGCCCACAAGACTGTATCCTTAAAATAATTTTAAAAATTAGATTTCATGTTAATTTCATGTGCCCTTTTTTGTCAATTTTTATTTTTTTTATTTATTTTCTAAAATAAAAACTACATATCAGATAAGGACGATTCATGCATTAAAATGAGCACCAGGTCCTCGTCCTTAAGAAGGGATACTCCTTTGTCCAAATGCCGTTTGCCCTATCTCTTGTAGTTTAGGAGTTGTAGAACACTTTTTGGAGTGGAAGCTGGCAAAAAACATGTGCTTTTTCCGTCATAACTCCCAAACCATACATCCTACAAGGACGATTTATACACCAAATGGTTTCTAATACATATATACACAAGACTGCATATTCAGAAAAAAGTTTTCTGGAATTTGATTTTTTTTCAAGAATCTTAGTTAAAATTTTTTACATGAATCATAGTTTTTGACGTGGTTTTTTTGCGATTTTTTTGATTTTTTAGCCATAACTTCTAAACCATACATCATAAAAGGACGATTTATGCATCAAAATGTTCCTTAAGTTACTGCCCACAAGACTGTATCCTTAAAATAATTTTAAAAATTAGATTTCATGTTAATTTCATGTGCCCTTTTTTGTCAATTTTTATTTTTTTTATTTATTTTCTAAAATAAAAACTACATATCAGATAAGGACGATTCATGCATTAAAATGAGCACCAGGTCCTCGTCCTTAAGAAGGAATACTCCTTTGTCCAAATGCCGTTTGCTCTATCTCTTGTAGTTTAGGAGTTGTCGAACACTTTTTGGAGTGGAAGCTGGCCAAAAACATGTGCTTTTTCCGTCATAACTCCCAAACCATACATCCTACAAGGACGATTTATACACCAAATTGTTTCTAATACATATATACACAAGACTGCATATTCAGAAAAAAGTTTTCTGGAATTTGATTTTTTTTCAAGAATCTTAGTTAAAATTTTTTACATGAATCATAGTTTTTGACGTGGTTTTTTGCGATTTTTTTGATTTTTTAGCCATAACTTCTAAACCATACATTTTAAAAGGACGATTTATGCATCAAAATGTTCCTTAAGCTACTGTCCACAAGACTGTATCCTTAAAATAATTTTTAAAATTAGATTTCATGTTAATTTCATGTGCCCTTTTTTGTCAATTTTTATTTTTTTTATTTATTTTCTAAAATAAAAACTACATATCAGATAAGGACGATTCATGCATTAAAATGAGCACCAGGTCCTCGTCCTTAAGAAGGGATACTCTTTTGTCCAAATGCCGTTTGCCCTATCTCTTGTAGTTTAGGAGTTGTAGAACACTTTTTGGAGTGGAAGCTGGCCAAAAACATGTGCTTTTTCCGTCATAACTCCCAAACCATACATCCTACAAGGACGATTTATACACAAATTGTTTCTAATACATATATACACAAGACTGCATATTCAGAAAAAAGTTTTCTGGAATTTGATTTTTTTTCAAGAATCTTAGTTAAAATTTTTTACATGAATCATAGTTTTTGACGTGGTTTTTTGCGATTTTTTTGATTTTTTAGCCATAACTTCTAAACCATACATCATAAAAGGACGATTTATGCATAAAAATGTTCCTTAAGCTACTGCCCACAAGACTGTATCCTTAAAATAATTTTAAAAATTAGATTTCATGTTAATTTCATGTGCCCTTTTTTGTCAATTTTTATTTTTTTTATTTATTTTCTAAAATAAAAACTACATATCAGATAAGGACGATTCATGCATTAAAATGAGCACCAGGTCCTCGTCCTTAAGAAGGGATACTCCTTTGTCCAAATGCCGTTTGCCCTATCTCTTGTAGTTTAGGAGTTGTAGAACACTTTTTGGAGTGGAAGCTGGCCAAAAACATGTGCTTTTTCCGTCATAACTCCCAAACCATACATCCTACAAGGACGATTTATACACCAAATGGTTTCTAATACATATATACACAAGACTGCATATTCAGAAAAAAGTTTTCTGGAATTTGATTTTTTTTCAAGAATCTTAGTTAAAATTTTTTACATGAATCATAGTTTTTGACGTGGTTTTTTGCGATTTTTTTGATTTTTTAGCCATAACTTCTAAACCATACATCATAAAAGGACGATTTATGCATAAAAATGTTCCTTAAGCTACTGCCCACAAGACTGTATCCTTAAAATAATTTTAAAAATTAGATTTCATGTTAATTTCATGTGCCCTTTTTTGTCAATTTTTATTTTTTTTATTTATTTTCTAAAATAAAAACTACATATCAGATAAGGACGATTCATGCATTAAAATGAGCACCAGGTCCTCGTCCTTAAGAAGGGATACTCCTTTGTCCAAATGCCGTTTGCCCTATCTCTTGTAGTTTAGGAGTTGTAGAACACTTTTTGGAGTGGAAGCTGGCAAAAAACATGTGCTTTTTCCGTCATAACTCCCAAACCATACATCCTACAAGGACGATTTATACACCAAATGGTTTCTAATACATATATACACAAGACTGCATATTCAGAAAAAAGTTTTCTGGAATTTGATTTTTTTTCAAGAATCTTAGTTAAAATTTTTTACATGAATCATAGTTTTTGACGTGGTTTTTTTGCGATTTTTTTGATTTTTTAACCATAACTTCTAAACCATACATCATAAAAGGACGATTTATGCATCAAAATGTTCCTTAAGTTACTGCCCACAAGACTGTATCCTTAAAATAATTTTAAAAATTAGATTTCATGTTAATTTCATGTGCCCTTTTTTGTCAATTTTTATTTTTTTTATTTATTTTCTAAAATAAAAACTACATATCAGATAAGGACGATTCATGCATTAAAATGAGCACCAGGTCCTCGTCCTTAAGAAGGGATACTCCTTTGTCCAAATGCCGTTTGCCCTATCTCTTGTAGTTTAGGAGTTGTAGAACACTTTTTGGAGTGGAAGCTGGCCAAAAACATGTGCTTTTTCCGTCATAACTCCCAAACCATACATCTTACAAGGACGATTTATACACCAAATTGTTTCTAATACATATATACACAAGACTGCATATTCAGAAAAAAGTTTTCTGGAATTTGATTTTTTTTCAAGAATCTTAGTTAAAATTTTTTACATGAATCATAGTTTTTGACGTGGTTTTTTGCGATTTTTTTGATTTTTTAGCCATAACTTCTAAACCATACATCATAAAAGGACGATTTATGCATCAAAATGTTCCTTAAGCTACTGCCCACAAGACTGTATCCTTAAAATAATTTTAAAAATTAGATTTCATGTTAATTTCATGTGCCCTTTTTTGTCAATTTTTATTTTTTTTATTTATTTTCTAAAATAAAAACTACATATCAGATAAGGACGATTCATGCATTAAAATGAGCACCAGGTCCTCGTCCTTAAGAAGGGATACTCCTTTGTCCAAATGCCGTTTGTCCTATCTCTTGTAGTTTAGGAGTTGTAGAACACTTTTTGGAGTGGAAGCTGGCCAAAAACATGTGCTTTTTCCGTCATAACTCCCAAACCATACATCCTACAAGGACGAGTTATACACCAAATGGTTTCTAATACATATATACACAAGACTGCATATTCAGAAAAAAGTTTTCTGGAATTTGATTTTTTTTCAAGAATCTTAGTTAAAATTTTTTACATGAATCATAGTTTTTGACGTGGTTTTTTGCGATTTTTTTGATTTTTTAGCCATAACTTCTAAACCATACATCATAAAAGGACGATTTATGCATCAAAATGTTCCTTAAGCTACTGCCCACAAGACTGTATCCTTAAAATAATTTTAAAAATTAGATTTCATGTTAATTTCATGTGCCCTTTTTTGTCAATTTTTATTTTTTTTATTTATTTTCTAAAATAAAAACTACATATCAGATAAGGACGATTCATGCATTAAAATGAGCACCAGGTCCTCGTCCTTAAGAAGGGATACTCCTTTGTCCAAATGCCGTTTGCCCTATCTCTTGTAGTTTAGGAGTTGTAGAACACTTTTTGGAGTGGAAGCTGGCCAAAAACATGTGCTTTTTCCGTCATAACTCCCAAACCATACATCTTACAAGGACGATTTATACACCAAATTGTTTCTAATACATATATACACAAGACTGCATATTCAGAAAAAAGTTTTCTGGAATTTGATTTTTTTTCAAGAATCTTAGTTAAAATTTTTTACATGAATCATAGTTTTTGACGTGGTTTTTTGCGATTTTTTTGATTTTTTAGCCATAACTTCTAAACCATACATCATAAAAGGACGATTTATGCATCAAAATGTTCCTTAAGCTACTGCCCACAAGACTGTATCCTTAAAATAATTTTAAAAATTAGATTTCATGTTAATTTCATGTGCCCTTTTTTGTCAATTTTTATTTTTTTTATTTATTTTCTAAAATAAAAACTACATATCAGATAAGGACGATTCATGCATTAAAATGAGCACCAGGTCCTCGTCCTTAAGAAGGGATACTCCTTTGTCCAAATGCCGTTTGTCCTATCTCTTGTAGTTTAGGAGTTGTAGAACACTTTTTGGAGTGGAAGCTGGCCAAAAACATGTGCTTTTTCCGTCATAACTCCCAAACCATACATCCTACAAGGACGAGTTATACACCAAATGGTTTCTAATACATATATACACAAGACTGCATATTCAGAAAAAAATTTTCTGGAATTTGATTTTTTTTCAAGAATCTTAGTTAAAATTTTTTACATGAATCATAGTTTTTGACGTGGTTTTTTTGCGATTTTTTTAATTTTTTAGCCATAACTTCTAAACCATACATCATAAAAGGACGATTTATGCATACGATTTATTCCTAAAGCTACTGCCCACAAGACTGTATCCTTAAAATAATTTTAAAAATTAGATTTCATGTTAATTTCATGTGCCCTTTTTTGTCAATTTTTATTTTTTTTATTTATTTTCTAAAATAAAAACTACATATCAGATAAGGACGATTCATGCATTAAAATGAGCACCAGGTCCTCGTCCTTAAGAAGGGATACTCCTTTGTCCAAATGCCGTTTGCCCTATCTCTTGTAGTTTAGGAGTTGTAGAACACTTTTTGGAGTGGAAGCTGGCCAAAAACATGTGCTTTTTCCGTCATAACTCCCAAACCATACATCCTACAAGGACGATTTATACACCAAATTGTTTCTAATACATATATACACAAGACTGCATATTCAGAAAAAAGTTTTCTGGAATTTGATTTTTTTTCAAGAATCTTAGTTAAAATTTTTTACATGAATCATAGTTTTTGACGTGGTTTTTTGCGATTTTTTTGATTTTTTAGCCATAACTTCTAAACCATACATCATAAAAGGACGATTTATGTATCAAAATGTTCCTTAAGCTACTGCCCACAAGACTGTATCCTTAAAATAATTTTAAAAATTAGATTTCATGTTAATTTCATGTGCCCTTTTTTGTCAATTTTTATTTTTTTTATTTATTTTCTAAAATAAAAACTACATATCAGATAAGGACGATTCATGCATTAAAATGAGCACCAGGTCCTCGTCCTTAAGAAGGGATACTCCTTTGTCCAAATGCCGTTTGCCCTATCTCTTGTAGTTTAGGAGTTGTAGAACACTTTTTGGAGTGGAAGCTGGCCAAAAACATGTGCTTTTTCCGTCATAACTCCCAAACCATACATCTTACAAGGACGATTTATACGCCAAATTGTTTCTAATACATATATACACAAGACTGCATATTCAGAAAAAAGTTTTCTGGAATTTGATTTTTTTTCAAGAATCTTAGTTAAAATTTTTTACATGAATCATAGTTTTTGACGTGGTTTTTTGCGATTTTTTTAATTTTTTAGCCATAACTTCTAAACCATACATCATAAAAGGACGATTTATGCATCAAAATGTTCCTTAAGCTACTGCCCACAAGACTGTATCCTTAAAATAAATTTAAAAATTAGATTTCATGTTAATTTCATGTGCCCTTTTTTGTCAATTTTTATTTTTTTTATTTATTTTCTAAAATAAAAACTACATATCAGATAAGGACGATTCATGCATTAAAATGAGCACCAGGTCCTCGTCCTTAAGAAGGGATACTCCTTTGTCCAAATGCCGTTTGCCCTATCTCTTGTAGTTTAGGAGTTGTAGAACACTTTTTGGAGTGGAAGCTGGCCAAAAACATGTGCTTTTTCCGTCATAACTCCCAAACCATACATCTTACAAGGACGATTTATACACCAAATGGTTTCTAATACATATATACACAAGACTGCATATTCAGAAAAAAGTTTTCTGGAATTTGATTTTTTTTCAAGAATCTTAGTTAAAATTTTTTACATGAATCATAGTTTTTGACGTGGTTTTTTGCGATTTTTTTGATTTTTTAGCCATAACTTCTAAACCATATATCATAAAAGGACGATTTATGCATGAAAATGTTCCTTAAGCTACTGCCCACAAGACTGTATCCTTAAAATAATTTTAAAAATTAGATTTCATGTTAATTTCATGTGCCCTTTTTGTCAATTTTTATTTTTTTTATTTATTTTCTAAAATAAAAACTACATATCAGATAAGGACGATTCATGCATTAAAATGAGCACCAGGTCCTCGTCCTTAAGAAGGGATACTCCTTTGTCCAAATGCCGTTTGCTCTATCTCTTGTAGTTTAGGAGTTGTAGAACACTTTTTGGAGTGGAAGCTGGCCAAAAACATGTGCTTTTTCCGTCATAACTCCCAAACCATACATCCTACAAGGACGATTTATACACCAAATTGTTTCTAATACATATATACACAAGACTGCATATTCAGAAAAAAGTTTTCTGGAATTTGATTTTTTTTCAAGAATCTTAGTTAAAATTTTTTACATGAATCATAGTTTTTGACGTGGTTTTTTGCGATTTTTTTGATTTTTTAGCCATAACTTCTAAACCATACATCATAAAAGGACGATTTATGCATCAAAATGTTCCTTAAGCTACTGCCCACAAGACTGTATCCTTAAAATAATTTTAAAAATTAGATTTCATGTTAATTTCATGTGCCCTTTTTTGTCAATTTTTATTTTTTTTATTTATTTTCTAAAATAAAAACTACATATCAGATAAGGACGATTCATGCATTAAAATGAGCACCAGGTCCTCGTCCTTAAGAAGGGATACTCCTTTGTCCAAATGCCGTTTGCCCTATCTCTTGTAGTTTAGGAGTTGTAGAACACTTTTTGGAGTGGAAGCTGGCCAAAAACATGTGCTTTTTCCGTCATAACTCCCAAACCATACATCTTACAAGGACGATTTATACACCAAATGGTTTCTAATACATATATACACAAGACTGCATATTCAGAAAAAAGTTTTCTGGAATTTGATTTTTTTTCAAGAATCTTAGTTAAAATTTTTTACATGAATCATAGTTTTTGACGTGGTTTTTTGCGATTTTTTTGATTTTTTAGCCATAACTTCTAAACCATATATCATAAAAGGACGATTTATGCATGAAAATGTTCCTTAAGCTACTGCCCACAAGACTGTATCCTTAAAATAATTTTAAAAATTAGATTTCATGTTAATTTCATGTGCCCTTTTTGTCAATTTTTATTTTTTTTATTTATTTTCTAAAATAAAAACTACATATCAGATAAGGACGATTCATGCATTAAAATGAGCACCAGGTCCTCGTCCTTAAGAAGGGATACTCCTTTGTCCAAATGCCGTTTGCCCTATCTCTTGTAGTTTAGGAGTTGTAGAACACTTTTTGGAGTGGAAGCTGGCCAAAAACATGTGCTTTTTCCGTCATAACTCCCAAACCATACATCTTACAAGGACGATTTATACACCAAATTGTTTCTAATACATATATACACAAGACTGCATATTCAGAAAAAAGTTTTCTGGAATTTGATTTTTTTTCAAGAATCTTAGTTAAAATTTTTTACATGAATCATAGTTTTTGACGTGGTTTTTTGCGATTTTTTTGATTTTTTAGCCATAACTTCTAAACCATACATCATAAAAGGACGATTTATGCATCAAAATGTTCCTTAAGCTACTGCCCACAAGACTGTATCCTTAAAATAATTTTAAAAATTAGATTTCATGTTAATTTCATGTGCCCTTTTTTGTCAATTTTTATTTTTTTTATTTATTTTCTAAAATAAAAACTACATATCAGATAAGGACGATTCATGCATTAAAATGAGCACCAGGTCCTCGTCCTTAAGAAGGGATACTCCTTTGTCCAAATGCCGTTTGCCCTATCTCTTGTAGTTTAGGAGTTGTAGAACACTTTTTGGAGTGGAAGCTGGCCAAAAACATGTGCTTTTTCCGTCATAACTCCCAAACCATACATCCTACAAGGACGATTTATGCACCAAATGGTTTCTAATACATATATACACAAGACTGCATATTCAGAAAAAAGTTTTCTGGAATTTGAATGAAAAATTAGATTTCATGTTAATTTCATGTGCCCTTTTTTGTCAATTTTTATTTTTTTTATTTATTTTCTAAAATAAAAACTACATATCAGATAAGGACGATTCATGCATTAAAATGAGCACCAGGTCCTCGTCCTTAAGAAGGGATACTCCTTTGTCCAAATGCCGTTTGCCCTATCTCTTGTAGTTTAGGAGTTGTAGAACACTTTTTGGAGTGGAAGCTGGCCAAAAACATGTGCTTTTTCCGTCATAACTCCCAAACCATACATCTTACAAGGACGATTTATACACCAAATTGTTTCTAATACATATATACACAAGACTGCATATTCAGAAAAAAGTTTTCTGGAATTTGATTTTTTTTCAAGAATCTTAGTTAAAATTTTTTACATGAATCATAGTTTTTGACGTGGTTTTTTGCGATTTTTTTGATTTTTTAGCCATAACTTCTAAACCATACATCATAAAAGGACGATTTATGCATCAAAATGTTCCTTAAGCTACTGCCCACAAGACTGTATCCTTAAAATAATTTTAAAAATTAGATTTCATGTTAATTTCATGTGCCCTTTTTTGTCAATTTTTATTTTTTTTATTTATTTTCTAAAATAAAAACTACATATCAGATAAGGACGATTCATGCATTAAAATGAGCACCAGGTCCTCGTCCTTAAGAAGGGATACTCCTTTGTCCAAATGCCGTTTGCCCTATCTCTTGTAGTTTAGGAGTTGTAGAACACTTTTTGGAGTGGAAGCTGGCCAAAAACATGTGCTTTTTCCGTCATAACTCCCAAATCATACATCCTACAAGGACGATTTATGCACCAAATGGTTTCTAATACATATATACACAAGACTGCATATTCAGAAAAAAGTTTTCTGGAATTTGAATGAAAAATTAGATTTCATGTTAATTTCATGTGCCCTTTTTTGTCAATTTTTATTTTTTTTATTTATTTTCTAAAATAAAAACTACATATCAGATAAGGACGATTCATGCATTAAAATGAGCACCAGGTCCTCGTCCTTAAGAAGGGATACTCCTTTGTCCAAATGCCGTTTGCCCTATCTCTTGTAGTTTAGGAGTTGTAGAACACTTTTTGGAGTGGAAGCTGGCCAAAAACATGTGCTTTTTCCGTCATAACTCCCAAACCATACATCTTACAAGGACGATTTATACACCAAATTGTTTCTAATACATATATACACAAGACTGCATATTCAGAAAAAAGTTTTCTGGAATTTGATTTTTTTTCAAGAATCTTAGTTAAAATTTTTTACATGAATCATAGTTTTTGACGTGGTTTTTTGCGATTTTTTTGATTTTTTAGCCATAACTTCTAAACCATATATCATAAAAGGACGATTTATGCATGAAAATGTTCCTTAAGCTACTGCCCACAAGACTGTATCCTTAAAATAATTTTAAAAATTAGATTTCATGTTAATTTCATGTGCCCTTTTTTGTCAATTTTTATTTTTTTTATTTATTTTCTAAAATAAAAACTACATATCAGATAAGGACGATTCATGCATTAAAATGAGCACCAGGTCCTCGTCCTTAAGAAGGGATACTCCTTTGTCCAAATGCCGTTTGCTCTATCTCTTGTAGTTTAGGAGTTGTAGAACACTTTTTGGAGTGGAAGCTGGCCAAAAACATGTGCTTTTTCCGTCATAACTCCCAAACCATACATCCTACAAGGACGATTTATACACCAAATTGTTTCTAATACATATATACACAAGACTGCATATTCAGAAAAAAGTTTTCTGGAATTTGATTTTTTTTCAAGAATCTTAGTTAAAATTTTTTACATGAATCATAGTTTTTGACGTGGTTTTTTGCGATTTTTTTGATTTTTTAGCCATAACTTCTAAACCATACATCATAAAAGGACGATTTATGCATCAAAATGTTCCTTAAGCTACTGCCCACAAGACTGTATCCTTAAAATAATTTTAAAAATTAGATTTCATGTTAATTTCATGTGCCCTTTTTTGTCAATTTTTATTTTTTTTATTTATTTTCTAAAATAAAAACTACATATCAGATAAGGACGATTCATGCATTAAAATGAGCACCAGGTCCTCGTCCTTAAGAAGGGATACTCCTTTGTCCAAATGCCGTTTGCCCTATCTCTTGTAGTTTAGGAGTTGTAGAACACTTTTTGGAGTGGAAGCTGGCCAAAAACATGTGCTTTTTCCGTCATAACTCCCAAACCATACATCTTACAAGGACGATTTATACACCAAATTGTTTCTAATACATATATACACAAGACTGCATATTCAGAAAAAAGTTTTCTGGAATTTGATTTTTTTTCAAGAATCTTAGTTAAAATTTTTTACATGAATCATAGTTTTTGACGTGGTTTTTTGCGATTTTTTTGATTTTTTAGCCATAACTTCTAAACCATACATCATAAAAGAACGATTTATGTATCAAAATGTTCCTTAAGCTACTGCCCACAAGACTGTATCCTTAAAATAATTTTAAAAATTAGATTTCATGTTAATTTCATGTGCCCTTTTTTGTCAATTTTTATTTTTTTTATTTATTTTCTAAAATAAAAACTACATATCAGATAAGGACGATTCATGCATTAAAATGAGCACCAGGTCCTCGTCCTTAAGAAAGGATACTCCTTTGTCCAAATGCCGTTTGCCCTATCTCTTGTAGTTTAGGAGTTGTAGAACACTTTTTGGAGTGGAAGCTGGCCAAAAACATGTGCTTTTTCCGTCATAACTCCCAAACCATACATCCTACAAGGACGATTTATACACCAAATGGTTTCTAATACATATATACACAAGACTGCATATTCAGAAAAAAGTTTTCTGGAATTTGATTTTTTTTCAAGAATCTTAGTTAAAATTTTTTACATGAATCATAGTTTTTGACGTGGTTTTTTGCGATTTTTTTGATTTTTTAGCCATAACTTCTAAACCATACATCATAAAAGGACGGTTTATGCATCAAAATGTTTCTTAAGCTACTGCCCACAAGACTGTATCCTTAAAATAATTTTAAAAATTAGATTTCATGTTAATTTCATGTGCCCTTTTTTGTCAATTTTTACTTTTTTTATTTATTTTCTAAAATAAAAACTACATATCAGATAAGGACGATTCATGCATTAAAATGAGCACCAGGTCCTCGTCCTTAAGAAGGGATACTCCTTTGTCCAAATGCCGTTTGCCCTATCTCTTGTAGTTTAGGAGTTGTAGAACACTTTTTGGAGTGGAAGCTGGCCAAAAACATGTGCTTTTTCCGTCATAACTCCCAAACCATACATCCTACAAGGACGATTTATACACCAAATGGTTTCTAATACATATATACACAAGACTGCATATTCAGAAAAAAGTTTTCTGGAATTTGATTTTTTTTCAAGAATCTTAGTTAAAATTTTTTACATGAATCATAGTTTTTGACGTGGTTTTTTGCGATTTTTTTGATTTTTTAGCCATAACTTCTAAACCATACATCATAAAAGGACGATTTATGCATCAAAATGTTCCTTAAGCTACTGCCCACAAGACTGTATCCTTAAAATAATTTTAAAAATTAGATTTCATGTTAATTTCATGTGCCCTTTTTTGTCAATTTTTATTTTTTTTATTTATTTTCTAAAATAAAAACTACATATCAGATAAGGACGATTCATGCATTAAAATGAGCACCAGGTCCTCGTCCTTAAGAAGGGATACTCCTTTGTCCAAATGCCGTTTGCCCTATCTCTTGTAGTTTAGGAGTTGTAGAACACTTTTTGGAGTGGAAGCTGGCCAAAAACATGTGCTTTTTCCGTCATAACTCCCAAACCATACATCCTACAAGGACGATTTATACACCAAATGGTTTCTAATACATATATACACAAGACTGCATATTCAGAAAAAAGTTTTCTGGAATTTGATTTTTTTTCAAGAATCTTAGTTAAAATTTTTTACATGAATCATAGTTTTTGACGTGGTTTTTTGCGATTTTTTTGATTTTTTAGCCATAACTTCTAAACCATACATCATAAAAGGACGATTTATGCATCAAAATGTTCCTTAAGCTACTGCCCACAAGACTGTATCCTTAAAATAATTTTAAAAATTAGATTTCATGTTAATTTCATGTGCCCTTTTTTGTCAATTTTTACTTTTTTTATTTATTTTCTAAAATAAAAACTACATATCAGATATGGACGATTCATGCATTAAAATGAGCACCAGGTCCTCGTCCTTAAGAAGGGATACTCCTTTGTCCAAATGCCGTTTGCCCTATCTCTTGTAGTTTAGGAGTTGTAGAACACTTTTTGGAGTGGAAGCTGGCCAAAAACATGTGCTTTTTCCGTCATAACTCCCAAACCATACATCCTACAAGGACGATTTATACACCAAATTGTTTCTAATACATATATACACAAGACTGCATATTCAGAAAAAAGTTTTCTGGAATTTGATTTTTTTTCAAGAATCTTAGTTAAAATTTTTTACATGAATCATAGTTTTTGACGTGGTTTTTTGCGATTTTTTTGATTTTTTAGCCATAACTTCTAAACCATACATCATAAAAGGACGATTTATGTATCAAAATGTTCCTTAAGCTACTGCCCACAAGACTGTATCCTTAAAATAATTTTAAAAATTAGATTTCATGTTAATTTCATGTGCCCTTTTTTGTCAATTTTTATTTTTTTTATTTATTTTCTAAAATAAAAACAACATATCAGATAAGGACGATTCATGCATTAAAATGAGCACCAGGTCCTCGTCCTTAAGAAGGGATACTCCTTTGTCCAAATGCCGTTTGCCCTATCTCTTGTAGTTTAGGAGTTGTAGAACACTTTTTGGAGTGGAAGCTGGCCAAAAACATGTGCTTTTTCCGTCATAACTCCCAAACCATACATCCTACAAGGACGATTTATACACCAAATGGTTTCTAATACATATATACACAAGACTGCATATTCAGAAAAAAGTTTTCTGGAATTTGATTTTTTTTCAAGAATCTTAGTTAAAATTTTTTACATGAATCATAGTTTTTGACGTGGTTTTTTGCGATTTTTTTGATTTTTTAGCCATAACTTCTAAACCATACATCATAAAAGGACGATTTATGCATCAAAATGTTCCTTAAGCTACTGCCCACAAGACTGTATCCTTAAAATAATTTTAAAAATTAGATTTCATGTTAATTTCATGTGCCCTTTTTTGTCAATTTTTACTTTTTTTATTTATTTTCTAAAATAAAAACTACATATCAGATAAGGACGATTCATGCATTAAAATGAGCACCAGGTCCTCGTCCTTAAGAAGGGATACTCCTTTGTCCAAATGCCGTTTGCCCTATCTCTTGTAGTTTAGGAGTTGTAGAACACTTTTTGGAGTGGAAGCTGGCCAAAAACATGTGCTTTTTCCGTCATAACTCCCAAACCATACATCCTACAAGGACGATTTATACACCAAATTGTTTCTAATACATATATACACAAGACTGCATATTCAGAAAAAAGTTTTCTGGAATTTGATTTTTTTTCAAGAATCTTAGTTAAAATTTTTTACATGAATCATAGTTTTTGACGTGGTTTTTTGCGATTTTTTTGATTTTTTAGCCATAACTTCTAAACCATACATCATAAAAGGACGATTTATGTATCAAAATGTTCCTTAAGCTACTGCCCACAAGACTGTATCCTTAAAATAATTT
This sequence comes from Dichetophora obliterata, assembly GCA_963920525.1. Taxonomy (NCBI): domain Eukaryota; kingdom Metazoa; phylum Arthropoda; class Insecta; order Diptera; family Sciomyzidae; genus Dichetophora; species Dichetophora obliterata. Next base: position 38,756,211 of record OY986439.1, read on the forward strand.
TAAAAATTAGATTTCATGTTAATTTCATGTGCCCTTTTTTGTCAATTTTTATTTTTTTTATTTATTTTCTAAAATAAAAACAACATATCAGATAAGGACGATTCATGCATTAAAATGAGCACCAGGTCCTCGTCCTTAAGAAGGGATACTCCTTTGTCCAAATGCCGTTTGCCCTATCTCTTGTAGTTTAGGAGTTGTAGAACACTTTTTGGAGTGGAAGCTGGCCAAAAACATGTGCTTTTTCCGTCATAACTCCCAAACCATACATCCTACAAGGACGATTTATACACCAAATGGTTTCTAATACATATATACACAAGACTGCATATTCAGAAAAAAGTTTTCTGGAATTTGATTTTTTTTCAAGAATCTTAGTTAAAATTTTTTACATGAATCATAGTTTTTGACGTGGTTTTTTGCGATTTTTTTGATTTTTTAGCCATAACTTCTAAACCATACATCATAAAAGGACGATTTATGCATCAAAATGTTCCTTAAGCTACTGCCCACAAGACTGTATCCTTAAAATAATTTTAAAAATTAGATTTCATGTTAATTTCATGTGCCCTTTTTTGTCAATTTTTATTTTTTTTTATTTATTTTCTAAAATAAAAACTACATATCAGATAAGGACGATTCATGCATTAAAATGAGCACCAGGTCCTCGTCCTTAAGAAGGGATACTCCTTTGTCCAAATGCCGTTTGCCCTATCTCTTGTAGTTTAGGAGTTGTAGAACACTTTTTGGAGTGGAAGCTGGCCAAAAACATGTGCTTTTTCCGTCATAACTCCCAAACCATACATCCTACAAGGACGATTTATACACCAAATGGTTTCTAATACATATATACACAAGACTGCATATTCAGAAAAAAGTTTTCTGGAATTTGATTTTTTTTCAAGAATCTTAGTTAAAATTTTTTACATGAATCATAGTTTTTGACGTGGTTTTTTGCGATTTTTTTGATTTTTTAGCCATAACTTCTAAACCATATATCATAAAAGGACGATTTATGCATCAAAATGTTTCTTAAGCTACTGCCCACAAGACTGTATCCTTAAAATAATTTTAAAAATTAGATTTCATGTTAATTTCATGTGCCCTTTTTTGTCAATTTTTATTTTTTTTTATTTATTTTCTAAAATAAAAACTACATATCAGATAAGGACGATTCATGCATTAAAATGAGCACCAGGTCCTCGTCCTTAAGAAGGGATACTCCTTTGTCCAAATGCCGTTTGCCCTATCTCTTGTAGTTTAGGAGTTGTAGAACACTTTTTGGAGTGGAAGCTGGCCAAAAACATGTGCTTTTTCCGTCATAACTCCCAAACCATACATCCTACAAGGACGATTTATACACCAAATGGTTTCTAATACATATATACACAAGACTGCATATTCAGAAAAAAGTTTTCTGGAATTTGATTTTTTTTCAAGAATCTTAGTTAAAATTTTTTACATGAATCATAGTTTTTGACGTGGTTTTTTGCGATTTTTTTGATTTTTTAGCCATAACTTCTAAACCATATATCATAAAAGGACGATTTATGCATCAAAATGTTTCTTAAGCTACTGCCCACAAGACTGTATCCTTAAAATAATTTTAAAAATTAGATTTCATGTTAATTTCATGTGCCCTTTTTTGTCAATTTTTATTTTTTTTTATTTATTTTCTAAAATAAAAACTACATATCAGATAAGGACGATTCATGCATTAAAATGAGCACCAGGTCCTCGTCCTTAAGAAGGGATACTCCTTTGTCCAAATGCCGTTTGCCCTATCTCTTGTAGTTTAGGAGTTGTAGAACACTTTTTGGAGTGGAAGCTGGCCAAAAACATATGCTTTTTCCGTCATAACTCCCAAACCATACATCCTACAAGGACGATTTATACACCAAATGGTTTCTAATACATATATACACAAGACTGCATATTCAGAAAAAAGTTTTCTGGAATTTGATTTTTTTTCAAGAATCTTAGTTAAAATTTTTTACATGAATCATAGTTTTTGACGTGGTTTTTTGCGATTTTTTTGATTTTTTAGCCATAACTTCTAAACCATACATCATAAAAGGACGATTTATGCATCAAAATGTTCCTTAAGCTACTGCCCACAAGACTGTATCCCTAAAATAATTTTAAAAATTAGATTTCATGTTAATTTCATGTGCCCTTTTTTGTCAATTTTTATTTTTTTTATTTATTTTCTAAAATAAAAACTACATATCAGATAAGGACGATTCATGCATTAAAATGAGCACCAGGTCCTCGTCCTTAAGAAGGGATACTCCTTTGTCCAAATGCCGTTTGCCCTATCTCTTGTAGTTTAGGAGTTGTAGAACACTTTTTGGAGTGGAAGCTGGCCAAAAACATGTGCTTTTTCCGTCATAACTCCCAAACCATACATCCTACAAGGACGATTTATACACCAAATTGTTTCTAATACATATATACACAAGACTGCATATTCAGAAAAAAAGTTTTCTGGAATTTGATTTTTTTTCAAGAATCTTGTTAAAATTTTTTACATGAATCATAGTTTTTGACGTGGTTTTTTGCGATTTTTTTGATTTTTTAGCCATAACTTCTAAACCATACATCATAAAAGGACGATTTATGTATCAAAATGTTCCTTAAGCTACTGCCCACAAGACTGTATCCTTAAAATAATTTTAAAAATTAGATTTCATGTTAATTTCATGTGCCCTTTTTTGTCAATTTTTATTTTTTTTATTTATTTTCTAAAATAAAAACTACATATCAGATAAGGACGATTCATGCATTAAAATGAGCACCAGGTCCTCGTCCTTAAGAAGGGATACTCCTTTGTCCAAATGCCGTTTGCCCTATCTCTTGTAGTTTAGGAGTTGTAGAACACTTTTTGGAGTGGAAGCTGGCCAAAAACATGTGCTTTTTCCGTCATAACTCCCAAACCATACATCCTACAAGGACGATTTATACACCAAATGGTTTCTAATACATATATACACAAGACTGCATATTCAGAAAAAAGTTTTCTGGAATTTGATTTTTTTTCAAGAATCTTAGTTAAATTTTTTACATGAATCATAGTTTTTGACGTGGTTTTTTGCGATTTTTTTGATTTTTTAGCCATAACTTCTAAACCATACATCATAAAAGGACGATTTATGCATCAAAATGTTCCTTAAGCTACTGTTCACAAGACTGTATCCTTAAAATAATTTTAAAAATTAGATTTCATGTTAATTTCATGTGCCCTTTTTTGTCAATTTTTATTTTTTTTATTTATTTTCTAAAATAAAAACTACATATCAGATAAGGACGATTCATGCATTAAAATGAGCACCAGGTCCTCGTCCTTAAGAAGGGATACTCCTTTGTCCAAATGCCGTTTGCCCTATCTCTTGTAGTTTAGGAGTTGTAGAACACTTTTTGGAGTGGAAGCTGGCCAAAAACATGTGCTTTTTCCGTCATAACTCCCAAACCATACATCCTACAAGGACGATTTATACACCAAATTGTTTCTAATACATATATACACAAGACTGCATATTCAGAAAAAAGTTTTCTGGAATTTGATTTTTTTTCAAGAATCTTAGTTAAAATTTTTTACATGAATCATAGTTTTTGACGTGGTTTTTTGCGATTTTTTTGATTTTTTAGCCATAACTTCTAAACCATACATCATAAAAGGACGATTTATGTATCAAAATGTTCCTTAAGCTACTGCCCACAAGACTGTATCCTTAAAATAATTTTAAAAATTAGATTTCATGTTAATTTCATGTGCCCTTTTTTGTCAATTTTTATTTTTTTTATTTATTTTCTAAAATAAAAACTACATATCAGATAAGGACGATTCATGCATTAAAATGAGCACCAGGTCCTCGTCCTTAAGAAGGGATACTCCTTTGTCCAAATGCCGTTTGCCCTATCTCTTGTAGTTTAGGAGTTGTAGAACACTTTTTGGAGTGGAAGCTGGCCAAAAACATGTGCTTTTTCCGTCATAACTCCCAAACCATACATCCTACAAGGACGATTTATACACCAAATGGTTTCTAATACATATATACACAAGACTGCATATTCAGAAAAAAGTTTTCTGGAATTTGATTTTTTTTCAAGAATCTTATTTAAAATTTTTTACATGAATCATAGTTTTTGACGTGGTTTTTTGCGATTTTTTTGATTTTTTAGCCATAACTTCTAAACCATACATCATAAAAGGACGATTTATGCATCAAAATGTTTCTTAAGCTACTGCCCACAAGACTGTATCCTTAAAATAATTTTAAAAATTAGATTTCATGTTAATTTCATGTGCCCTTTTTTGTCAATTTTTATTTTTTTTATTTATTTTCTAAAATAAAAACTACATATCAGATAAGGACGATTCATGCATTAAAATGAGCACCAGGTCCTCGTCCTTAAGAAGGGATACTCCTTTGTCCAAATGCCGTTTGCCCTATCTCTTGTAGTTTAGGAGTTGTAGAACACTTTTTGGAGTGGAAGCTGGCCAAAAACATGTGCTTTTTCCGTCATAACTCCCAAACCATACATCCTACAAGGACGATTTATACACCAAATGGTTTCTAATACATATATACACAAGACTGCATATTCAGAAAAAAGTTTTCTGGAATTTGATTTTTTTTCAAGAATCTTAGTTAAAATTTTTTACATGAATCATAGTTTTTGACGTGGTTTTTTGCGATTTTTTTGATTTTTTAGCCATAACTTCTAAACCATACATCATAAAAGAACGATTTATGCATCAAAATGTTCCTTAAGCTACTGCCCACAAGACTGTATCCTTAAAATAATTTTAAAAATTAGATTTCATGTTAATTTCATGTGCCCTTTTTTGTCAATTTTTACTTTTTTTATTTATTTTCTAAAATAAAAACTACATATCAGATAAGGACGATTCATGCATTAAAATGAGCACCAGGTCCTCGTCCTTAAGAAGGGATACTCCTTTGTCCAAATGCCGTTTGCCCTATCTCTTGTAGTTTAGGAGTTGTAGAACACTTTTTGGAGTGGAAGCTGGCCAAAAACATGTGCTTTTTCCGTCATAACTCCCAAACCATACATCCTACAAGGACGATTTATACACCAAATTGTTTCTAATACATATATACACAAGACTGCATATTCAGAAAAAAGTTTTCTGGAATTTGATTTTTTTTCAAGAATCTTAGTTAAAATTTTTTACATGAATCATAGTTTTTGACGTGGTTTTTTGCGATTTTTTTGATTTTTTAGCCATAACTTCTAAACCATACATCATAAAAGGACGATTTATGTATCAAAATGTTCCTTAAGCTACTGCCCACAAGACTGTATCCTTTAAATAATTTTAAAAATTAGATTTCATGTTAATTTCATGTGCCCTTTTTTGTCAATTTTTATTTTTTTTATTTATTTTCTAAAATAAAAACAACATATCAGATAAGGACGATTCATGCATTAAAATGAGCACCAGGTCCTCGTCCTTAAGAAGGGATACTCCTTTGTCCAAATGCCGTTTGCCCTATCTCTTGTAGTTTAGGAGTTGTAGAACACTTTTTGGAGTGGAAGCTGGCCAAAAACATGTGCTTTTTCCGTCATAACTCCCAAACCATACATCCTACAAGGACGATTTATACACCAAATGGTTTCTAATACATATATACACAAGACTGCATATTCAGAAAAAAGTTTTCTGGAATTTGATTTTTTTTCAAGAATCTTAGTTAAAATTTTTTACATGAATCATAGTTTTTGACGTGGTTTTTTGCGATTTTTTTGATTTTTTAGCCATAACTTCTAAACCATACATCATAAAAGGACGATTTATGCATCAAAATGTTCCTTAAGCTACTGCCCACAAGACTGTATCCTTAAAATAATTTTAAAAATTAGATTTCATGTTAATTTCATGTGCCCTTTTTTGTCAATTTTTACTTTTTTTATTTATTTTCTAAAATAAAAACTACATATCAGATAAGGACGATTCATGCATTAAAATGAGCACCAGGTCCTCGTCCTTAAGAAGGGATACTCCTTTGTCCAAATGCCGTTTGCCCTATCTCTTGTAGTTTAGGAGTTGTAGAACACTTTTTGGAGTGGAAGCTGGCCAAAAACATGTGCTTTTTCCGTCATAACTCCCAAACCATACATCCTACAAGGACGATTTATACACCAAATTGTTTCTAATACATATATACACAAGACTGCATATTCAGAAAAAAGTTTTCTGGAATTTGATTTTTTTTCAAGAATCTTAGTTAAAATTTTTTACATGAATCATAGTTTTTGACGTGGTTTTTTGCGATTTTTTTGATTTTTTAGCCATAACTTCTAAACCATACATCATAAAAGGACGATTTATGTATCAAAATGTTCCTTAAGCTACTGCCCACAAGACTGTATCCTTAAAATAATTTTAAAAATTAGATTTCATGTTAATTTCATGTGCCCTTTTTTGTCAATTTTTATTTTTTTTATTTATTTTCTAAAATAAAAACAACATATCAGATAAGGACGATTCATGCATTAAAATGAGCACCAGGTCCTCGTCCTTAAGAAGGGATACTCCTTTGTCCAAATGCCGTTTGCCCTATCTCTTGTAGTTTAGGAGTTGTAGAACACTTTTTGGAGTGGAAGCTGGCCAAAAACATGTGCTTTTTCCGTCATAACTCCCAAACCATACATCCTACAAGGACGATTTATACACCAAATGGTTTCTAATACATATATACACAAGACTGCATATTCAGAAAAAAGTTTTCTGGAATTTGATTTTTTTTCAAGAATCTTAGTTAAAATTTTTTACATGAATCATAGTTTTTGACGTGGTTTTTTGCGATTTTTTTGATTTTTTAGCCATAACTTCTAAACCATACATCATAAAAGGACGATTTATGCATCAAAATGTTCCTTAAGCTACTGCCCACAAGACTGTATCCTTAAAATAATTTTAAAAATTAGATTTCATGTTAATTTCATGTGCCCTTTTTTGTCAATTTTTATTTTTTTTTATTTATTTTCTAAAATAAAAACTACATATCAGATAAGGACGATTCATGCATTAAAATGAGCACCAGGTCCTCGTCCTTAAGAAGGGATACTCCTTTGTCCAAATGCCGTTTGCCCTATCTCTTGTAGTTTAGGAGTTGTAGAACACTTTTTGGAGTGGAAGCTGGCCAAAAACATGTGCTTTTTCCGTCATAACTCCCAAACCATACATCCTACAAGGACGATTTATACACCAAATGGTTTCTAATACATATATACACAAGACTGCATATTCAGAAAAAAGTTTTCTGGAATTTGATTTTTTTTCAAGAATCTTAGTTAAAATTTTTTACATGAATCATAGTTTTTGACGTGGTTTTTTGCGATTTTTTTGATTTTTTAGCCATAACTTCTAAACCATATATCATAAAAGGACGATTTATGCATCAAAATGTTCCTTAAGCTACTGCCCACAAGACTGTATCCTTAAAATAATTTTAAAAATTAGATTTCATGTTAATTTCATGTGCCCTTTTTTGTCAATTTTTATTTTTTTTTATTTATTTTCTAAAATAAAAACTACATATCAGATAAGGACGATTCATGCATTAAAATGAGCACCAGGTCCTCGTCCTTAAGAAGGGATACTCCTTTGTCCAAATGCCGTTTGCCCTATCTCTTGTAGTTTAGGAGTTGTAGAACACTTTTTGGAGTGGAAGCTGGCCAAAAACATATGCTTTTTCCGTCATAACTCCCAAACCATACATCCTACAAGGACGATTTATACACCAAATGGTTTCTAATACATATATACACAAGACTGCATATTCAGAAAAAAGTTTTCTGGAATTTGATTTTTTTTCAAGAATCTTAGTTAAAATTTTTTACATGAATCATAGTTTTTGACGTGGTTTTTTGCGATTTTTTTGATTTTTTAGCCATAACTTCTAAACCATATATCATAAAAGGACGATTTATGCATCAAAATGTTTCTTAAGCTACTGCCCACAAGACTGTATCCTTAAAATAATTTTAAAAATTAGATTTCATGTTAATTTCATGTGCCCTTTTTTGTCAATTTTTATTTTTTTTTATTTATTTTCTAAAATAAAAACTACATATCAGATAAGGACGATTCATGCATTAAAATGAGCACCAGGTCCTCGTCCTTAAGAAGGGATACTCCTTTGTCCAAATGCCGTTTGCCCTATCTCTTGTAGTTTAGGAGTTGTAGAACACTTTTTGGAGTGGAAGCTGGCCAAAAACATATGCTTTTTCCGTCATAACTCCCAAACCATACATCCTACAAGGACGATTTATACACCAAATGGTTTCTAATACATATATACACAAGACTGCATATTCAGAAAAAAGTTTTCTGGAATTTGATTTTTTTTCAAGAATCTTAGTTAAAATTTTTTACATGAATCATAGTTTTTGACGTGGTTTTTTGCGATTTTTTTGATTTTTTAGCCATAACTTCTAAACCATACATCATAAAAGGACGATTTATGCATCAAAATGTTCCTTAAGCTACTGCCCACAAGACTGTATCCCTAAAATAATTTTAAAAATTAGATTTCATGTTAATTTCATGTGCCCTTTTTTGTCAATTTTTATTTTTTTTATTTATTTTCTAAAATAAAAACTACATATCAGATAAGGACGATTCATGCATTAAAATGAGCACCAGGTCCTCGTCCTTAAGAAGGGATACTCCTTTGTCCAAATGCCGTTTGCCCTATCTCTTGTAGTTTAGGAGTTGTAGAACACTTTTTGGAGTGGAAGCTGGCCAAAAACATGTGCTTTTTCCGTCATAACTCCCAAACCATACATCCTACAAGGACGATTTATACACCAAATTGTTTCTAATACATATATACACAAGACTGCATATTCAGAAAAAAAGTTTTCTGGAATTTGATTTTTTTTCAAGAATCTTGTTAAAATTTTTTACATGAATCATAGTTTTTGACGTGGTTTTTTGCGATTTTTTTGATTTTTTAGCCATAACTTCTAAACCATACATCATAAAAGGACGATTTATGTATCAAAATGTTCCTTAAGCTACTGCCCACAAGACTGTATCCTTAAAATAATTTTAAAAATTAGATTTCATGTTAATTTCATGTGCCCTTTTTTGTCAATTTTTATTTTTTTTATTTATTTTCTAAAATAAAAACTACATATCAGATAAGGACGATTCATGCATTAAAATGAGCACCAGGTCCTCGTCCTTAAGAAGGGATACTCCTTTGTCCAAATGCCGTTTGCCCTATCTCTTGTAGTTTAGGAGTTGTAGAACACTTTTTGGAGTGGAAGCTGGCCAAAAACATGTGCTTTTTCCGTCATAACTCCCAAACCATACATCCTACAAGGACGATTTATACACCAAATGGTTTCTAATACATATATACACAAGACTGCATATTCAGAAAAAAGTTTTCTGGAATTTGATTTTTTTTCAAGAATCTTAGTTAAAATTTTTTACATGAATCATAGTTTTTGACGTGGTTTTTTGCGATTTTTTTGATTTTTTAGCCATAACTTCTAAACCATACATCATAAAAGGACGATTTATGCATCAAAATGTTCCTTAAGCTACTGTTCACAAGACTGTATCCTTAAAATAATTTTAAAAATTAGATTTCATGTTAATTTCATGTGCCCTTTTTTGTCAATTTTTATTTTTTTTATTTATTTTCTAAAATAAAAACTACATATCAGATAAGGACGATTCATGCATTAAAATGAGCACCAGGTCCTCGTCCTTAAGAAGGGATACTCCTTTGTCCAAATGCCGTTTGCCCTATCTCTTGTAGTTTAGGAGTTGTAGAACACTTTTTGGAGTGGAAGCTGGCCAAAAACATGTGCTTTTTCCGTCATAACTCCCAAACCATACATCCTACAAGGACGATTTATACACCAAATTGTTTCTAATACATATATACACAAGACTGCATATTCAGAAAAAAGTTTTCTGGAATTTGATTTTTTTTCAAGAATCTTAGTTAAAATTTTTTACATGAATCATAGTTTTTGACGTGGTTTTTTGCGATTTTTTTGATTTTTTAGCCATAACTTCTAAACCATACATCATAAAAGGACGATTTATGTATCAAAATGTTCCTTAAGCTACTGCCCACAAGACTGTATCCTTAAAATAATTTTAAAAATTAGATTTCATGTTAATTTCATGTGCCCTTTTTTGTCAATTTTTATTTTTTTTATTTATTTTCTAAAATAAAAACTACATATCAGATAAGGACGATTCATGCATTAAAATGAGCACCAGGTCCTCGTCCTTAAGAAGGGATACTCCTTTGTCCAAATGCCGTTTGCCCTATCTCTTGTAGTTTAGGAGTTGTAGAACACTTTTTGGAGTGGAAGCTGGCCAAAAACATGTGCTTTTTCCGTCATAACTCCCAAACCATACATCCTACAAGGACGATTTATACACCAAATGGTTTCTAATACATATATACACAAGACTGCATATTCAGAAAAAAGTTTTCTGGAATTTGATTTTTTTTCAAGAATCTTAGTTAAAATTTTTTACATGAATCATAGTTTTTGACGTGGTTTTTTGCGATTTTTTTGATTTTTTAGCCATAACTTCTAAACCATACATCATAAAAGGACGATTTATACATCAAAATGTTTCTTAAGCTACTGTTCACAAGACTGTATCCTTAAAATAATTTTAAAAATTAGATTTCATGTTAATTTCATGTGCCCTTTTTTGTCAATTTTTATTTTTTTTATTTATTTTCTAAAATAAAAACTACATATCAGATAAGGACGATTCATGCATTAAAATGAGCACCAGGTCCTCGTCCTTAAGAAGGGATACTCCTTTGTCCAAATGCCGTTTGCCCTATCTCTTGTAGTTTAGGAGTTGTAGAACACTTTTTGGAGTGGAAGCTGGCCAAAAACATGTGCTTTTTCCGTCATAACTCCCAAACCATACATCCTACAAGGACGATTTATACACCAAATGGTTTCTAATACATATATACACAAGACTGCATATTCAGAAAAAAGTTTTCTGGAATTTGATTTTTTTTCAAGAATCTTAGTTAAAATTTTTTACATGAATCATAGTTTTTGACGTGGTTTTTTGCGATTTTTTTGATTTTTTAGCCATAACTTCTAAACCATACATCATAAAAGGACGATTTATGTATCAAAATGTTCCTTAAGCTACTGCCCACAAGACTGTATCCTTAAAATAATTTTAAAAATTAGATTTCATGTTAATTTCATGTGCCCTTTTTTGTCAATTTTTATTTTTTTTATTTATTTTCTAAAATAAAAACTACATATCAGATAAGGACGATTCATGCATTAAAATGAGCACCAGGTCCTCGTCCTTAAGAAGGGATACTCCTTTGTCCAAATGCCGTTTGCCCTATCTCTTGTAGTTTAGGAGTTGTAGAACACTTTTTGGAGTGGAAGCTGGCCAAAAACATGTGCTTTTTCCGTCATAACTCCCAAACCATACATCCTACAAGGACGATTTATACACCAAATGGTTTCTAATACATATATACACAAGACTGCATATTCAGAAAAAAGTTTTCTGGAATTTGATTTTTTTTCAAGAATCTTAGTTAAAATTTTTTACATGAATCATAGTTTTTGACGTGGTTTTTTGCGATTTTTTTGATTTTTTAGCCATAACTTCTAAACCATACATCATAAAAGGACGATTTATGCATCAAAATGTTCCTTAAGCTACTGCCCACAAGACTGTATCCTTAAAATAATTTTAAAAATTAGATTTCATGTTAATTTCATGTGCCCTTTTTTGTCAATTTTTATTTTTTTTATTTATTTTCTAAAATAAAAACTACATATCAGATAAGGACGATTCATGCATTAAAATGAGCACCAGGTCCTCGTCCTTAAGAAGGGATACTCCTTTGTCCAAATGCCGTTTGCCCTATCTCTTGTAGTTTAGGAGTTGTAGAACACTTTTTGGAGTGGAAGCTGGCCAAAAACATGTGCTTTTTCCGTCATAACTCCCAAACCATACATCCTACAAGGACGATTTATACACCAAATGGTTTCTAATACATATATACACAAGACTGCATATTCAGAAAAAAGTTTTCTGGAATTTGATTTTTTTTCAAGAATCTTAGTTAAAATTTTTTACATGAATCATAGTTTTTGACGTGGTTTTTTGCGATTTTTTTGATTTTTTAGCCATAACTTCTAAACCATACATCATAAAAGGACGATTTATACATCAAAATGTTTCTTAAGCTACTGTTCACAAGACTGTATCCTTAAAATAATTTTAAAAATTAGATTTCATGTTAATTTCATGTGCCCTTTTTTGTCAATTTTTATTTTTTTTATTTATTTTCTAAAATAAAAACTACATATCAGATAAGGACGATTCATGCATTAAAATGAGCACCAGGTCCTCGTCCTTAAGAAGGGATACTCCTTTGTCCAAATGCCGTTTGCCCTATCTCTTGTAGTTTAGGAGTTGTAGAACACTTTTTGGAGTGGAAGCTGGCCAAAAACATGTGCTTTTTCCGTCATAACTCCCAAACCATACATCCTACAAGGACGATTTATACACCAAATGGTTTCTAATACATATATACACAAGACTGCATATTCAGAAAAAAGTTTTCTGGAATTTGATTTTTTTTCAAGAATCTTAGTTAAAATTTTTTACATGAATCATAGTTTTTGACGTGGTTTTTTGCGATTTTTTTGATTTTTTAGCCATAACTTCTAAACCATACATCATAAAAGGACGATTTATGTATCAAAATGTTCCTTAAGCTACTGCCCACAAGACTGTATCCTTAAAATAATTTTAAAAATTAGATTTCATGTTAATTTCATGTGCCCTTTTTTGTCAATTTTTATTTTTTTTATTTATTTTCTAAAATAAAAACTACATATCAGATAAGGACGATTCATGCATTAAAATGAGCACCAGGTCCTCGTCCTTAAGAAGGGATACTCCTTTGTCCAAATGCCGTTTGCCCTATCTCTTGTAGTTTAGGAGTTGTAGAACACTTTTTGGAGTGGAAGCTGGCCAAAAACATGTGCTTTTTCTGTCATAACTCCCAAACCATACATCCTACAAGGACGATTTATACACCAAATGGTTTCTAATACATATATACACAAGACTGCATATTCAGAAAAAAGTTTTCTGGAATTTGATTTTTTTTCAAGAATCTTAGTTAAAATTTTTTACATGAATCATAGTTTTTGACGTGGTTTTTTGCGATTTTTTTGATTTTTTAGCCATAACTTCTAAACCATACATCATAAAAGGACGATTTATGCATCAAAATGTTCCTTAAGCTACTGCCCACAAGACTGTATCCTTAAAATAATTTTAAAAATTAGATTTCATGTTAATTTCATGTGCCCTTTTTTGTCAATTTTTATTTTTTTTTATTTATTTTCTAAAATAAAAACTACATATCAGATAAGGACGATTCATACATTAAAATGAGCACCAGGTCCTCGTCCTTAAGAAGGGATACTCCTTTGTCCAAATGCCGTTTGCCCTATCTCTTGTAGTTTAGGAGTTGTAGAACACTTTTTGGAGTGGAAGCTGGCCAAAAACATGTGCTTTTTCCGTCATAACTCCCAAACCATACATCCTACAAGGACGATTTATACACCAAATGGTTTCTAATACATATATACACAAGACTGCATATTCAGAAAAAAGTTTTCTGGAATTTGATTTTTTTTCAAGAATCTTATTTAAAATTTTTTACATGAATCATAGTTTTTGACGTGGTTTTTTGCGATTTTTTTGATTTTTTAGCCATAACTTCTAAACCATACATCATAAAAGGACGATTTATGCATCAAAATGTTTCTTAAGCTACTGCCCACAAGACTGTATCCTTAAAATAATTTTAAAAATTAGATTTCATGTTAATTTCATGTGCCCTTTTTTGTCAATTTTTATTTTTTTTATTTATTTTCTAAAATAAAAACTACATATCAGATAAGGACGATTCATGCATTAAAATGAGCACCAGGTCCTCGTCCTTAAGAAGGGATACTCCTTTGTCCAAATGCCGTTTGCCCTATCTCTTGTAGTTTAGGAGTTGTAGAACACTTTTTGGAGTGGAAGCTGGCCAAAAACATGTGCTTTTTCCGTCATAACTCCCAAACCATACATCCTACAAGGACGATTTATACACCAAATGGTTTCTAATACATATATACACAAGACTGCATATTCAGAAAAAAGTTTTCTGGAATTTGATTTTTTTTCAAGAATCTTAGTTAAAATTTTTTACATGAATCATAGTTTTTGACGTGGTTTTTTGCGATTTTTTTGATTTTTTAGCCATAACTTCTAAACCATACATCATAAAAGGACGATTTATGCATCAAAATGTTTCTTAAGCTACTGCCCACAAGACTGTATCCTTAAAATAATTTTAAAAATTAGATTTAATGTTAATTTCATGTGCCCTTTTTTGTCAATTTTTATTTTTTTTTTTATTTATTTTCTAAAATAAAAACTACATATCAGATAAGGACGATTCATGCATTAAAATGAGCACCAGGTCCTCGTCCTTAAGAAGGGATACTCCTTTGTCCAAATGCCGTTTGCCCTATCTCTTGTAGTTTAGGAGTTGTAGAACACTTTTTGGAGTGGAAGCTGGCCAAAAACATGTGCTTTTTCCGTCATAACTCCCAAACCATACATCCTACAAGGACGATTTATACACCAAATGGTTTCTAATACATATATACACAAGACTGCATATTCAGAAAAAAGTTTTCTGGAATTTGATTTTTTTTCAAGAATCTTAGTTAAAATTTTTTACATGAATCATAGTTTTTGACGTGGTTTTTTGCGATTTTTTTGATTTTTTAGCCATAACTTCTAAACCATACATCATAAAAGGACGATTTATGCATCAAAATGTTCCTTAAGCTACTGCCCACAAGACTGTATCCTTAAAATAATTTTAAAAATTAGATTTCATGTTAATTTCATGTGCCCTTTTTTGTCAATTTTTATTTTTTTTATTTATTTTCTAAAATAAAAACTACATATCAGATAAGGACGATTCATGCATTAAAATGAGCACCAGGTCCTCGCCCTTAAGAAGGGATACTCCTTTGTCCAAATGCCGTTTGCCCTATCTCTTGTAGTTTAGGAGTTGTAGAACACTTTTTGGAGTGGAAGCTGGCCAAAAACATGTGCTTTTTCCGTCATAACTCCCAAACCATACATCCTACAAGGACGATTTATACACCAAATTGTTTCTAATACATACATACACAAGACTGCATATTCAGAAAAAAGTTTTCTGGAATTTGATTTTTTTCAAGAATCTTAGTTAAAATTTTTTACATGAATCATAGTTTTTGACGTGGTTTTTTGCGATTTTTTTGATTTTTTAGCCATAACTTCTAAACCATATATCATAAAAGGACGATTTATGCATCAAAATGTTCCTTAAGCTACTGCCCACAAGACTGTATCCTTAAAATAATTTTAAAAATTAGATTTCATGTTAATTTCATGTGCCCTTTTTTGTCAATTTTTATTTTTTTTATTTATTTTCTAAAATAAAAACTACATATCAGATAAGGACGATTCATGCATTAAAATGAGCACCAGGTCCTCGTCCTTAAGAAGGGATACTCCTTTGTCCAAATGCCGTTTGCCCTATCTCTTGTAGTTTAGGAGTTGTAGAACACTTTTTGGAGTGGAAGCTGGCCAAAAACATGTGCTTTTTCCGTCATAACTCCCAAACCATACATCCTACAAGGACGATTTATACACCAAATGGTTTCTAATACATATATACACAAGACTGCATATTCAGAAAAAAGTTTTCTGGAATTTGATTTTTTTTCAAGAATCTTAGTTAAAATTTTTTACATGAATCATAGTTTTTGACGTGGTTTTTTGCGATTTTTTTGATTTTTTAGCCATAACTTCTAAACCATACATCATAAAAGGACGATTTATGTATCAAAATGTTCCTTAAGCTACTGCCCACAAGACTGTATCCTTAAAATAATTTTAAAAATTAGATTTCATGTTAATTTCATGTGCCCTTTTTTGTCAATTTTTATTTTTTTTATTTATTTTCTAAAATAAAAACTACATATCAGATAAGGACGATTCATGCATTAAAATGAGCACCAGGTCCTCGTCCTTAAGAAGGGATACTCCTTTGTCCAAATGCCGTTTGCCCTATCTCTTGTAGTTTAGGAGTTGTAGAACACTTTTTGGAGTGGAAGCTGGCCAAAAACATGTGCTTTTTCCGTCATAACTCCCAAACCATACATCCTACAAGGACGATTTATACACCAAATGGTTTCTAATACATATATACACAAGACTGCATATTCAGAAAAAAGTTTTCTGGAATTTGATTTTTTTTCAAGAATCTTAGTTAAAATTTTTTACATGAATCATAGTTTTTGACGTGGTTTTTTGCGATTTTTTTGATTTTTTAGCCATAACTTCTAAACCATACATCATAAAAGGACGATTTATGCATCAAAATGTTCCTTAAGCTACTGCCCACAAGACTGTATCCTTAAAATAATTTTAAAAATTAGATTTCATGTTAATTTCATGTGCCCTTTTTTGTCAATTTTTATTTTTTTTATTTATTTTCTAAAATAAAAACTACATATCAGATAAGGACGATTCATGCATTAAAATGAGCACCAGGTCCTCGTCCTTAAGAAGGGATACTCCTTTGTCCAAATGCCGTTTGCCCTATCTCTTGTAGTTTAGGAGTTGTAGAACACTTTTTGGAGTGGAAGCTGGCCAAAAACATGTGCTTTTTCCGTCATAACTCCCAAACCATACATCCTACAAGGACGATTTATACACCAAATGGTTTCTAATACATATATACACAAGACTGCATATTCAGAAAAAAGTTTTCTGGAATTTGATTTTTTTTCAAGAATCTTAGTTAAAATTTTTTACATGAATCATAGTTTTTGACGTGGTTTTTTGCGATTTTTTTGATTTTTTAGCCATAACTTCTAAACCATACATCATAAAAGGACGATTTATACATCAAAATGTTTCTTAAGCTACTGTTCACAAGACTGTATCCTTAAAATAATTTTAAAAATTAGATTTCATGTTAATTTCATGTGCCCTTTTTTGTCAATTTTTATTTTTTTTATTTATTTTCTAAAATAAAAACTACATATCAGATAAGGACGATTCATGCATTAAAATGAGCACCAGGTCCTCGTCCTTAAGAAGGGATACTCCTTTGTCCAAATGCCGTTTGCCCTATCTCTTGTAGTTTAGGAGTTGTAGAACACTTTTTGGAGTGGAAGCTGGCCAAAAACATGTGCTTTTTCCGTCATAACTCCCAAACCATACATCCTACAAGGACGATTTATACACCAAATGGTTTCTAATACATATATACACAAGACTGCATATTCAGAAAAAAGTTTTCTGGAATTTGATTTTTTTTCAAGAATCTTAGTTAAAATTTTTTACATGAATCATAGTTTTTGACGTGGTTTTTTGCGATTTTTTTGATTTTTTAGCCATAACTTCTAAACCATACATCATAAAAGGACGATTTATACATCAAAATGTTTCTTAAGCTACTGTTCACAAGACTGTATCCTTAAAATAATTTTAAAAATTAGATTTCATGTTAATTTCATGTGCCCTTTTTTGTCAATTTTTATTTTTTTTATTTATTTTCTAAAATAAAAACTACATATCAGATAAGGACGATTCATGCATTAAAATGAGCACCAGGTCCTCGTCCTTAAGAAGGGATACTCCTTTGTCCAAATGCCGTTTGCCCTATCTCTTGTAGTTTAGGAGTTGTAGAACACTTTTTGGAGTGGAAGCTGGCCAAAAACATGTGCTTTTTCCGTCATAACTCCCAAACCATACATCCTACAAGGACGATTTATACACCAAATGGTTTCTAATACATATATACACAAGACTGCATATTCAGAAAAAAGTTTTCTGGAATTTGATTTTTTTTCAAGAATCTTAGTTAAAATTTTTTACATGAATCATAGTTTTTGACGTGGTTTTTTGCGATTTTTTTGATTTTTTAGCCATAACTTCTAAACCATACATCATAAAAGGACGATTTATGCATCAAAATGTTCCTTAAGCTACTGCCCACAAGACTGTATCCTTAAATTAATTTTAAAAATTAGATTTCATGTTAATTTCATGTGCCCTTTTTTGTCAATTTTTATTTTTTTTTATTTATTTTCTAAAATAAAAACTACATATCAGATAAGGACGATTCATGCATTAAAATGAGCACCAGGTCCTCGTCCTTAAGAAGGGATACTCCTTTGTCCAAATGCCGTTTGCCCTATCTCTTGTAGTTTAGGAGTTGTAGAACACTTTTTGGAGTGGAAGCTGGCCAAAAACATGTGCTTTTTCCGTCATAACTCCCAAACCATACATCCTACAAGGACGATTTATACACCAAATGGTTTCTAATACATATATACACAAGACTGCATATTCAGAAAAAAGTTTTCTGGAATTTGATTTTTTTTCAAGAATCTTATTTAAAATTTTTTACATGAATCATAGTTTTTGACGTGGTTTTTTGCGATTTTTTTGATTTTTTAGCCATAACTTCTAAACCATACATCATAAAAGGACGATTTATGCATCAAAATGTTTCTTAAGCTACTGCCCACAAGACTGTATCCTTAAAATAATTTTAAAAATTAGATTTCATGTTAATTTCATGTGCCCTTTTTTGTCAATTTTATTTTTTTTATTTATTTTCTAAAATAAAAACTACATATCAGATAAGGACGATTCATGCATTAAAATGAGCACCAGGTCCTCGTCCTTAAGAAGGGATACTCCTTTGTCCAAATGCCGTTTGCCCTATCTCTTGTAGTTTAGGAGTTGTAGAACACTTTTTGGAGTGGAAGCTGGCCAAAAACATGTGCTTTTTCCGTCATAACTCCCAAACCATACATCCTACAAGGACGATTTATACACCAAATGGTTTCTAATACATATATACACAAGACTGCATATTCAGAAAAAAGTTTTCTGGAATTTGATTTTTTTTCAAGAATCTTAGTTAAAATTTTTTACATGAATCATAGTTTTTGACGTGGTTTTTTGCGATTTTTTTGATTTTTTAGCCATAACTTCTAAACCATACATCATAAAAGGACGATTTATGCATCAAAATGTTCCTTAAGCTACTGCCCACAAGACTGTATCCTTAAAATAATTTTAAAAATTAGATTTCATGTTAATTTCATGTGCCCTTTTTTGTCAATTTTATTTTTTTTATTTATTTTCTAAAATAAAAACTACATATCAGATAAGGACGATTCATGCATTAAAATGAGCACCAGGTCCTCGTCCTTAAGAAGGGATACTCCTTTGTCCAAATGCCGTTTGCCCTATCTCTTGTAGTTTAGGAGTTGTAGAACACTTTTTGGAGTGGAAGCTGGCCAAAAACATGTGCTTTTTCCGTCATAACTCCCAAACCATACATCCTACAAGGACGATTTATACACCAAATTGTTTCTAATACATATATACACAAGACTGCATATTCAGAAAAAAGTTTTCTGGAATTTGATTTTTTTCAAGAATCTTAGTTAAAATTTTTTACATGAATCATAGTTTTTGACGTGGTTTTTTGCGATTTTTTTGATTTTTTAGCCATAACTTCTAAACCATACATCATAAAAGGACGATTTATGCATAAAAATGTTCCTTAAGCTACTGCCCACAAGACTGTATCCTTAAAATAATTTTAAAAATTAGATTTCATGTTAATTTCATGTGCCCTTTTTTGTCAATTTTTATTTTTTTTATTTATTTTCTAAAATAAAAACTACATATCAGATAAGGACGATTCATGCATTAAAATGAGCACCAGGTCCTCGTCCTTAAGAAGGGATACTCCTTTGTCCAAATGCCGTTTGCCCTATCTCTTGTAGTTTAGGAGTTGTAGAACACTTTTTGGAGTGGAAGCTGGCCAAAAACATGTGCTTTTTCCGTCATAACTCCCAAACCATACATCCTACAAGGACGATTTATACACCAAATGGTTTCTAATACATATATACACAAGACTGCATATTCAGAAAAAAGTTTTCTGGAATTTGATTTTTTTTCAAGAATCTTAGTTAAAATTTTTTACATGAATCATAGTTTTTGACGTGGTTTTTTGCGATTTTTTTGATTTTTTAGCCATAACTTCTAAACCATACATCATAAAAGGACGATTTATGTATCAAAATGTTCCTTAAGCTACTGCCCACAAGACTGTATCCTTAAAATAATTTTAAAAATTAGATTTCATGTTAATTTCATGTGCCCTTTTTTGTCAATTTTTATTTTTTTTATTTATTTTCTAAAATAAAAACTACATATCAGATAAGGACGATTCATGCATTAAAATGAGCACCAGGTCCTCGTCCTTAAGAAGGGATACTCCTTTGTCCAAATGCCGTTTGCCCTATCTCTTGTAGTTTAGGAGTTGTAGAACACTTTTTGGAGTGGAAGCTGGCCAAAAACATGTGCTTTTTCCGTCATAACTCCCAAACCATACATCCTACAAGGACGATTTATACACCAAATGGTTTCTAATACATATATACACAAGACTGCATATTCAGAAAAAAGTTTTCTGGAATTTGATTTTTTTTCAAGAATCTTAGTTAAAATTTTTTACATGAATCATAGTTTTTGACGTGGTTTTTTGCGATTTTTTTGATTTTTTAGCCATAACTTCTAAACCATACATCATAAAAGGACGATTTATGTATCAAAATGTTCCTTAAGCTACTGCCCACAAGACTGTATCCTTAAAATAATTTTAAAAATTAGATTTCATGTTAATTTCATGTGCCCTTTTTTGTCAATTTTTATTTTTTTTATTTATTTTCTAAAATAAAAACTACATATCAGATAAGGACGATTCATGCATTAAAATGAGCACCAGGTCCTCGTCCTTAAGAAGGGATACTCCTTTGTCCAAATGCCGTTTGCCCTATCTCTTGTAGTTTAGGAGTTGTAGAACACTTTTTGGAGTGGAAGCTGGCCAAAAACATGTGCTTTTTCCGACATAACTCCCAAACCATACATCCTACAAGGACGATTTATACACCAAATGGTTTCTAATACATATATACACAAGACTGCATATTCAGAAAAAAGTTTTCTGGAATTTGATTTTTTTTCAAGAATCTTAGTTAAAATTTTTTACATGAATCATAGTTTTTGACGTGGTTTTTTGCGATTTTTTTGATTTTTTAGCCATAACTTCTAAACCATACATCATAAAAGGACGATTTATGCATCAAAATGTTTCTTAAGCTACTGCCCACAAGACTGTATCCTTAAAATAATTTTAAAAATTAGATTTCATGTTAATTTCATGTGCCCTTTTTTGTCAATTTTTATTTTTTTTATTTATTTTCTAAAATAAAAACTACATATCAGATAAGGACGATTCATGCATTAAAATGAGCACCAGGTCCTCGTCCTTAAGAAGGGATACTCCTTTGTCCAAATGCCGTTTGCCCTATCTCTTGTAGTTTAGGAGTTGTAGAACACTTTTTGGAGTGGAAGCTGGCCAAAAACATGTGCTTTTTCCGTCATAACTCCCAAACCATACATCCTACAAGGACGATTTATACACCAAATAATTTCTAATACATATATACACAAGACTGCATATTCAGAAAAAAGTTTTCTGGAATTTGATTTTTTTTCAAGAATCTTAGTTAAAATTTTTTACATGAATCATGTAAACGACAAAAACTATGGTTTTTGACGTGGATTTTTGCGATTTTTTTGATTTTTTAGCCATAACTTCTAAACCATACATCATAAAAGGACGATTTATGCATCAAAATGTTCCTTAAGCTACTGCCCACAAGACTGTATCCTTAAAATAATTTTAAAAATTAGATTTCATGTTAATTTCATGTGCCCTTTTTTGTCAATTTTTATTTTTTTTATTTATTTTCTAAAATAAAAACTACATATCAGATAAGGACGACTCATGCATTAAAATGAGCACCAGGTCCTCGTCCTTAAGAAGGGATACTCCTTTGTCCAAATGCCGTTTGCTCTATCTCTTGTAGTTTAGGAGTTGTAGAACACTTTTTGGAGTGGAAGCTGGCCAAAAACATGTGCTTTTTCCGTCATAACTCCCAAACCATACATCCTACAAGGACGATTTATACACCAAATGGTTTCTAATACATATATACACAAGACTGCATATTCAGAAAAAAGTTTTCTGGAATTTGATTTTTTTTCAAGAATCTTAGTTAAAATTGTTTACATGAATCATAGTTTTTGACGTGGTTTTTTGCGATTTTTTTGATTTTTTAGCCATAACTTCTAAACCATACATCATAAAAGGACGATTTATGTATCAAAATGTTCCTTAAGCTACTGCCCACAAGACTGTATCCTTAAATAATTTTAAAAATTAGATTTCATGTTAATTTCATGTGCCCTTTTTTGTCAATTTTTATTTTTTTTATTTATTTTCTCAAATAAAAACTACATATCAGATAAGGACGATTCATGCATTAAAATGAGCACCAGGTCCTCGTCCTTAAGAAGGGATACTCCTTTGTCCAAATGCCGTTTGCCCTATCTCTTGTAGTTTAGGAGTTGTAGAACACTTTTTGGAGTGGAAGCTGGCCAAAAACATGTGCTTTTTCCGTCATAACTCCCAAACCATACATCCTACAAGGACGATTTATACACCAAATGGTTTCTAATACATATATACACAAGACTGCATATTCAGAAAAAAGTTTTCTGGAATTTGATTTTTTTTCAAGAATCTTAGTTAAAATTTTTTACATGAATCATAGTTTTTGACGTGGTTTTTTGCGATTTTTTTGATTTTTTAGCCATAACTTCTAAACCATACATCATAAAAGGACGATTTATGCATCAAAATGTTTCTTAAGCTACTGCCCACAAGACTGTATCCTTAAAATAATTTTAAAAATTAGATTTCATGTTAATTTCATGTGCCCTTTTTTGTCAATTTTTATTTTTTTTATTTATTTTCTAAAATAAAAACTACATATCAGATAAGGACGATTCATGCATAAGAATGAGCACCAGGTCCTCGTCCTTAAGAAGGGATACTCCTTTGTCCAAATGCCGTTTGCCCTATCTCTTGTAGTTTAGGAGTTGTAGAACACTTTTTGGAGTGGAAGCTGGCCAAAAACATGTGCTTTTTCCGTCATAACTCCCAAACCATACATCCTACAAGGACGATTTATACACCAAATGGTTTCTAATACATATATACACAAGACTGCATATTCAGAAAAAAGTTTTCTGGAATTTGATTTTTTTTCAAGAATCTTAGTTAAAATTTTTTACATGAATCATAGTTTTTGACGTGGTTTTTTGCGATTTTTTTGATTTTTTAGCCATAACTTCTAAACCATACATCATAAAAGGACGATTTATGCATCAAAATGTTCCTTAAGCTACTGCCCACAAGACTGTATCCTTAAAATAATTTTAAAAATTAGATTTCATGTTAATTTCATGTGCCCTTTTTTGTCAATTTTTATTTTTTTTATTTATTTTCTAAAATAAAAACTACATATCAGATAAGGACGATTCATGCATTAAAATGAGCACCAGGTCCTCGTCCTTAAGAAGGGATACTCCTTTGTCCAAATGCCATTTGCTCTATCTCTTGTAGTTTAGGAGTTGTAGAACACTTTTTGGAGTGGAAGCTGGCCAAAAACATGTGCTTTTTCCGTCATAACTCCCAAACCATACATCCTACAAGGACGATTTATACACCAAAAGGTTTCTAATACATATATACACAAGACTGCATATTCAGAAAAAAGTTTTCTGGAATTTGATTTTTTTTCAAGAATCTTAGTTAAAATTTTTTACATGAATCATAGTTTTTGACGTGGTTTTTTGCGATTTTTTTGATTTTTTAGCCATAACTTCTAAACCATACATCATAAAAGGACGATTTATGCATCAAAATGTTCCTTAAGCTACTGCCCACAAGACTGTATCCTTAAAATAATTTTAAAAATTAGATTTCATGTTAATTTCATGTGCCCTTTTTTGTCAATTTTTATTTTTTTTATTTATTTTCTAAAATAAAAACTACATATCAGATAAGGACGATTCATGCATTAAAATGAGCACCAGGTCCTCGTCCTTAAGAAGGGATATACCTTTGTCCAAATGCCGTTTGCCCTATCTCTTGTAGTATAGGAGTTGTAGAACACTTTTTGGAGTGGAAGCTGGCCAAAAACATGTGCTTTTTCCGTCATAACTCCCAAACCATACATCCTACAAGGACGATTTATACACCAAATGGTTTCTAATACATATATACACAAGACTGCATATTCAGAAAAAAGTTTTCTGGAATTTGATTTTTTTTCAAGAATCTTAGTTAAAATTTTTTACATGAATCATAGTTTTTGACGTGGTTTTTTGCGATTTTTTTGATTTTTTAGCCATAACTTCTAAACCATACATCATAAAAGGACGATTTATGCATCAAAATGTTCCTTAAGCTACTGCCCACAAGACTGTATCCTTAAAATAATTTTAAAAATTAGATTTCATGTTAATTTCATGTGCCCTTTTTTGTCAATTTTTATTTTTTTTATTTATTTTCTAAAATAAAAACTACATATCAGATAAGGACGATTCATGCATTAAAATGAGCACCAGGTCCTCGTCCTTAAGAAGGGATACTCCTTTGTCCAAATGCCGTTTGCCCTATCTCTTGTAGTTTAGGAGTTGTAGAACACTTTTTGGAGTGGAAGCTGGCCAAAAACATGTGCTTTTTCCGTCATAACTCCCAAACCATACATCCTACAAGGACGATTTATACACCAAATGGTTTCTAATACATATATACACAAGACTGCATATTCAGAAAAAAGTTTTCTGGAATTTGATTTTTTTTCAAGAATCTTAGTTAAAATTTTTTACATGAATCATAGTTTTTGACGTGGTTTTTTGCGATTTTTTTGATTTTTTAGCCATAACTTCTACACCATACATCATAAAAGGACGATTTATGTATCAAAATGTTCCTTAAGCTACTGCCCACAAGACTGTATCCTTAAAATAATTTTAAAAATTAGATTTCATGTTAATTTCATGTGCCCTTTTTTGTCAATTTTTATTTTTTTTATTTATTTTCTAAAATAAAAACTACATATCAGATAAGGACGATTCATGCATTAAAATGAGCACCAGGTCCTCGTCCTTAAGAAGGGATACTCCTTTGTCCAAATGCCGTTTGCCCTATCTCTTGTAGTTTAGGAGTTGTAGAACACTTTTTGGAGTGGAAGCTGGCCAAAAACATGTGCTTTTTCCGTCATAACTCCCAAACCATACATCCTACAAGGACGATTTATACACCAAATGGTTTCTAATACATATATACACAAGACTGCATATTCAGAAAAAAGTTTTCTGGAATTTGATTTTTTTTCAAGAATCTTAGTTAAAATTTTTTACATGAATCATAGTTTTTGACGTGGTTTTTTGCGATTTTTTTGATTTTTTAGCCATAACTTCTAAACCATACATCATAAAAGGACGATTTATGCATCAAAATGTTTCTTAAGCTACTGCCCACAAGACTGTATCCTTAAAATAATTTTAAAAATTAGATTTCATGTTAATTTCATGTGCCCTTTTTTGTCAATTTTTATTTTTTTTATTTATTTTCTAAAATAAAAACTACATATCAGATAAGGACGATTCATGCATTAAAATGAGCACCAGGTCCTCGTCCTTAAGAAGGGATACTCCTTTGTCCAAATGCCGTTTGCCCTATCTCTTGTAGTTTAGGAGTTGTAGAACACTTTTTGGAGTGGAAGCTGGCCAAAAACATGTGCTTTTTCCGTCATAACTCCCAAACCATACATCCTACAAGGACGATTTATACACCAAATAATTTCTAATACATATATACACAAGACTGCATATTCAGAAAAAAGTTTTCTGGAATTTGATTTTTTTTCAAGAATCTTAGTTAAAATTTTTTACATGAATCATAGTTTTTGACGTGGTTTTTTGCGATTTTTTTGATTTTTTAGCCATAACTTCTAAACCATACATCATAAAAGGACGATTTATGCATCAAAATGTTTCTTAAGCTACTGCCCACAAGACTGTATCCTTAAAATAATTTTAAAAATTAGATTTCATGTTAATTTCATGTGCCCTTTTTTGTCAATTTTTATTTTTTTTATTTATTTTCTAAAATAAAAACTACATATCAGATAAGGACGATTCATGCATTAAAATGAGCACCAGGTCCTCGTCCTTAAGAAGGGATACTCCTTTGTCCAAATGCCGTTTGCCCTATCTCTTGTAGTTTAGGAGTTGTAGAACACTTTTTGGAGTGGAAGCTGGCCAAAAACATGTGCTTTTTCCGTCATAACTCCCAAACCATACATCCTACAAGGACGATTTATACACCAAATAATTTCTAATACATATATACACAAGACTGCATATTCAGAAAAAAGTTTTCTGGAATTTGATTTTTTTTCAAGAATCTTAGTTAAAATTTTTTACATGAATCATGTAAACGACTAAAACTATGGTTTTTGACGTGGATTTTTGCGATTTTTTTGATTTTTTAGCCATAACTTCTAAACCATACATCATAAAAGGACGATTTATGCATCAAAATGTTCCTTAAGCTACTGCCCACAAGACTGTATCCTTAAAATAATTTTAAAAATTAGATTTCATGTTAATTTCATGTGCCCTTTTTTGTCAATTTTTATTTTTTTTATTTATTTTCTAAAATAAAAACTACATATCAGATAAGGACGACTCATGCATTAAAATGAGCACCAGGTCCTCGTCCTTAAGAAGGGATACTCCTTTGTCCAAATGCCGTTTGCTCTATCTCTTGTAGTTTAGGAGTTGTAGAACACTTTTTGGAGTGGAAGCTGGCCAAAAACATGTGCTTTTTCCGTCATAACTCCCAAACCATACATCCTACAAGGACGATTTATACACCAAATGGTTTCTAATACATATATACACAAGACTGCATATTCAGAAAAAAGTTTTCTGGAATTTGATTTTTTTTCAAGAATCTTAGTTAAAATTTTTTACATGAATCATTGTTTTTGACGTGGTTTTTTGCGATTTTTTTGATTTTTTAGCCATAACTTCTAAACCATACATCATAAAAGGACGATTTATGTATCAAAATGTTCCTTAAGCTACTGCCCACAAGACTGTATCCTTAAATAATTTTAAAAATTAGATTTCATGTTAATTTCATGTGCCCTTTTTTGTCAATTTTTATTTTTTTTATTTATTTTCTCAAATAAAAACTACATATCAGATAAGGACGATTCATGCATTAAAATGAGCACCAGGTCCTCGTCCTTAAGAAGGGATACTCCTTTGTCCAAATGCCGTTTGCCCTATCTCTTGTAGTTTAGGAGTTGTAGAACACTTTTTGGAGTGGAAGCTGGCCAAAAACATGTGCTTTTTCCGTCATAACTCCCAAACCATACATCCTACAAGGACGATTTATACACCAAATGGTTTCTAATACATATATACACAAGACTGCATATTCAGAAAAAAGTTTTCTGGAATTTGATTTTTTTTCAAGAATCTTAGTTAAAATTTTTTACATGAATCATAGTTTTTGACGTGGTTTTTTGCGATTTTTTTGATTTTTTAGCCATAACTTCTAAACCATACATCATAAAAGGACGATTTATGCATCAAAATGTTTCTTAAGCTACTGCCCACAAGACTGTATCCTTAAAATAATTTTAAAAATTAGATTTCATGTTAATTTCATGTGCCCTTTTTTGTCAATTTTTATTTTTTTTATTTATTTTCTAAAATAAAAACTACATATCAGATAAGGACGATTCATGCATAAGAATGAGCACCAGGTCCTCGTCCTTAAGAAGGGATACTCCTTTGTCCAAATGCCGTTTGCCCTATCTCTTGTAGTTTAGGAGTTGTAGAACACTTTTTGGAGTGGAAGCTGGCCAAAAACATGTGCTTTTTCCGTCATAACTCCCAAACCATACATCCTACAAGGACGATTTATACACCAAATGGTTTCTAATACATATATACACAAGACTGCATATTCAGAAAAAAGTTTTCTGGAATTTGATTTTTTTTCAAGAATCTTAGTTAAAATTTTTTACATGAATCATAGTTTTTGACGTGGTTTTTTGCGATTTTTTTGATTTTTTAGCCATAACTTCTAAACCATACATCATAAAAGGACGATTTATGCATCAAAATGTTCCTTAAGCTACTGCCCACAAGACTGTATCCTTAAAATAATTTTAAAAATTAGATTTCATGTTAATTTCATGTGCCCTTTTTTGTCAATTTTTATTTTTTTTATTTATTTTCTAAAATAAAAACTACATATCAGATAAGGACGATTCATGCATTAAAATGAGCACCAGGTCCTCGTCCTTAAGAAGGGATACTCCTTTGTCCAAATGCCATTTGCTCTATCTCTTGTAGTTTAGGAGTTGTAGAACACTTTTTGGAGTGGAAGCTGGCCAAAAACATGTGCTTTTTCCGTCATAACTCCCAAACCATACATCCTACAAGGACGATTTATACACCAAAAGGTTTCTAATACATATATACACAAGACTGCATATTCAGAAAAAAGTTTTCTGGAATTTGATTTTTTTTCAAGAATCTTAGTTAAAATTTTTTACATGAATCATAGTTTTTGACGTGGTTTTTTGCGATTTTTTTGATTTTTTAGCCATAACTTCTAAACCATACATCATAAAAGGACGATTTATGCATCAAAATGTTCCTTAAGCTACTGCCCACAAGACTGTATCCTTAAAATAATTTTAAAAATTAGATTTCATGTTAATTTCATGTGCCCTTTTTTGTCAATTTTTATTTTTTTTATTTATTTTCTAAAATAAAAACTACATATCAGATAAGGACGATTCATGCATTAAAATGAGCACCAGGTCCTCGTCCTTAAGAAGGAATACTCCTTTGTCCAAATGCCGTTTGCCCTATCTCTTGTAGTTTAGGAGTTGTAGAACACTTTTTGGAGTGGAAGCTGGCCAAAAACATGTGCTTTTTCCGTCATAACTCCCAAACCATACATCCTACAAGGACGATTTATACACCAAATGGTTTCTAATACATATATACACAAGACTGCATATTCAGAAA
This sequence comes from Dichetophora obliterata, assembly GCA_963920525.1. Lineage (NCBI taxonomy): Eukaryota > Metazoa > Arthropoda > Insecta > Diptera > Sciomyzidae > Dichetophora > Dichetophora obliterata. The sequence continues at coordinate 38,785,423 of OY986439.1, forward strand.
AAAGTTTTCTGGAATTTGATTTTTTTTCAAGAATCTTAGTTAAAATTTTTTACATGAATCATAGTTTTTGACGTGGTTTTTTGCGATTTTTTTGATTTTTTAGCCATAAATTCTAAACCATACATCATAAAAGGACGATTTATGTATCAAAATGTTAATTAAGCTACTGCCCACAAGACTGTATCCTTAAAATAATTTTAAAAATTAGATTTCATGTTAATTTCATGTGCCCTTTTTTGTCAATTTTTATTTTTTTTATTTATTTTCTAAAATAAAAACTACATATCAGATAAGGACGATTCATGCATTAAAATGAGCACCAGGTCCTCGTCCTTAAGAAGGGATACTCCTTTGTCCAAATGCCGTTTGCCCTATCTCTTGTAGTATAGGAGTTGTAGAACACTTTTTGGAGTGGAAGCTGGCCAAAAACATGTGCTTTTTCCGTCATAACTCCCAAACCATACATCCTACAAGGACGATTTATACACCAAATGGTTTCTAATACATATATACACAAGACTGCATATTCAGAAAAAAGTTTTCTGGAATTTGATTTTTTTTCAAGAATCTTAGTTAAAATTTTTTACATGAATCATAGTTTTTGACGTGGTTTTTTGCGATTTTTTTGATTTTTTAGCCATAACTTCTAAACCATACATCATAAAAGGACGATTTATGTATCAAAATGTTCCTTAAGCTACTGCCCACAAGACTGTATCCTTAAAATAATTTTAAAAATTAGATTTCATGTTAATTTCATGTGCCCTTTTTTGTCAATTTTATTTTTTTTATTTATTTTCTAAAATAAAAACTACATATCAGATAAGGACGATTCATGCATTAAAATGAGCACCAGGTCCTCGTCCTTAAGAAGGGATACTCCTTTGTCCAAATGCCGTTTGCCCTATCTCTTGTAGTTTAGGAGTTGTAGAACACTTTTTGGAGTGGAAGCTGGCCAAAAACATGTGCTTTTTCCGTCATAACTCCCAAACCATACATCTTACAAGGACGATTTATACACCAAATTGTTTCTAATACATATATACACAAGACTGCATATTCAGAAAAAAGTTTTCTGGAATTTGATTTTTTTCAAGAATCTTAGTTAAAATTTTTTACATGAATCATAGTTTTTGACGTGGTTTTTTGCGATTTTTTTGATTTTTTAGCCATAACTTCTAAACCATACATCATAAAAGGACGATTTATGCATCAAAATGTTTCTTAAGCTACTGCCCACAAGACTGTATCCTTAAAATAATTTTAAAAATTAGATTTCATGTTAATTTCATGTGCCCTTTTTTGTCAATTTTTATTTTTTTTATTTATTTTCTAAAATAAAAACTACATATCAGATAAGGACGATTCATGCATTAAAATGAGCACCAGGTCCTCGTCCTTAAGAAGGGATACTCCTTTGTCCAAATGCCGTTTGCCCTATCTCTTGTAGTTTAGGAGTTGTAGAACACTTTTTGGAGTGGAAGCTGGCCAAAAACATGTGCTTTTTCCGTCATAACTCCCAAACCATACATCCTACAAGGACGATTTATACACCAAATGGTTTCTAATACATATATACACAAGACTGCATATTCAGAAAAAAGTTTTCTGGAATTTGATTTTTTTTCAAGAATCTTAGTTAAAATTTTTTACATGAATCATGTAAACGACAAAAACTATGGTTTTTGACGTGGATTTTTGCGATTTTTTTGATTTTTTAGCCATAACTTCTAAACCATACATCATAAAAGAACGATTTATGCATCAAAATGTTCCTTAAGCTACTGCCCACAAGACTGTATCCTTAAAATAATTTTAAAAATTAGATTTCATGTTAATTTCATGTGCCCTTTTTTGTCAATTTTTATTTTTTTTATTTATTTTCTAAAATAAAAACTACATATCAGATAAGGACGACTCATGCATTAAAATGAGCACCAGGTCCTCGTCCTTAAGAAGGGATACTCCTTTGTCCAAATGCCGTTTGCTCTATCTCTTGTAGTTTAGGAGTTGTAGAACACTTTTTGGAGTGGAAGCTGGCCAAAAACATGTGCTTTTTCCGTCATAACTCCCAAACCATACATCCTACAAGGACGATTTATACACCAAATGGTTTCTAATACATATATACACAAGACTGCATATTCAGAAAAAAGTTTTCTGGAATTTGATTTTTTTTCAAGAATCTTAGTTAAAATTTTTTACATGAATCATAGTTTTTGACGTGGTTTTTTGCGATTTTTTTGATTTTTTAGCCATAACTTCTAAACCATACATCATAAAAGGACGATTTATGCATCAAAATGTTCCTTAAGCTACTGCCCACAAGACTGTATCCTTAAAATAATTTTAAAAATTAGATTTCATGTTAATTTCATGTGCCCTTTTTTGTCAATTTTTATTTTTTTTATTTATTTTCTAAAATAAAAACTACATATCAGATAAGGACGACTCATGCATTAAAATGAGCACCAGGTCCTCGTCCTTAAGAAGGAATACTCCTTTGTCCAAATGCCGTTTGCTCTATCTCTTGTAGTTTAGGAGTTGTAGAACACTTTTTGGAGTGGAAGCTGGCCAAAAACATGTGCTTTTTCCGTCATAACTCCCAAACCATACATCCTACAAGGACGATTTATACACCAAATGGTTTCTAATACATATATACACAAGACTGCATATTCAGAAAAAAGTTTTCTGGAATTTGATTTTTTTTCAAGAATCTTAGTTAAAATTTTTTACATGAATCATAGTTTTTGACGTGGTTTTTTGCGATTTTTTTGATTTTTTAGCCATAACTTCTAAACCATACATCATAAAAGGACGATTTATGCATCAAAATGTTCCTTAAGCTACTGCCCACAAGACTGTATCCTTAAAATAATTTTAAAAATTAGATTTCATGTTAATTTCATGTGCCCTTTTTTGTCAATTTTTATTTTTTTATTTATTTTCTAAAATAAAAACAACATATCAGATAAGGACGATTCATGCATTAAAATGAGCACCAGGTCCTCGTCCTTAAGAAGGGATACTCCTTTGTCCAAATGCCGTTTGCCCTATCTCTTGTAGTTTAGGAGTTGTAGAACACTTTTTGGAGTGGAAGCTGGCCAAAAACATGTGCTTTTTCCGTCATAACTCCCAAACCATACATCCTACAAGGACGATTTATACACCAAATGGTTTCTAATACATATATACACAAGACTGCATATTCAGAAAAAAGTTTTCTGGAATTTGATTTTTTTTCAAGAATCTTAGTTAAAATTTTTTACATGAATCATAGTTTTTGACGTGGTTTTTTGCGATTTTTTTGATTTTTTAGCCATAACTTCTAAACCATACATCATAAAAGGACGATTTATGCATCAAAATGTTCCTTAAGCTACTGTTCATAAGACTGTATCCTTAAAATAATTTTAAAAATTAGATTTCATGTTAATTTCATGTGCCCTTTTTTGTCAATTTTTATTTTTTTTATTTATTTTCTAAAATAAAAACAACATATCAGATAAGGACGATTCATGCATTAAAATGAGCACCAGGTCCTCGTCCTTAAGAAGGGATACTCCTTTGTCCAAATGCCGTTTGCCCTATCTCTTGTAGTTTAGGAGTTGTAGAACACTTTTTGGAGTGGAAGCTGGCCAAAAACATGTGCTTTTTCCGTCATAACTCCCAAACCAAACATCCTACAAGGACGATTTATACACCAAATGGTTTCTAATACATATATACACAAGACTGCATATTCAGAAAAAAGTTTTCTGGAATTTGATTTTTTTTCAAGAATCTTAGTTAAAATTTTTTACATGAATCATAGTTTTTGACGTGGTTTTTTGCGATTTTTTTGATTTTTTAGCCATAACTTCTAAACCATACATCATAAAAGGACGATTTATGCATCAAAATGTTCCTTAAGCTACTGCCCACAAGACTGTATCCTTAAAATAATTTTAAAAATTAGATTTCATGTTAATTTCATGTGCCCTTTTTTGTCAATTTTTATTTTTTTTATTTATTTTCTAAAATAAAAACAACATATCAGATAAGGACGATTCATGCATTAAAATGAGCACCAGGTCCTCGTCCTTAAGAAGGGATACTCCTTTGTCCAAATGCCGTTTGCCCTATCTCTTGTAGTTTAGGAGTTGTAGAACACTTTTTGGAGTGGAAGCTGGCCAAAAACATGTGCTTTTTCCGTCATAACTCCCAAACCATACATCCTACAAGGACGATTTATACACCAAATGGTTTCTAATACATATATACACAAGACTGCATATTCAGAAAAAAGTTTTCTGGAATTTGATTTTTTTTCAAGAATCTTAGTTAAAATTTTTTACATGAATCATAGTTTTTTTTTTTTTTTTTTTTTTTTTTATTTAATTAAATGTAAGCGCTTGCAAGAATAAACTTATAATTAAGCACCGATTACATATATGGCGATAATATCAACACAAAAATATGAGATATAAAACATAATCTTGAATAAAATTTAAAGTTAAAATTACATATCGGAAACAGTTAAAACATTAACAATTTTTTAAAATTGAACCAAAGGTAACAACTGAGATTTATAACAAATATAAATAATAAGACAATCAAAAAACTAAAAAAAAGGGGAAAAATTAAAAGTATAAAATTAAAAGGAGATTAAAGGAGAGAAAAAAAAAAAAAAAAAAAAAACGAAATAATATAGCTTAAGTTAAAGTGAGGACAAATAATCTGATAGCTTAGATTTAAACAAGGTTGCATTGCAAATACGCTGTAAAGAGAATGGAAGCGAGTTCCAAAGACGTATAGAATTAACAAAAAACTGCCGTTCTGATGCCAAGCAGGCGTGTCTAGGTTGAACCAAGTTGTTACCGCGCTGAGATCTTAAAAATTTGAATTTTTCATATAAATAAAGAGGTTCCTTAGTAAAAATGATTTTATGCAAGAAGACTAACGCCTTCATGTTCAGGACATGGTCAAAATTCAAACCGAATATTTGTTTTGCATACTGTGATATGTGGTCAGTTCGTTTAAGTCCGAAGACATAACGAGCGATGTTGTTATAAGCAACGTTCAGCTTGCGCTTACTTGCAGAGTCACAGTATGCGAAAATTTCAGATCCATATAGTACGGTGGGAACGAGATACGTTTTTGCCAGTAGCATTCTAATGTTAAAGGGGGTGAAATATTGTGTAGCCCACAGGCTGCGGAGCATACCGAAGATTTTTCCCACTGTGATATTGACATGATTTGTCCAATTCAAGGTACTGTTGAAAGTAATGCCCAAATTTTTTGCCGACTTCACGACCTCAATACATGATCCGTTTAGTATGACTTCAGGTAGAGTTGAAGTGAAATTATGTTTGTAGCTATGTAGCTATAACTAAACATTTTGACTTGTTTGGATTGAGGCATAAACCATTAGCAGAAGCCCAATCATGAATTTTACGTAAATTTTCATTCAAACTTGCGACACAATAGTGAACATCAGACTTGCGACAGCTAGTATACAATTGCACATCATCAGCGTACATTTGTATGCCACAACTATGCAGAATAGAGGGTAAGTCATTTATATAAACTGAGAATAAGAGCGGACCCATTATAGATCCCTGAGGTACTCCACGGCTCACACTTAAAAAACTTGAGGTCGCGCAGCCGATATTCACTGCTTGTATTCTATTAGCAAGGTATGAACTCATTAGTCGAGTGGCTGTTTCGGAAAAATTAAACATGTAGGACAATTTTGAACATAAAATTTGGTGATCGACCGTGTCGAAAGCTTTCGAGTGATCTAGAAGAATCAAAAAAGTAACTTCATTTTGATCAAGATTATTTCGTATTTCGTCGGACACGTCTAGTAGAGCAGTTACGCAACTATGTTTTGGTCGGAAACCTGATTGTCTATCAGTTAAAAGTTTGTTACACAATAAATATTAGTTTGTCTGTTTGTACATAAGCGATTCAAAAACTTTCGATAAATATGGCAAAATTGCTATTATTGTAAATATAATTATTGCAAATGATTATAAATTGTAATCGTTTCCAGTTTTAGGAATGGGAATTATTTTGGCTTGTTTCCAAATAGCGGGGAATTCTGATTTAGTTATTATTGTGTTAAAAATGTGTTTAATAAATGGTAGCAGTACGGGTAGAAGTGCTTTGAAAAACTTTGGATGAATTCCATCGAAACCGACAGCATTAGATTTGATTTCTAAGCAACTTCGCACTATCTCGGCATCTTCAACACGTTGGAAGCTAAAAGATGAGTTTGCGCTATTTGATCTTTGAAGGTAATGGTTGAAGTTACCATTTGGCATCGGCATGGGAATATCAATAAATTTATTATTTAGATCCTCAACATTTACGATGGTATCAATTGGCGGAGAAGTTCCACCAACTCCGATTTGCCGAATTATGCTCCACTTCTTTTTGCAGTCTATTGCCGAACTAAATTTAGTTTCATAGTATGTAAACTTGGCAACCTTCACCGCCCTGACTACATCTTTTCTATATGTTCGGAAAATAGTATATCGTTCTGGTGTTTTAAGACGCTTCCATTTGCTGTATGCTACATCACGTTTCTTGATTAGACTTTTAATCGAATTTGAAAACCAGGGCCTATCATTATGTTTGAGTACTTTAGTTTTAAGTGGGACGCATTTTTCAAACAAAGTGTTGATATTAAGTTGTAAGAAATTCAACTGATCATTAGCTGATAGCATGGAAAAAATTTCAGTCCAGTCGATAAGATTTAGCTCTACCTGGAGTGAATTATAATCAACATTTTTAAAATCGCGATAAGTAATTTTTTGTTCAGGTACAACCAGCTGGAAATCATAGCAGAGGAAAATTAGGTCGTGTTTGGAAAAAACTGGAGCAGAAAGTTGGTCATAGAGTAAAACTTTGTCACTATCGCCGACAAAAAAGAGGTCTAGCAAAGTATTACGACTTTCGGAGAAATGCGTAGGTATAGTGCAGTTAGGCGACGTAAGACCAAGAGAACACATGTCTTCAGCTAAACGAGTTTCTACCAGTAGATCACTATTGAAATCACCACATATAATAATATCATCAAAAGAGTTTGCCACCGACTCTATTTTTAGTAACAAGTTTTCTGAATTTGTATTGCGATTTGGCCTATAGACTGCGCCAACAAGCAGTTTCCTCAATTCATAAATAACTTCAACAAATAAAAACTCAATGTCATCATGTAGATTTGATTTACTAATATAATTGCATTTAATACCATCTTTAACAAAAATTGCAACACCACCAGCATGAGACTCTCGATCCGCCCGAATCATTCTGTAGCCCTTTACACTAAAGACAATATCCTGAACGGAAGGCTGAAACCATGTTTCGGACACACAAATTACATCCATACCGGAATTTTCAAATATGTAGCGAAACTCATCAATTTTATTATTCAAGCTTTGCGCGTTAATGTGACATACCTGTAATCCCTTTGCCTGCCTGCTTAATATTCGAATTAAGGCAAAAGTATTGTCCTTGGAACTACCACGATTATAATTACAAGATTATAAAACAAGAACCACGTTTTTGACGTGGTTTTTTGCGATTTTTTTGATTTTTTAGCCATAACTTCTAAACCATACATCATAAAAGGACGATTTATGCATCAAAATGTTTCTTAAGCTACTGCCCACAAGACTGTATCCTTAAAATAATTTTAAAAATTAGATTTCATGTTAATTTCATGTGCCCTTTTTTGTCAATTTTTATTTTTTTTATTTATTTTCTAAAATAAAAACTACATATCAGATAAGGACGATTCATGCATTAAAATGAGCACCAGGTCCTCGTCCTTAAGAAGGGATACTCCTTTGTCCAAATGCCGTTTGCCCTATCTCTTGTAGTTTAGGAGTTGTAGAACACTTTTTGGAGTGGAAGCTGGCCAAAAACATGTGCTTTTTCCGTCATAACTCCCAAACCATACATCCTACAAGGACGATTTATACACCAAATGGTTTCTAATACATATATACACAAGACTGCATATTCAGAAAAAAGTTTTCTGGAATTTGATTTTTTTTCAAGAATCTTAGTTAAAATTTTTTACATGAATCATAGTTTTTGACGCGGTTTTTTTGCGATTTTTTTGATTTTTTAGCCATAACTTCTAAACCATACATCATAAAAGGACGATTTATGCATCAAAATGTTCCTTAAGCTACTGCCCACAAGACTGTATCCTTAAAATAATTTTAAAAAATTAGATTTCATATTAATTTCATGTGCCCTTTTTTGTCAATTTTTATTTTTTTTATTTATTTTCTAAAATAAAAACTACATATCAGATAAGGACGATTCATGCATTAAAATGAGCACCAGGTCCTCGTCCTTAAGAAGGGATACTCCTTTGTCCAAATGCCGTTTGCCCTATCTCTTGTAGTTTAGGAGTTGTAGAAAACTTTTTGGAGTTAAAGCTGGCCAAAAACATGTGCTTTTTCCGTCATAACTCCCAAACCATACATCATACAAGGACGATTTATACACCAAATGGTTTCTAATACATATATGCACAAGACTGCATATTCAGAAAAAAGTTTTCTGGAATTTGATTTTTTTTCAAGAATCTTAGTTAAATCAAAAAATCATGAAAAATGTCATCATGAAAAATCATAATCTGCATATTCAGAAAAAAGTTTTCTGGAATTTGATTTTTTTTCAAGAATCTTAGTTAAATCAAAAAATCATGAAAAATGTCATCATGAAAAATCATAAAAATACATGAATCATGGTTTTTGACGTGGTTTTTTGCGATTTTTTTGATTTTTTAGCCATAACTTCTAAACCATACATCATAAAAGGACGATTTATGCATCAAAATGTTCCTTAAGCTACTGCCCACAAGACTGTATCCTTAAAATAATTTTAAAAATTAGATTTCATGTTAATTTCATGTGCCCTTTTTTGTCAATTTTTATTTTTTTTATTTATTTTCTAAAATAAAAACTACATATCAGATAAGGACGATTCATGCATTAAAATGAGCACCAGGTCCTCGTCCTTAAGAAGGGATACTCCTTTGTCCAAATGCCGTTTGCTCTATCTCTTGTAGTTTAGGAGTTGTAGAACACTTTTTGGAGTGGAAGCTGGCCAAAAACATGTGCTTTTTCCGTCATAACTCCCAAACCATACATCCTACAAGGACGATTTATACACCAAATGGTTTCTAATACATATATACACAAGACTGCATATTCAGAAAAAAGTTTTCTGGAATTTGATTTTTTTTCAAGAATCTTAGTTAAAATTTTTTACATGAATCATAGTTTTTGACGTGGTTTTTTGCGATTTTTTTGATTTTTTAGCCATAACTTCTAAACCATACATCATAAAAGGACGATTTATGCATCAAAATGTTCCTTAAGCTACTGCCCACAAGACTGTATCCTTAAAATAATTTTAAAAATTAGATTTCATGTTAATTTCATGTGCCCTTTTTTGTCAATTTTTATTTTTTTTATTTATTTTCTAAAATAAAAACTACATATCAGATAAGGACGATTCATGCATTAAAATGAGCACCAGGTCCTCGTCCTTAAGAAGGGATACTCCTTTGTCCAAATGCCGTTTGCCCTATCTATTGTAGTTTAGGAGTTGTAGAACACTTTTTGGAGTGGAAGCTGGCCAAAAACATGTGCTTTTTCCGTCATAACTCCCAAACCATACATCCTACAAGGACGATTTATACACCAAATGGTTTCTAATACATATATACACAAGACTGCATATTCAGAAAAAAGTTTTCTGGAATTTGATTTTTTTTCAAGAATCTTAGTTAAAATTTTTTACATGAATCATAGTTTTTGACGTGGTTTTTTGCGATTTTTTTGATTTTTTAGCCATAACTTCTAAACCATACATCATAAAAGGACGACTTATGCATCAAAATGTTTCTTAAGCTACTGCCCACAAGACTGTATCCTTAAAATAATTTTAAAAATTAGATTTCATGTTAATTTCATGTGCCCTTTTTTGTCAGTTTTTATTTTTTTTATTTATTTTCTAAAATAAAAACTACATATCAGATAAGGACGATTCATGCATTAAAATGAGCACCAGGTCCTCGTCCTTAAGAAGGGATACTCCTTTGTCCAAATGCCATTTGCTCTATCTCTTGTAGTTTAGGAGTTGTAGAACACTTTTTGGAGTGGAAGCTGGCCAAAAACATGTGCTTTTTCCGTCATAACTCCCAAACCATACATCCTACAAGGACGATTTATACACCAAATTGTTTCTAATACATATATACACAAGACTGCATATTCAGAAAAAAGTTTTCTGGAATTTGATTTTTTTTCAAGAATCTTAGTTAAAATTTTTTACATCATAGTTTTTGACGTGATTTTTTGCGATTTTTTTGATTTTTTAGCCATAACTTCTAAACCATACATCATAAAAGGACGATTTATGCATCAAAATGTTCCTTAAGCTACTGCCCACAAGATTGTATCCTTAAAATAATTTTAAAAATTAGATTTCATGTTAATTTCATGTGCCCTTTTTTGTCAATTTTTATTTTTTTTATTTATTTTCTAAAATAAAAACTACATATCAGATAAGGACGATTCATGCATTAAAATGAGCACCAGGTCCTCGTCCTTAAGAAGGGATACTCCTTTGTCCAAATGCTTTGCTCTATCTCTTGTAGTTTAGGAGTTGTAGAACACTTTTTGGAGTGGAAGCTGGCCAAAAACATGTGCTTTTTCCGTCATAACTCCCAAACCATACATCCTACAAGGACGATTTATACACCAAAAGGTTTCTAATACATATATACACAAGACTGCATATTCAGAAAAAAGTTTTCTGGAATTTGATTTTTTTTCAAGAATCTTAGTTAAAATTTTTTACATGAATCATAGTTTTTGACGTGGTTTTTTGCGATTTTTTTGATTTTTTAGCCATAACTTCTAAACCATACATCATAAAAGGACGATTTATGCATCAAAATGTTCCTTAAGCTACTGCCCACAAGACTGTATCCTTAAAATAATTTTAAAAATTAGATTTCATGTTAATTTCATGTGCCCTTTTTTGTCAATTTTTATTTTTTTTATTTATTTTCTAAAATAAAAACTACATATCAGATAAGGACGATTCATGCATTAAAATGAGCACCAGGTCCTCGTCCTTAAGAAGGGATACTCCTTTGTCCAAATGCCGTTTGCCCTATCTCTTGTAGTTTAGGAGTTGTAGAACACTTTTTGGAGTGGAAGCTGGCCAAAAACATGTGCTTTTTCCGTCATAACTCCCAAACCATACATCCTACAAGGACGATTTATACACCAAATGGTTTCTAATACATATATACACAAGACTGCATATTCAGAAAAAAGTTTTCTGGAATTTGATTTTTTTTCAAGAATCTTAGTTAAAATTTTTTACATGAATCATAGTTTTTGACGTGGTTTTTTGCGATTTTTTTGATTTTTTAGCCATAACTTCTAAACCATACATCATAAAAGGACGACTTATGCATCAAAATGTTTCTTAAGCTACTGCCCACAAGACTGTATCCTTAAAATAATTTTAAAAATTAGATTTCATGTTAATTTCATGTGCCCTTTTTTGTCAGTTTTTATTTTTTTTATTTATTTTCTAAAATAAAAACTACATATCAGATAAGGACGATTCATGCATTAAAATGAGCACCAGGTCCTCGTCCTTAAGAAGGGATACTCCTTTGTCCAAATGCCATTTGCTCTATCTCTTGTAGTTTAGGAGTTGTAGAACACTTTTTGGAGTGGAAGCTGGCCAAAAACATGTGCTTTTTCCGTCATAACTCCCAAACCATACATCCTACAAGGACGATTTATACACCAAATTGTTTCTAATACATATATACACAAGACTGCATATTCAGAAAAAAGTTTTCTGGAATTTGATTTTTTTTCAAGAATCTTAGTTAAAATTTTTTACATCATAGTTTTTGACGTGATTTTTTGCGATTTTTTTGATTTTTTAGCCATAACTTCTAAACCATACATCATAAAAGGACGATTTATGCATCAAAATGTTCCTTAAGCTACTGCCCACAAGATTGTATCCTTAAAATAATTTTAAAAATTAGATTTCATGTTAATTTCATGTGCCCTTTTTTGTCAATTTTTATTTTTTTTATTTATTTTCTAAAATAAAAACAACATATCAGATAAGGACGATTCATGCATTAAAATGAGCACCAGGTCCTCGTCCTTAAGAAGGGATACTCCTTTGTCCAAATGCCGTTTGCCCTATCTCTTGTAGTTTAGGAGTTGTAGAACACTTTTTGGAGTGGAAGCTGGCCAAAAACATGTGCTTTTTCCGTCATAACTCCCAAACCATACATCCTACAAGGACGATTTATACACCAAATGGTTTCTAATACATATATACACAAGACTGCATATTCAGAAAAAAGTTTTCTGGAATTTGATTTTTTTTCAAGAATCTTAGTTAAAATTTTTTACATGAATCATAGTTTTTGACGTGGTTTTTTGCGATTTTTTTGATTTTTTAGCCATAACTTCTAAGCCATACATCATAAAAGGACGATTTATGCATCAAAATGTTCCTTAAGCTACTGCCCACAAGACTGTATCCTTAAAATAATTTTAAAAATTAGATTTCATGTTAATTTCATGTGCCCTTTTTTGTCAATTTTTATTTTTTTTATTTATTTTCTAAAATAAAAACTACATATCAGATAAGGACGATTCATGCATTAAAATGAGCACCAGGTCCTCGTCCTTAAGAAGGGATACTCCTTTGTCCAAATGCCGTTTGCCCTATCTCTTGTAGTTTAGGAGTTGTAGAACACTTTTTGGAGTGGAAGCTGGCCAAAAACATGTGCTTTTTCCGTCATAACTCCCAAACCATACATCCTACAAGGACGATTTATACACCAAATGGTTTCTAATACATATATACACAAGACTGCATATTCAGAAAAAAGTTTTCTGGAATTTGATTTTTTTTCAAGAATCTTAGTTAAAATTTTTTACATGAATCATAGTTTTTGACGTGGTTTTTTGCGATTTTTTTGATTTTTTAGCCATAACTTCTAAACCATACATCATAAAAGGACGATTTATGCATCAAAATGTTCCTTAAGCTACTGCCCACAAGACTGTATCCTTAAAATAATTTTAAAAATTAGATTTCATGTTAATTTCATGTGCCCTTTTTTGTCAATTTTTATTTTTTTTTATTTATTTTCTAAAATAAAAACTACATATCAGATAAGGACGATTCATGCATTAAAATGAGCACCAGGTCCTCGTCCTTAAGAAGGGATACTCCTTTGTCCAAATGCCGTTTGCCCTATCTCTTGTAGTTTAGGAGTTGTAGAACACTTTTTGGAGTGGAAGCTGGCCAAAAACATGTGCTTTTTCCGTCATAACTCCCAAACCATACATCCTACAAGGACGATTTATACACCAAATGGTTTCTAATACATATATACACAAGACTGCATATTCAGAAAAAAGTTTTCTGGAATTTGATTTTTTTTCAAGAATCTTAGTTAAAATTTTTTACATGAATCATAGTTTTTGACGTGGTTTTTTGCGATTTTTTTGATTTTTTAGCCATAACTTCTAAACCATACATCATAAAAGGACGATTTATGCATCAAAATGTTCCTTAAGCTACTGTTCATAAGACTGTATCCTTAAAATAATTTTAAAAATTAGATTTCATGTTAATTTCATGTGCCCTTTTTTGTCAATTTTTATTTTTTTTATTTATTTTCTAAAATAAAAACTACATATCAGATAAGGACGATTCATGCATTAAAATGAGCACCAGGTCCTCGTCCTTAAGAAGGGATACTCCTTTGTCCAAATGCCGTTTGCCCTATCTCTTGTAGTTTAGGAGTTGTAGAACACTTTTTGGAGTGGAAGCTGGCCAAAAACATGTGCTTTTTCCGTCATAACTCCCAAACCATACATCCTACAAGGACGATTTATACACCAAATGGTTTCTAATACATATATACACAAGACTGCATATTCAGAAAAAAGTTTTCTGGAATTTGATTTTTTTTCAAGAATCTTAGTTAAAATTTTTTACATGAATCATAGTTTTTGACGTGGTTTTTTGCGATTTTTTTGATTTTTTAGCCATAACTTCTAAACCATACATCATAAAAGGACGATTTATGCATCAAAATGTTCCTTAAGCTACTGCCCACAAGACTGTATCCTTAAAATAATTTTAAAAATTAGATTTCATGTTAATTTCATGTGCCCTTTTTTGTCAATTTTTATTTTTTTTATTTGTTTTCTAAAATAAAAACTACATATCAGATAAGGACGATTCATGCATTAAAATGAACACCAGGTCCTCGTCCTTAAGAAGGGATACTCCTTTGTCCAAATGCCGTTTGCTCTATTTCTTGTAGTTTAGGAGTTGTAGAACACTTTTTGGAGTGGAAGCTGGCCAAAAACATGTGCTTTTTCCGTCATAACTCCCAAACCATACATCCTACAAGGACGATTTATACACCAAATTGTTTCTAATACATATATACACAAGACTGCATATTCAGAAAAAAGTTTTCTGGAATTTGATTTTTTTCAAGAATCTTAGTTAAAATTTTTTACATGAATCATAGTTTTTGACGTGGTTTTTTGCGATTTTTTTGATTTTTTAGCCATAACTTCTAAACCATACATCATAAAAGGACGATTTATGCATCAAAATGTTCCTTAAGCTACTGCCCACAAGACTGTATCCTTAAAATAATTTCATGTTAATTTCATGTGCCCTTTTTTGTCAATTTTTATTTTTTTTATTTATTTTCTAAAATAAAAACTACATATCAGATAAGGACGATTCATGCATTAAAATGAGCACCAGGTCCTCGTCCTTAAGAAGGGATACTCCTTTGTCCAAATGCCGTTTGCCCTATCTCTTGTAGTTTAGGAGTTGTAGAACACTTTTTGGAGTGGAAGCTGGCCAAAAACATGTGCTTTTTCCGTCATAACTCCCAAACCATACATCTTACAAGGACGATTTATACACCAAATTGTTTCTAATACATATATACACAAGACTGCATATTCAGAAAAAAGTTTTCTGGAATTTGATTTTTTTCAAGAATCTTAGTTAAAATTTTTTACATGAATCATAGTTTTTGACGTGGTTTTTTGCGATTTTTTTGATTTTTTAGCCATAACTTCTAAACCATACATCATAAAAGGACGATTTATGCATCAAAATGTTCCTTAAGCTACTGCCCACAAGACTGTATCCTTAAAATAATTTTAAAAATTAGATTTCATGTTAATTTCATGTGCCCTTTTTTGTCAATTTTTATTTTTTTTATTTATTTTCTAAAATAAAAACTACATATCAGATAAGGACGATTCATGCATTAAAATGAGCACCAGGTCCTCGTCCTTAAGAAGGGATACTCCTTTGTCCAAATGCCGTTTGCCCTATCTCTTGTAGTTTAGGAGTTGTAGAACACTTTTTGGAGTGGAAGCTGGCCAAAAACATGTGCTTTTCCGTCATAACTCCCAAACCATACATCCTACAAGGACGATTTATACACCAAATTGTTTCTAATACATATAAACACAAGACTGCATATTCAGAAAAGAGTTTTCTGGAATTTGATTTTTTTTCAAGAATCTTACAACGAGTATAAATTATACCAAGAGACAACGATTACATTTGTACGATATTACATTTGTACAAAATTATTCTAATAAATGTTAAAAATTTTATCATTGCATTTTAATTACGTGATAAACAAAGAATATAAAAATATATAAAAAAATAAAATGTTCCAAATGAAATTGTTTTACTCGGATTAATTATATACATTTCAACATAAAATCTATCTGAAATAAATGTCTTAATATAACGAAATGGAGTTCTTAAATATTTTCCAATTGAATCAAAATATACTTTTGATTATGCTTGCAGGGTTTTCTGATTGGGCAGGTAGGTATATTTTTGTTGGTGGTTTAAGATAACCTAATAAGAATACTAATAAAATTATAAGTATATGTTTATATAATAATAAATATAATATTAATATATATCTATACTATTCTATACTATATTTATATATATATATATAAACATGCATCTACGATCAATGGTTTTGTCGTAAAATTGACATTTTAATAAAAAATAAAATCATTTTCTTAAATAAGTTTCTTAAAATAAAATCATGACTTTGGTATCTTTTAATAAAATACCTACATAAAAACAATTTCAACAACATTAAAGCAAATGGGTAACAAGCAATTTTCTTCTCTTCATGAAAAAAAAACATATTTCCAACTCCTTATTAAAGAATAATTATTTCTTTGGCCGAATCAGAATTCCGTCTTTTTATTCGGCTAATGAAAAAAATTATTATTTGCAAATGCAACCAAAATCTAGCTAGAATAAAATCGCAACAACAATGTCCAGCTAGAAACAACATCAATTCGTCAAACACAAGAAGATCCCAAAAATTAACACAAAAAAATAAGCTGTAAAAGTTGTGGCAAATAGAAGTTACATTTTCATTCACATACATACTTATAATATTGTTTTCTTCTCCTTTCGTTACTTGTCGTATTCATTTTCATGTTTACTTCTTCTTACTCACAGCAATGCGTCAATAACGAGTACAAAAACTCGTTGGTTGTCATTGTTTTGGTTTTTCTGTCGGTGGATGGCTGATAGTCTGGAAAGAAGTTGGAACGCTGGATGAAGCAATCTCTTGGTATAATTTATACTCGTTGGTTCCATCTCTTGCGGTGAGGTAATTGATTTTGAAGTAGAGGTTCGAAGAGCTTTAAAAATTCAAAATGGTTTCGATTTTTACGATTTTTGTCAATTTCGTGCACACTTTAACTCCGCCAAAAATAACGCCAAACTTTTTTCCTCAAAATTTAACCAAATCGGATATGTTCATTACGTAATTTTTACTTTTCTGGTACGTTTAAAATGGAATTGCTGAATTATGATAACAAAATCTTAAAGAAACTAATTAGCGGATTTTGATCAGCAGTAGCTGGCAACACTGGTGGGCATAGGGATAAGAATGTTCGATTATGTATCGAAAAAAAGCCCAATAATTTTGGTACAAAAATATGGATGTTTAACTCTCGACCATAGCAGGTGGCGGGTGACACTCGTTTTTTAAATTCAGTGAACTATAAACCCGATAATCACACATAACATAAATAATAATAAGGTTTTTTAAGGTCTAACCTTACGTTTTTGGAAACCCGCCAGAGGACCTTCGGGGAATCTGCCTGTCCTAAGCCAGGAATAGAAGCGGTGAGGGTTTGTTATTGGATGGGCAGTTCATGGGGCACGGCCCATGAACTGATCTCATAATGAGTTCTTTCTGGAGGCACGGCTCCTGAATGTTCGTCTGATAACTGTAAAAGAAAAAGGTTTACCTAGAGCCTTGGATGTTGCTGCCAAATTCTTGGAGAAAGCATTGTTTTGATATTAAGTTATCATAACACCGTTGTTGTAATATGCTTTCGATAGACGATCAATCCAACATAACTTGAAGAGCGGGGACAGTCATCCATCAATGATGAGGAGACCTGATCTATCGTTGTTCTGCAGACCTATCTTAGAATAAAGGTTATTATGTAGGAAACATTTAACCTTCGGACCGTTGTATAAGCAAATTTGTATACAACGGCTCATGCTTCTTAGTTTTCTGTTAAGGCTTTTTATTAAGTCTTAATTTAGGATAACGACGTTGCATAAGTAGAATTGAGGTTTACCCGGTTTTACTGGGAAACCTATGGTTAATTTTTTAACCTAGTCATGTACAATTCGAGTGGCTGAAGGTGTCACAGTCAAATATAAATGTTCTAAGAACTTTTGGTCTGTAAGACGGGATGTTGAAGAGCCTTGTCAGGTGGAGCCTTTAGCCCAGGTATTGACTGTCGTATGGGTTAGGCCCACGTGGGGTTTTAATAACGCTCTGGCTGTGGTTAGGCCAGAAAGGCCGGTGTGAGTTACACTTTAGTTGAACTCGGTTTGGTGATTTCCTTAAATTACTAAGAGAATGATGGTAGATTGAATCTCGCCAATTTCAAACAGTAAATGTTAGGATGGTAAGCAACTACCGGATCAATATACTGTTACCTTTGGAATTTGAGTACAGGCGACGGGGAAACCTAAATAGTCTGAGTTGTGACCATGGAGATTGAGGAACCTGATTGCATGAGTGACAGGCCTATTTGCCGCCTTAATTTTTCGTGTCAGAGAGTGATGACCTTTGATATGAATGGGATGATTTTGTGCGGATCAAATAATGGGTTGTATTATTGGTATAGTATACTGAGATAACCCATGGTTATTAAAATAACCAAGTCATGTTTAAATTCGAGTGGCTGAATGAGTCACGGTCATGAATAGTGTCTTTTTGACATCAGTGTTGGGGGTTCTGTGGCATGTGATTAGAGGAACCTGTCAAAAGTGGTCTTTCTTGAATTCCGAAGGGGCGTTGACCGACGCTTCATATTTGTCCCAAGCATTGGAGCACCGTTGAATTAGCCTTTGCGGCAGGGGTCAACGTTAAAAAACATAGTGGCTTTCTTACGTTTTTGGAGTCGCTGAAGATAATGAAATAATTTTTTGATTTAATCCGCTAATTTAGAGATATTTAAGAAAAAGCTGCGATACCCCGAAAAAAATTTGAAATATCATGTTCAAGGCTTAAATGTGAAATATCATACGTCTTGAAAAAAAATTTTTTTTTAAAATAAGTTTTTTTAGCTGGCATATTTTCTTAAAAAATAAGTGGTCGCATACCGTCCTACACTTATTAGATAAAGACAAATCTATATTTTTATTTTGATTAACTACCCAGCAGCGGATTTGCCAGTGGCTACCATAGAACTAATACAGAATAAATTACCAGGTAAGGAAGCATTTATTTTTTCAAAAAGTAATGCGTCTGCATATAGCAGAAGTAATTAACTCATACCTCATTACCTGTAATGTAGCATACAAGGAAAAGTAATGCAGTGATTTTTATAACTTAATACCAGAGCTGTAAAAGAATGCATTCAATTTGATTTAAATCACAAAAAAATGAATCAATGAATAACGAAAAAAGAATGCATTCAATGAATGCAAAATTGATTTATAAATAAAATTTTTAATTCACACTCAATTTAATAAAAATGATTAATTATTCATTTCAATTATTCATTTTCGCTATTCAGAATAATGAATCAAATTTTTTATTCATTTGATTGCTATTCACAAAGAATGCCATTCACAAAGAATTGCAGAATTTTCAATTATTCTATTTTTATTCATTATTAATTTTTTATTCGTTATTCATTTTTTATTCTTTATTAATTTGTTATTCATTATTCATTTTTTATTCATTATTCATTTTTTATTCATTATTCATTTGTAATTCATTATTCATATTTTATTCATTATTAATTTTTTATTCTTTATTCATTTGTTATTCATTATTCATTTTTTATTCATTATTCATTTTTTATTCATTATTCATTTTTTATTCATTATTCTTTTGTTACTCATTATTCATTTGTTATTCATTATTCATTTTTTATTCTTATTCTTTTGTTATTTATTATTCATTTTTTATTCTTTATTCATTTGTTATTCATTTTTTTGTCATTGCTTATCAATTCGACGATATTGATAAGAACAGAAAAAAAAATTTAAAAAGTTAATAAACATATATACAGGGTTGTTGTTGCCTTCTTCAAACTTATTTGATCTAAATAGCTCACAATTAACCTGAAACACCCTGTGCTTGCCATATGGACACGGAAACACAAACACTTAAAATGTGCTTATTTTTGTTTAAACCATTTTATATTTGCGTTAACAGGTCATTCTAAAAATTTAAAAAAAAAAATTTATTCAGGGTGATTCGGGTTAAAGTATTTTCATTTAAAAATTGGTTTAAGAAATCCAACATAAAACTTGATATAAAACGCGTCATTCTCTAACTTCAGGAACAGAAAGATATCTGTTAATAAAAGTATGTACAATTTATGTTACCAAAAACTGGTGAGAACTTCAAAAGAATTTTTTGTACTTTTATATCAATGGCTTATTATAGAAAATGCGTAACTCGTATTTTTTTGCGAAAGCTACGATTTGTTGCCTACTTTATATATAATAGGCATTTAAAAAGTTATCTATAGAAAAACGCCTTTTCTATATTAAGCCATCGATATGTAAAAAAATTGAGTTTCTCATCTGAATGAAACATGAAATAAACATTTTGAAAAAAGGAATCCAAGTAACTGAACTACCTCCTTAAATATGAAATAACTTCAAGTACTTAGAATCGTACGCTTGCAAGCACAAACTAGGTTAACACTAAACTGACCGCAATCGGTAAATCTGACCTGCTTTTATTGTTTTTCGAATCTATACATGGTTTTTCATTCTATACCATTATAAATACATTTAATAATAAATAAACCGTTATCTGCGTTTAATAATAAAAATGATGGATATGTTAATTACCAGTAATTTGATGATGAGGTTCAGGAAAAGGTATAGACGAAATATCGGTAGGCTGAATGTTAATAAAAGCTAAGCACGCTGTCATGACTATTTCCAGCGAATTAATGCCGAGCTTGCTTCTTCGTCCCAGTGGTAAATGGATAACCGAAGTAACCAACTACATACTCTTAAATTTTATGTCATAACCAATATACTTATTCCAGCGGGGTGTGAGGAATTGGTTCTTCATAAGTTAAGACAACAGAGATCAAGCGTACGTTTAGAAACTAGTAAGGCCCAAATGAAACATTCTTTTAATGCCACTGAATTCTCTCACCAATTTCATAAAATTTTTTTTGTTCCGTTTTTTAACAGATTGTAGACACGACGATTTAGGTTTGTCTGTTATATTTTTTGTTTTGATTTCTTAAGATATTTGTAAAAAATTTTTTGCTGTTGTTATCTATATCGTCAAATTAACAGCCCTATTCTGGCAAATTAACAAATTGTTAACCAGTATTTTGAATATTTCCATGTGTTTGTTGTTTTCAATATAAAATTTAAAGCTCAAAAAACAAAATTTGTTAATGAAATTGTCAATAACTGAAAAGCAGTTGACAATTTTTATCAAAATTGAAAAAATTACAACAAACATATAGAAATATTCAAAATACTGGTTAAAAATTTGTTAATTTGACAGAATAGGGCTGCTATAAAAAAAAACACAGCCGGGGTCCTAAGCAATGACAAAAAAATGAATAACAAATGAATAAAGAATAAAAAATGAATAATGAATAACAAAAGAATAATGAATAAAAAATGAATAATGAATAACAAATGAAAAATGAGTAACAGAAGAATAATGAATAAAAAATGAATAATGAATAAAAAATGAATAATGAATAAAAAATGAATAATGAATAACAAATGAATAAAGAATAAAAAATGAATAATGAATAAAATATGAATAATGAATAACAAATGAATAATGAATAAAAAATGAATAATGAATAAAAAATGAATAATGAATAACAAATGAATAAAGAATAAAAAATGAATAACGAATAAAAAATGAATAATGAATAAAAAAAAGAATAATTGAAAATTCTGCAATTCTTTGTGAATGGCATTCTTTGTGAATAGCATTCAAATGAATAAAAAATTGATTAATTTTTCTGAATAACGAAAATGAATAATTGAAATGATTAATTAATCATTTTTTTAAAATTGAATGTGAATTAAAAATTTTATGTATAAATCAATTTTGCATTCAATGAATGCATTCTTATGTCGTTATTCAGTTGTACTTAAAATTCTGAATATGAATGCAGACTTTACAGCTCTGCTTAATACAAGTAGTATGTTACTCCATAGCTTCTAGGTAATGCTGAAAGGAGGCGATCACTTACCTCCTGTCTCATTCAATGTTAAATGTAAGGCCTTTTATGCATAGTAAGGTAATATAGTCGGAAGTAGTGGTCATTACAAGGTAATTGATATTCCATCCGCTACTGGGCAGTAGGTACTGGGCAGTAGGTACTGGGCAGTAGCGGATGGAATATATTCCCAATATATGAAGCATCAATTACCTTGTAATGACCACTACTTCCGACTATATTACCTTACTATGCATAAAAGGCCTTACATTTAACATTGAATGAGACAGGAGGTAAGTGATCGCCTCCCTTCAGCATTACCTAGAAGTTATGGAGTAACATACTACTTGTATTAAGTTATAAAAATCACTGCATTACTTTTCCTTGTCTGCTACATTACAGGTAATGAGGTAAGAGTTAATTACTTCTGCTATATGCAGATGCAATACTTTTTGAAAAAAGTAATGCTTCCTTACCTGGTAATTTATTCTGTATTAGTTCTATGATAGCCACTGGCAAATCCGCTGCTGGGTGGGTAGCTAGATTTCAAGTAACATATTTAAGAAAAGGTTGCTAAAAAAACGGCATGATATATAAGAATAGAAAACGCAACAAGTAAATGCTTCAAACACTTAAATTTGTTATCAAAATTGAAGCAGCAACTCATATAGTTTGTCATTTGAGGCTGCTGGAAGCTGCTGATAAGGTTAAATTTGAAAACTTTTTTAGGTTAATAAGCATAAATTACTTAAAATTTATCTTGTTCTTCAAAATAGTTGTATTTTGCACATCAATAAAATTTTATCTTAACTTAACCGTTGCTTAACCAAATACATAAATATATATTTGACCAAAACCATAACACATAAAAATCTACCACACAAAGTTGAACGAACGATATACTTCTAGTTTATTATAAGGCTAATTAAAGTTTCTCCCAGCATTTATTATAGATATTAACCATAAACAAAAACATTCATTGTAGCATCTCGTTCTGCACAATGCTCTCATTAACTGTACTTTTGTTTGCTCCCAAGTTCATGAGGATTAATTCGAACACGTTATATAATTCCTTTATCGCACAGCCACCATTGTACATGGGAGCAATTTTTGTTTTTGTTGTTGCTAAGAGTCTTTTCCAGTTATTGTTTGTTGTGCAGCATAGACAAAGAAATAATAACAATAATAATAATAATAATAATAGCAAGAGCAAACGCAGTAAAACTACTACAGCATTAAGTAGCAGACAACAAAATGCACACTTCCGGCCACTTAAAACGCTTGCTAACACCACCACATTTCTGCAAAACACCAAAAATGTCTCCTATTTTCTCCTCACAATTTGAGTATCGTCTTATTTTCGGTTATAACTTGACCTTCTGTTCAAATGCTGTGAGTGCTCTTTATGTGATTATGACACACCACATCCGGATGCTGAATTCACTTCCGGCTATAACGTAAGAAACAATAAAAAATTAACACTAAATTGTTTTTTTGGTAAAAATAGTAGGCAGCCACTTAATATCCGGTTGCTTGTTTTTGCTTAGCTTACAATTTAAATATCAGAAGCTGCGTCGCTTTACCACTCCTCGCAGCTTTTGCTTTCAGCAGCATTAGATGTTCTGAATTAATACAAAATAAATCGAAGCATGCCTTTAGGCTTAGTCTCAAATGTTCACTGTGAGTAGGGGAGCTATGGGCTAGTTTGGAAAAATTAATTTTTTTTGAAATATTGTTTACTCTTTCTGATTACAACTACACATAATTTATTACAGCCCACCGGTTTATGCACGATATTAAAAAATAAGTTATGAGAAAGTTTGCTGATTTTATAAAAAATAATTATTTGTCTGAAGAAAGTCGGGTGTTACAACTTGCCCAGTTTTTGAAGCAAAATGGTGACTTCAGGCTTGTAGTAACACTAAAGAAATGCATTACCTGAAAATTTTGAAAGCTTTTATTTTATATATTTTTTTCTGATAAATTAACATTTAATGTTGTCATAAGACTTACTTATTGATAGCTAAGCTTTTCATTTGAAAGTTTTACATTAAATTAGCATAAAAATATTTAAGTAAAAAACTTAAAAAAAAATTTTAATAAGTCAAAGAGCGTGCAGCTTGTTACTCTCTTACTGAGTGTGGAGAGAGGTTGAGAGCAAAAACTCCATGTAAAATACCTAACTGAACATGGTGAAGGTGGTCAGTGAATCTGTTTTTACAAAAATAAAGTAACAATATGAAAGAAAGCATACAAGCAAACAAGATAAAACAACGAAAAATTGTTTATATGCAAACTTTCAATGTTTATCTTTATAGATCCTTACATCAATACGAACGAAACCATAAAAACAAACAATAAATTTGGTTGTAACAACATTTTTAGCATGTTACAGTTCACCCCATATTTTTGTTATAACTTGCCCCATGGGATGATTTCGAACATTTTTAATTATTAACTAAAAACTATAGTTGTTAGTAAAAAATAAGACTATAAATCTTAATACTTAAATGAAATGAATAAAATAACTTACTTTTTCAACTTTACCAAATTACGTTTATATGCAATATTAAAAAATTTTTTTATACTTATTATTAAAAACTATGAAGCTGTTCACAAGTTTTAACTTTACTAAATCACGGAGCACTAAACATGTTTACGCAATAGAACCAGTTATTATAATAACATTTATAAATAAATTTTCATTAACATTTTTTAAACTACTGAGTAAAAGGTCCGTAAACCCTGTAACAACTAGCCCCTTGCTATACTACCTACAAATCATGCTAATTCAATGCTTTTGATATCGGCTTTTTCAAAAACTTTTGGTTCAACATTTTAAAATTCTGTGTTGCAATTTGCTCTCATTAAGGATGTAGTCTTGTTGGTCAATTTCGAAAATTTTTTTTCATATTCTTCGAGTGTATATCGGTCATTCCATGCCAAATCGCACGCTTTTCAAAACTTAAATTTCTGTAAAAATTTAGTACTTTGCACGTGGATAGTACTTTAAAAAAATATTTGTTTTATTTTTTTTGTTATTTAATTTTTTTTTTGCAGTTATACATAGTGAAAAATTATAAAAAAACAAAAATTGTAAAAATTTTAAATTTTTTGACCACTAAAAATTTCATTCACATTTTAATAGTCAGCACCACTATTGCTTTGGCACTTTGAAAATATTATCGTATTGAGGCATTCATTCTTAATGCATTCTCAAAATTTGATGTTGGAGAATCAATGTTTACTATTTTAAACGGAACTTTCAAAAACTGACTACACAATTTTAAGTACAAAATACTTTAATTTTTAATTAAAAATGGAATTTTTAGTATTTTTTTCTAACCGTAAAATCTGGTCTAATGGCATTTCTATGTTTTTATATGCAAGAAATTGATTGATAAGCTTGATTTTTTTTTTAAATCAACAACAAGTGGGGGCTCCAACACAAAAGTTCCTTAAAAGTGCACAATAATGCATGTTCGGGAACGACGATATTTGTTCAGACCAAAAAAGTAATCCAATCGAAAGGATTTTTTATATTCTATTTAATTTTGGTATAGGAATTGAGGGTCAGATTTTTCCCATACAAGTCTATGTACTCTTATATGTATCTAAGAATATTAGATGCGTTTTTTCCAACATCTAAATCCGGATTTGGATTTGGTCCTCATGAAAATTATTTGAGAACTAGTTGGCGTTGAATTCAATCATGAGAATGCCAACAATGCTTTTTTCGATCACTTACTTCACTATACGCTAATTGGCTGTGATATTCTAAACTACAAATTCACAAAATCTAAATCCATAGCAGGATTTTGTTTGTATGGAAATTGGCTTTGGATGTTGGAAAAAATGCGGCTTAAATTTTTATGAAGATCCAAGCAGTATAAGTATTTTTTAATCAATCCAAAGCTTACTACGTACCTGAGCGTAAAAAAGCTTTAAACGCATTTTTCTCAAAACTACGTTTTCACTGATGCCCCCACATGATTTCTCTGTAACCCGTGAGCCGATCCTTCAGAAATTTTAAACACATATTCTACACATAAAATTCCACAAAAAAGACTATTATCATATTAAAATATTACTTTTAACTATATTTTTTTTAACAAATAACAGCGAAAAAAGTTTTTTTAATATTTTTGGTTTTTGTTACTTAAAATTAACAACAATTGCTTAAAATTAATATCAATGGTTTTTTGTAACCGTTGTCACACGAGATATCGTGTGGGAGCAAACCTTTATAAAAATATAGCCTATTTTTTAACCGACGAACTAAACTACATCCTTAAGGAATTACATGAAAACAAATATCATTTCAACATCCTTTCAATGAAAAATTCTTATTTCATTGCATAAAAATTAATACAAACAGCTGTCAGCGGCTTTGCTACGGACTTCTTTTTATCAATCTCTTTAAGGATGTAGTCTTGTGCACGAGTTTTAAACATTTATTTTTTTTATGTTTTGCGAAAGTAGAATATTATTAAGAGTTTACTGCATAAATTTGATACCAAAATTAAAAATTGTAACGAA